>VYZM01006825.1:10576-53518 GCA_013398915.1 Dromas ardeola
AAAAAGAAAGGAACACTTCAGTGTAAAAGTACAAAATTTCGTCTGGTTGCTCAGCTGCTTTGTGTATCTGTTGCATTTGTTGATTTAATGGAAATGGTAGGTGCCTGTAATCTAGTCTGATTGATTAGAATCTAATTGATTCTGCAGTAAAAAAAATTTGCTGAGAGAAGTGGTCTTCTTATCAATGTAAATAAATACCTGAAGGGAATGAAGATGGACTCAGGCTCTTTTCAGTGGTGTCCAGTGACAGTTTTTGTCTTCCTACTACAGCAAAGACAGGGATAAACTGGATTGAGTTCAGGAGAGGGCCACCAATATGGTCAGGGGCAGAAGCAGAGGCCCTGTGGAGAGATGACAGAATAGGGCTTGTTCAGCCTGGAGAAGGGATATCTTCTCCTAATGGCAGCCCTGCAGTACCTACAGGGGTACTGGCAATGCAACCTAACAGGGTTTAGTTTTCTCTATCACAAACAAATTTTCAGACATCTCAGTATGGTTACAAGAGTTAAATTCAGCGCTCTCTAGTAGTCTTTTATTTTGAAGCAGCTGTTGAGAAGCCAACTGGTTTTGGCAGAGCCGATCTTTACCTTCTATTTGAGCCTTATTTTTTAAAAAATGCTTGGATGTCTCTCCTGAAGAGGAGAGGAGAATGTTGAGGAGAATGAAAGTAAACAGCACTGTGTTTCAAACACATTCTTTTGTGTAGTCTACTTAAGCACCACTTATTCCCTGATGTCTTGTTTGTTTACAAAATATCTGATAGATGACAATGGCATTCCAAAAGCAATGATTTATTATGAATAAAAGGGTAAAATTCTACTTCTCTCTTGGAACTAAGGATGGTTCCAATATGCAGGTTGACACATGGTGTTGGAGACTATTTTTTATGATAAATGATCCCCATGTGTCACAGATTTTAGCTTTATGGACTAGCTGCACACAGAGACCTTGTCAGGCAGATGAACACAAAGTCAACAGATGGACTGGAAAAGGATATTCTGAGTTATGTTGTATCTTCTGACTATTGCATTAATCGGTCATCTTCACAGACTACTTTTTCTATTTGAAAGACACTTCAAAAAGTAATTAATTTTAATATTTTTAGAGTAATTTTAAGAGTTTTATACAATTGCTTCAGTACTCTACTTTTTTAAAGTACATAATTTTCTATTTTTGTTATCTGTGTAGTGGCAGAATTCTGGACTAGAGTAAACATGCATAATGAGCTGAACACTTCAAGATTTTGATAGATGAAATCTTGGTTTCATTACCTTCTGTTTTGTACAGGGCAAATGGACTAAAATAAGTTTAAAGGCACAGGAAATTAAAATTTTATAAGCGTTTCTGCCCACCAGAGTTGATGAATCAGACTGACTTCAAAGAGAAACGAGGTTTTCATGTCATCTGCTGTTTTCAGTTTTTCTTATGTTTAAAGAGGTGGGAGCTTTCATGTGTCTCTGTCTCTCATATACTGCATCCGATCCAAAGCTGATCAAAGTCTTTTAGTTAATTTTAATGGGTCTTCAGTAGATGTTAAAATCGGTTGCACTAATTGCTAGAAGGGAAAGACGGGATTATCAGCCACCTGAAAAGTGCATAACTTCTATCAAGGTTTTATCGAAATCAACACTGGAATATGTAGTTGTGCATCAGTTCCATTAATATTCGGTGGAGTGAATTATGATTCCAATATCACTAAATGAATCGCATGCTTTTTTTTACCTCTGTTGTCCAAGGCCACATTATGTCTGAATAGTGAGATGAACAAATGAAGTGTCTTCAGCAAATGCACAAATTTTCTGGAAAAATCCAGTTTTTAAACTTTTAACAATGTATAAATTCTTTTTCCTGCACTAAGTATGCCATTTTCTTTCTTTGCTCACTGTCGGAGTCCACACATGACGCGATTTTTAGGTTAGCTTATGACAAATGACTGTATGAACCACAGAAAGTAGAGAGGGCAAGATATAAAGTTCAGTTTTATAAAAGCTTGTCATCATGGCAGAAATGAAGTCTTGCCGTTGAAAAGCCAACTATGACTCCCTCCAGCACAAGTGACCGCTCCATCCTGTCTATACTTGTTGTAAGATTAGTCTTTATTTTGCCCAGGGGACAAACACAATATCTGTGTTCCAACAGCTGCTCCTATAAGCAGCACAAGTCATTACAAGAGGAGGAAAGAGGAAAGGCTTTTCTTTGTAGTAAATGGATTAAAAACTTGAGCTAGAAAAGATCAATTATTAAAAAATAATATGAAGAACATTGGTATTAAAGAAAAAGAATATACCCATATACTTTTGTAAATAACATGTTTTCAACCACTTTGAATTACGTGTGGCTATTACTTTCTGCTACATCTGAATTTACTATATAACTCATTAATGTCCTTTAACTGTGACTAATACGAAATCATGTTTATTCAGGACCTCTGTGGCCTCTGTCCAAAGTGAAAATAAGTATGCCATCTGTGATAGTAATCTACATGATGTATATGACCAAAGAACTGGAAGGATAATAAAAAGTGTTGCTTTTGCACAGATTCAAGAATATGTATTTGATGGCAGGGTGACTTTCTGCTGCTGTCAAGTTGAAATGAAGTCAAGCCTGATGTCTGAATGACTCTCTGCTCTGTTAACACTTCCCTGAGGTACTGCAACCTGTTCTGGGTTGAAATTTGGATTAGTTCACAGATGACTGTACTAGTTTCATGTTAATAATTCCTCGAACTAGGTCTGAATAGGAAGGTTCAGATAGAATAGAGGTTGTGATTTGAAATAGGTAGATGGAAGTGCTCTCAAAAGACACCTTCAGAATATTTTCCATGGGTTTGAATTACTTATGTCTGTTTCTCTGGACACTAAATTTGTTCTCTCATAAATGATGAGTGTATTTCCTTCCACTTAAAAATATCAAACTGTCACAACATTTTAAAAATTATGTGTAAATATGCTGTATATCAGAATGTTTCAGAGCACAGGCAAAAAATAAAAGTAGAATACAAAAGAAAGTTGTACAATCATCAGGGACATAGAAGTGGAAAATACTATAACATATTTAGGAAAACAGATTTTTTTTGGTTGGGTTTTGGCTATTTTTTTTTTTTTTTTAAGAAAAGGACTGTTGCAGTCAGTCACACAGTTAATGTGAAAGCCTGTGGAGTAATAAGGCCAATTAATCAGAGTTTTCTTTTGCCTTTAGATCAGTAAAATTCATTGTGTATGTGAAAAAATGAGTCAGAAATGATCAGAGCAATGCTGATGTAACCATACTGTTCATAAAATCAGGCTACTGTCATTACTGTTCACATCAGAACAAGACTGGATGGAGAAGTTTGGGAATTTTTAACAGTTTGAAATATGTGTTTTGGATTCTTTTGTTTGATTTGCAAATCAGAAAGTTCATTCTAATACATTACCTCCACTGGCTATCTGATTCCTTCAAGTAGGTGCAGACCAGGTACTGTTAGCCCAATTTTACTGTTTTTATAGCATAACGTTAAGCAAGCATGTACTACTATTTCACTTCTGACCCTAATTTAAACAGTTTTATGACATTTCTAGGTGTCAGGGAAAACAGTGTTTCACAAATAGCTCTTCATGCTACACTGTTTTAGCCTTAACCATGACAATGCGTCCAAAACCTGTATCAAAAGTAAACAGAGGCAGTGATTGATGAAGCCCTCTTTACAGTCCTGTGGTCCATGCAGGATCATCAAAAAAACAATTTTTCTCCTCCTTGAATTTTTAGTTTTTTCAAAATAAGACATACCCATAAAATTAAACATAAGCAGGCAAATGACACGTTCTAAGCTTTCCAAAGGCTGCTCAAATGATCATGATCACCTTCTGTGAATTGTACTCAAAAATTAGCATTAATCTATTTTTGATTCATGAAATTGTTTGTTTCCCATCTTTCTGGGGCTAAGATGGAATATGAATCATGTGCATGAGCTTAGTCATGACTGTCCTTTATCTGCTACAGTGCAGAGGAATGGTACCCTCACTCTAAAGCACAGCTCTTAATCTCTCTTTGGAGCAGAGATATTTGCATCGTTGTATGCTGCTTCTCTGCTTCTCCAGCCTCTTATCTTTCCAGCCAGCCATAGCCTCATATTTGATTAACCTGATAATTTCCACATTGATAACTTCCACACCTTCTGGGTTCATACTCCAGCAAGTATTTCCACAGTACAATTCCCCATTTCTCTTCCTCTTTGAGGATACTGCTACTATTGAGTTATATTTTAACCAGATTAAAGCTAATCTGGTTAGACTCTACACGTTTTCCACATCTGGAAGTATTTCCTTTTTCTGGTCTAGTATCAATGCAGTGGGCTGTTAGTGAAGGTTACTATAGCCCCCTTTTTGCCCCTTATACTTAACAGATCTAGTTCCTCAAGATAACTCTACTAGAAATTACTCATTTGGGCAAATCATTCATTGTTTACCCCTGATGCAGTGCCTGCTCCTACCTTCTTGGAGAACTGCAATTCATTTGAACATGGTAACATTTCTGTTGGCTCTTTCTTAAGGGCTAATACATCATTTGTGGAATCACTGAACAGGTCTAAGAATATCCATATTTTTTTTTTCAAACTCCTGTGTTCTGCCACTACCTTACACTGGATGTCTATGTCAGAAGAGCTCGAAACTCAACAGAATTCCTGTGTACTTACTACCAAGTGACTGGTTCCAAGAGCAGTCTGAAGCAATGGGAGCCCCTACTTCCATCTGTTACACTGTTATATGTAAGCACACAGATAGCACAGCTATGGCTCCCCTGCATTGTTGTTTAGATTTTTTGGTTCTTTTTCTGCTTCATTTATAGATGGTCAGTGTGATTCTTGTGACTATTCCTTGTACTAGGATTAGCGGACAAAAGCCTTGGTATAATCTTAATCTTGGTTTATAAAAACAAACAACCCAAAAAATTTTATGTTTCCAGCTCATAGAACTGAAGTACATGGGATTGACTGTTGAGCACAGTCTGTTGGTGACCTCGTTTCATCCCTATAGAAGCTAGTAGAAAAGTGCCGTGGATGCTCGTGAGTTTCAGGTCTGACCCTGTCAGTAAAACTTTCCTTTTTCACAGGAAATTATTCTTCAACATTAACTATACCATTTCAGTGGTTGATTTTCTAGCAGACGCAATTGCAATAGATATTTTTATCATATGAATTGACAAAATTTGGATTAGGCTGGAAACATTTACAGTCAACGTTATTGGGTGCCAACATTATTGACGCTAGTAAAAATTGCAGCTGCCCAGTACCTGAAAATCCTGGATTATGGTATTTAGTGCCTAGATTTTACTGCCTGGCTCTGGAAACAGAATGTCATGGGATCACAATTCACGAAACTTTATCAAATTATAGAAAGAATCAGGATCAGTCCTAGACTCTTCAAAGTCATTTGTCTAGTTTATGAACTCCTGCTTTTCACATGACTGATTTGTCCACGTGTGGCTGCAAGTCTGACTGTTACAGAGCAGCTGAGGACTCTAGCTGGAAGTAGTGTGGGTGCCACCTATAACACCCCAGAGAATGCTGTGTCTCCCCCTCCCCACCCCACCACCCACTCCGAAGCTGAACCCAGGTGCCCTTCCAAAAATTACAGTTATGCTGATAATTTTTACTCTTTTTAGTGAGACTGAAATTGTGTGTCTGATCTTGAAAAAGTGACAGGCTTATCTGTTCACTAAGATGGATGAAAAAAATGACATAGAAAATATTTTTCTAGTGGAAAAACTCAGCTTTCTTTTCAGGCAAAATAGGAATGTCTTGCCCGTAATGTTTTGTTGCACGTTGAGCAAACAGCATTTGATTATATCGTCTAACCAGACAGCAGCAAAACATTTCTAGACATTTACTAGCCTCAAGAAGAAAAATAATCCGTCTTTTAAATCTTCCTTTAAGCTAATGCTGCTTCTCTCACACTTAGAATTCCTAATCTTCATTGTTGCAATTAGAGAGAAAATTGTTTTGGTAAGAATGAGACAGGCACAGAAGACTCAGTGTCTGCGCATACAGTACCTGCTACACCCGCTCAGTGTCACATGATCGCTTGGTGGAACAGTAAGATTAAAGGAGAGTGGATCCTCAGTGACGTTTGAGAAGTACCAGGTGATTTTTCACTTATGCACCCCAAGCTTAGTTCTCCTAAGCCCATTTGTGATCCTTCGGTATCTGACAATATTTGTCTCCTGTTTCAAAATTGAATCAAGAAGTGAACAACTGCAAGGAATATTTTTGTCTTCTGCTTAATGAAAGGCAAATCTCTGAATAGAAATTAGAGTTCTGTTACAGTCGTGCCACAGGACTGTTCTGTGTATGACAGGCAATGTGTCAATTTGCAGTTGTGTTTACTGTTTCCCAGCACTCCCATACTTGACCTTAGCCTGATATTCCCCCTATGCTAATTAGCTAGAGGGATTTTTTCAAGAGGCCAGCTGTCATCTTCCACACTTCCTATGCTGAATGTTACCTTTACATACATGTAAGTCTTTTATGGTTTCTTACTGTCGCTTAGATCTTTTCATCACATAGCAGCACAAGAATGAGTATCTTCCCTTAGGAAAGATAACAGCAATAATGATAACTTATTTTTGTGACAGTGTATTATAAAGTTAAACAATTGTTTTTCCAATGTCCTGGTTTTGTTCAAAACCAATAAACTTTTTAATGATGTAAAGAAGACTTGGGGATAATTCAAAACTTTTGGAGCTGTGACAGTGCTGACCCCCCACTCAGTGCATAGCTGAGATTCCTAAGCACTATTTGTTTCAAATTCAGTAAATGCTGATGTCTCTGAAATCCACAATCGAAGTCAGTCTTGCCTAGCTCTTTCTGTCTTGTTAGACTGAAATGATATAAGAATACTTAGGGTAACAAATCACATAGAAACAGCGTTTTCTGTGTTTCACATTGAATAGGCATCTTCAGTTATCTGTAATCAAAACAGCCGACAGACAGTAACTTTAGAACAAACTTAAACTAAGGTCTTTTTTATTCACTTTTCTCTAATAATATAAGAACTGAATTATGATGTATCAACCGCATGACATTCTTACTTGATCATCACAAAGTTTTCTCTTTGTCATAATTAGTTCTAAAATCTGTGCTTCTAGTTCTAAAAGGATATTTTATGTGCCAAAAGTACTTAATCTGAAAGTATCTGAATCACTTCTTCACACCTGTGACCTTGTCCTCTTGAGATTTTTTCTTAATCATTTTCCTCTTCCATCAGGCAGTCAAATGCATAATAATCTGTTTTTGTATATTTCATCAATACATCGTTCTCCCAAGTGGTTGCTAGCTTTCAGAATAGATGGAAAAATACTAAAAACTGAATACTCAGAGAGAGACACAGTGTTTGTTCTTTGCAGCATCCTTTCCTAAAACACTTCAGTGGTTCTGTTTAGAACACTTTTCGTTTGCTCTTTGTGTCAATTGAATCTTGGGAATTTCACCACATTTAATATTAGCTGATGTTAGAGCATTTTGTCAGCACTATTGTAGTTACAGGCGAGTTTTATTTTAATTTCTGAGTTTGGTGCCACCGGTTTTCTGGAAAATTTACCTTCTAGAAGGAATTTCTTTCTGTTCATTTTCAGGGCAGAGGTATAATATTTTTGTTTATGTTTCTCTCTATTTATTGTGGTGTCCTTGAGAAGAAAAGCTGTGTGTACAATAGACCTGACCTTGTCTTTATACTCTGATAATTAGGAAACCTTATTTAAAACTGGCCATGATCTTTATTCTCTAGAGATTAGAATCTTTCAGATGCATGAAGTTCATTTTGGAGTAATTAAATTCATAAGGATTTTTCTGAACATATGGTGGAATTGCATCTTTTTTATTTGAGTGTGCTTTTGAATGTGAACCCTTCCTGGCTCCAGATTTACAGCAGGGAGAGGAATGTTATCACTATTGCTTGTGTTGTAGCACCTGACTCCATTGTAATTGAGTCATGCAGACAGGTACGTAAGGGGTCCCTGCGTGAAAGTGGGTGTGATTTAACAGGCAAGGAGAGGAAGAAGACACAAAACAATGAAGAGACTTGCTTGAGACTGCAGGTTGATAACAAAAATGGGAATTCATCTTATCTCTCATGACTCTAACTCACTCTTTACCTACAAAATGCCATTAGCTGTCAACTTTGGAGCACAAACCCTCTCTTGGGGGTTTGGGCCACCTTTGGTATGGCACAGCTCTGCAGCCTTGAGGATCCTCAGCAGGGACCTGCCCCTTCTTTTACTGGGGCTGCTTTTAAGCTCTGATTCTTGCTTTTGGTCTTTGCCTGAGCTATGCTGCAGATATGCTGGTGCCCAATCTTGTATCTCCGATTCTGATGCTGACACAGACCTGCTCGGTCACAACAGGCATGCCTGACAGTCTGGGCAGCTGGCAGAACGTGGTAGCCGTCACTGGATCTGCCCTGTATGCCTTGCTTGGGTTCTGTGAGACTGCGCCTTTGTCACTGAGGGTGCAGGCCTGCCTGCCTTGCTGTGACTTTGGGCTCCTGCCTCACTTTCCCTTACCAAACAGCCTGCCCTTGTTACTCCTTGAAATTTTCTTCCTTTTTGTAGATGGCTGTATATAAGGTGCAAAAACATCAAAACAAAAATACCCTGCTGGAGGCAACTTCAAATGTATGTACTGCAAAGTAGCTTATGTTGTGATGCAGAGAATTTTTAAATCTCAGTCATCTTTGTTTATTGCCTTCTTGCATTATTTTACTTGTCCTTCTTTTTATTTAAGGCAGATGCTGTCTCTATGTCTGTCTCTTCACTGCTTCGTGCTGGACAGCATTTGACCAGAATGAAAAAAACAGAATGAGATATTAAAGGGAAAATAAGAGTTTATCCCTTAATAGATCACTTTTTGGTATTGCTAATTCAACAGCACTGTGTGATGTAATTGGTGATCAAGAAATTGTTAAACCAGATCAGATTTTGGTTAGATTTTATTTGTATGCCTATGGTATATGCTCCCTATGTTACAGAGTCATAGAATTGGGAGTGAAAAGTGAGTGCGTAATTTTATAGTATCAGATGTGCATAGTATCCTTATGTTTTGCTGCTGAACTAAATCCTTTTAAAATCTTGTTTGAATTTAGGATTTTTGTGCTAGTGAGAAAAGCACTATCTAATTTGTAAAACAAAAGGTGGTTGAAGAGAGCTTCCTCTGCAAAGAAACTGGGGCACTCTAATCTGCATGCACTAGTTTTTCTACATGAGAAATGTATAAAGGATTTTCCACTTTCTGAACTGTCAGTTAGATCCACACTGAAACATTTTGGCAGTCATTTCCTGGATGGTTCGTCATATGTCTCCCTGATGGTTTCTCACTCTATGGAGGAAGGGGTGACTGAGGAGGAACTAACAAATGTCAATTTAAAAAAAAAAATCTCCGTGTATGTCATTTAGAAATGTCACATACACCTTGCAAAGAGTATGTTATCCTTTAAGTAAGAATCCTGCAAAGCAGTGTAGGTGGCAGTGGAGACTCTGCCACTGCTACATTAAGTGCACTTACAAGGCAATCTGTATTGATTGTAATCATTCTCATTAAAAAATAAAAACAAAAAAGAGCTTTTCAGACAGAGTGTGATTATCAGGAATACCAGTTTGTTGATGCTTCTGAGCAGGTTGCCCTGGAGGGTAAAATACATGGTGGAAAGCTGCCAGGAAAGGACATCGCTGAAGTGGTTAAATTTGCAAGGCTGTTCTTATGCCACCTACTCCCCCAAGAAACCCTGTCAGGGAAACCAAAGTGTATTTGCAGAGATGTTTCTGTTAGCACAGACTTTTACTTTATGCTCTTAATAGCGTTAGTTAATGATGCAATTTCTGAAAGACCAGCTGGGATTGACTGATTTATAGAGGAAACTAAGGTTTCCTATAGGATCTTGCCTTTGTTTCCATTTAATTAGAGAATCATTTCCATTTTTTACAGACTAATGTAGTTATCAAGCGATGCTTGCAGAATGGGTCAGAACCACTTAAAACTTTTGGGTTCTGTATTGTGTACTGCTGTTAGGCATTTGAAGAGCCCTGAATCCCTCTGCAAGGTGCTATATTGTTATTAAGAGTGTATATAAAATAATTCTCAAGTATGGTAGATCCAATCCATGGTGGTACAATCAGTTGAAAAAGTAAATAAAAAAAAAAACTGTCTTAAAATACAAAAGGCTAAGCACTTAATTATCATACTAGCCATGCAGGAATAGACTTGAGTTAACTTCCATGGGCTTCATACAGGAAGGTCAGGTTCCATTTGTTTACAACTAATGATAGTTTTGCGAACCTGAATACAGGTTTCTAAACTCCGTAAGTTCTTTTTTATAAAAACATTTTAAAGCAATGAGGCCTTGAATATTGCTTTTATCTTGTAAAGTAAGCAAACACTGTGAAGGAAATGAGAGTTTCTTTGACAAGCTTGTAAAAGACCTCATAATATAGTAAGCTATAATTCTCTTACCCTTTTCCTGATAATATTTTATCAGAAATATTTATTTCACAGTTGGTAGAGGACGACTGTGAGGTCACTTTTAACTGTGTTTCTTTTTTAACTTTCTTGTGACCTACACAGATTTCTTCACCTGATCTCTATTTCCTAACTTTTTGGACAAATATCGGCCAGTCTTTAAAAACCTGAGATTTCTTCAAAAACACAGTCCCTTATAATTCAAGTTAAATGAGCTTTTCTCCAGAACTACTAGGATAGAAACATTGAATCCCTATGGAATAGTGTAATATGTGTGTCTTTTTTATTTTTTTGGTGATCATATGCTCTGCAATTTGAGGTACCCTCTGCTTTTCACTTTTTCACTGTATTGTATCTTTATATGATATTTTAATACATCAGTGAGTGGAAGACTGAGGAATACATCCCAAAATAAGAAACTGTTGGCCTGCTTCCTCAGCCTCTAAATAGGTTTTCCAGAAGACACCAATAGTATCATAAAAGCATATCTCAGCAGGTATGAACTGTACTTTTCCATTCACTGCAGTTATGATTTTCATCAGGTGAAGACTTTTTCTGAGGTATTCAGGATAATCTAGGTTCCTTCTAAAGAAATAAAAAGAAATCTAATAGACAGAAAACTAATTCATTAGTGCAGATTATTTCTGTTTATATTTCTGCTGAGAATTTTCAACCGATACGAAGCTGACACAGCAAATAACTAGTTCAAAATGCATCACAGTTTTTCATAGGTGTGTATGCTGGAAAAAAAAAAAAAATGCAGAAACTCAATTGAAAGGCTTCTCTGCCTCCAAAAATGTCTTCAAACAT
This sequence comes from Dromas ardeola, assembly GCA_013398915.1. Lineage (NCBI taxonomy): Eukaryota > Metazoa > Chordata > Aves > Charadriiformes > Dromadidae > Dromas > Dromas ardeola. The sequence goes on from VYZM01006825.1 coordinate 21,873, forward strand.
CATCTAAAGATCTCTTCTTTCAAGATGAAGAAAATCTAGATTTTATAGTAATACCTTCCATCTGCTCATTTTAAACTGCTGTCTAGAGATATGTAAAACTTTTTTTTTCCCTAAATGAAATCACAACCGCAGAGGTCAAATTAACTTTTCATACTCTATGGAGAGCCAGAGATAGAACTAGAAACTTATGAGTTCCAATCTTATGCTTTCTCAAAACGTACACCTTATTAGATAAAAGCAGAGCATTGTGTTTTCAGCACTGGCTGAGCTTGTGCTGTTTTACAGTTGAAAGTTTATGTAAATCCTTTTAAGGGACCCTTCAGCTTCTCTGGGTATTGCAGTATCTTTCCAGCACATCTGTTTTTATATTGCACCAATGTTCAGCCCCACTGAACTCCAAGGAGGTTGTGTAACAGGGGAAACCCCTACATTTTTAATGGAATTAAATTAGTTCTGTAAAATGACATTGACTTACCAATCTACCAAGAAACTTGTTTTGAAGTAACTTCAATTTTACTGAAACAATATCTCATTTTCCTAGCAATGCCTATATTTTGTTCCCTCTATTTGACAGTGGCTTTGGGAGCCATTTATTGCAAGCATTGTTATTACTCTAATGAACAAGATTATATTGTACTTAAACTGAAATACTGGAAAGTCAGAGTCCAATGATAAGTTGCAAAACCCAGTATCAAAGTCTTGTATAACAAAGTGAGGAAAGATTAGCTTCAGTCCTGCTTTTGTCTAACTGGTGGCTAGACGAAAGCATAAATCCGAGCTGCAGTCTTACAACATGTCACTGGTTTAACAAATACCTCCCTTTGTCACGCATCCTGTCAAGATAATAAAGATTTAAGCTCCAAGAATGTTCTCTCTGTGTATGAGAAACAAATTTAACAGGACTGCAATTTACATTCTTTCAAGACATTCTGCCTAGCAGTTGAGTATGGATCTTTAGGGATTATATTATTTCAAGTGTAGTTTTACTCAGCACCTCTGAGACCAACTGCTGTGAAATCAAGTACCTGTACGAAGAAATCTGTCTCCTAATCACATTTTTCTTGCCTCTGTTAACTTTACAGTTCTTGCATTGAAGAAAAATCTTCATCCGCTGTGAAGCCATATTGTGCAGCTCACATAGACTTGCCCTGCCTGTTGAGCTGTGTTATTTTAGCAAGGCCATAGTATCTCCAAAGGCCCATTAAAATATATTACCTGTTAGGTTGCATTCTTCAGGAAGGCTACAAATATGAAGGGGAGGGGACTTTGAAGTCTACGCAAGATTGTGAGAAGAGTCATTTAGAAGGGATCAGGAACTGCACTACCTTCATATGAACGTATGTGCAGCATGAAGTGAAAGATGACAGAAAGCTTGCCTTAAACTTCTACTGTGTGCTTTAGTGAATATGTCTGAAATGTAAACACAAGATATTTGCTCTCCAGCAGCAGATTATTTCTGTAAAAACAACGAAACCAACTTGAAATAACTCCACAAGTGATCAATTCTCAACTGCTGTATGGAGATGATGTCCTAATTGTGAAGTAGTAGTCTTGATACTTCCTTAGAATAGTTTCTTAAGAGGAAAGCTACCCAATAAGGTACATACAGGACATACAGTACACATCTGCTGTTAATTCCATCTTGTATATTGTATAATACTCAGTTTTCTTTTCAAGACTAGTTCCAGAGTTTTTTTTTGTTTTGTGTTTTTTTTTTTTTTTGCTAAGTATGATAACATATGTGAAAGGGAAATGAAGGCAACATCAGCAAATGAGTTGCTGCGCAGCTCTGAAGCATGTTTCTTATTGTTGTCCTGAGAATTTAATTGTCAGCAAGAGAAGGTCAAATTATGGAAAAAGAACAGACATTCTCCAAGAAATATCTACTGTGATCTGAAGATGAGAATTTTAAATTGGTATTTGGCATTTTTGATGGTCTTACTGGACTTCTGATTGCATTGTTAGCAAAACCATTTGAAAAGTTCTAACATTATCATTTCAGGTGCTTTTTATTAGAATAGCAGATGTCAATGGCCACAAGAATTGAAGAGGGACTTAATCTTCCAATAGACACTTCAATTTGCTTTAAAAGTACTAGTAAGTTTTCTAAAATAATGTTTTCTTCTACCATCAAAGAAAAGTAACTTTATTCACATTTTGCAAATTACACCAATTTCATTGACTTTTCTGGTGAGAACCTAGGGACCATTTGAACTGGATTTTAAGGGATTTCAAACTTTCCAATTCCCAGCAGAATGTCTCAAAACTAATTAATTCTTCATTGTTTCTCTCTCTCTTCCTAAATGGACATTGTGAACTTGCCCATTTTGAGGCAAATTTTGGACTAAACTTTTTGGTAATGAAAAATTCATTCTGACTTAATTTCCTTCTAAATTTCCAGAATCTCTCGCATGATTTTTCACAAAAAGAGTTTCTGTCCTCTCAGGCAGAATTGAAGTATTTTGTCCCTTGTGCTTTCAGGGTTTACTCCCCTCTTCTTTTTTTTTTTCAGGCACTATAAAATTGAATTTAAGCCTTTAGAGCACACCCAATTTGGTAGTGTCCTGTATCTACCAGTATTGGGTTTGGTAGAACTAGGTCCATGACACTTTCATACAGTGTTCTGGGGCATTTAGAAATAAGGATGAGGCCTGTTAAAATGTTAGAAAATCTCTAACTCCTGCTACAATAAATAAAAAACTTGTCTAGAAGTTTATGAAAATCTTACTACAGTGTTCACCTGCAGACATATTTCAAAATCTGTGCCTAGCTCCCAACTTGTATTGTAGTAATACTGCAGTTATTTAAGCATTGCACAGACTTTTCTGTTACTCAGGATTCTGAATGAAATTTTATTTGTTTAAGAATGTACACTGTATGTTAATACAATAATAAGTCCTGAAAACGCAAGCAGCTTGTTATAGCACTGTAAAGCTTGACTAGCCCTATTCTTCATGGAGGACTGACACTGAAATTTGTTCGAGTAGTACTGTCACTATGCTAGTAGGGAACTGCAGTGAGCAGGGACTTCTTAGAGTTGTTTTATTGTATTTGTGGAGATACTGGTTTCTATGCTTGTGTGAAATTAGGTTTCGCTGGCTGAGGTGTCCAGATAGTGGGAAGCAAGGCCAGGGAGCAGCTGTTTGCACATATGCTGGCTGCAGGGCTGCGAGTAGCTGCTGTTGCTTCCCTGGAGGGGATACGGCCATGGCAGCGCAGCATAGTGATGGGACTTCCCCTGTGGAAGGTGTTCGTACAGCGTTTATTGCTATTCCTAGGAACAGGCTGTAATGCTAGCATTAATAAAGCACATAACATCTTCCAAAAGCCTGTTGGTTTTGTAATAGTCACATTCAGCCTTAGGTATGTTCAGACAGTTATCACTTAACAGATGAAATAAGTCACCGAGTCTTTTTATGCTTACTTGCACCAGACTCAAACACTAAAGACTAACTCATCCTTAACTTATAGCTGACTGCTATCCTTAGCTTTTGTCTGAAAAAACATGGAATTACGCTTGTCATATTGCAATAGCAAGCAGAATTGAAACTTCTAATTCTGGTAAACTCAAATGACAGCTTTTCTTGTGATCACTTCAATACTAGATATTTTCCAAGACTTAAAAATATCGACACTGAAAACAGTATTCTGCTGAGGCTTTCAACATGATTCTGATTCTCAGGAACACCTAAACAAGAAATTCCACATAAAAACTGCAGGAGAAAGTGATATCAAACAGCACAATTCATGCTCAGGGGTTCCTTTGGGTTTTTAACAGAAATAGCACCATTTCAAACTTAACAGATTTCTATGGTGTATCTTGGGTAATGTCCATAACCAGCAGATTAACAGGGACTGCTATAGTAATATAAACTATCACAAGAGTAACTTCTTTAAATTTAGGAAGTAGCTGTGGGAGGAAATCCCATCATCAATGTTAAGACCCTGGCCATGTTCTCTTTTAAGCCAGCCTGTTGCTGTTTTTAAGCAGAAAGGCAGTAACTTTTCCCCTAGGTAAGTGTTATTCCTGTTTAGCCTTTAACCCTTTAAAGATCACTTCTGATTTCTTAAAAGGTATGATTCTAGTAAAAGTCTGAATATTGCTTAGACTTGTTTTTTTTTTTTTAAATTTTGTGTTTCACTGTTGCAGCGGTGTTAATTAGAAATGAATCAACCATGTCAGGCAGGCAGTCGACACCTGATTTAATTGTATTATCTTTAAAGAACAGAAGTAGGTAGATAGCATGCAGGATTCTGAGAGAGCTCTGTGAGAGACAAACACCTGGAATACTCAGTATTACTTTAAAGAGATCTTCATAAGTTACTGTTTATTAGACCTTTTGTGAGGTGAGGGGGGCAACTGGGGTTTTTTCCCCCGTCAGCGCTAATTACAGGTAGACTTTTAATGCAGTTAATTTTCATTCATAATTACTTTTTTCATAGTAAAGTTGGTCCAATGCCTAGGGTGTAACTGTCATGAAAGTTAGGGTTTAATTTCCTGTCCTGCCATGTGTTTCTCTTAGGGGGTTTACAGTGCTTCAGATTCTTAAAGATAAGATGACCTCAGATTCAGCAGGATGGTCCTTTTTATTTCTTCCAAGACTGGGAACTATAATTGTATGCATGTTCTGGATGTAGACTCCTCACACATTAATGTTAACAAGATGACACTGAATATTTAACATTCTGGGGTGTTTACTATCATTTTCAGACATCTAACAAAGATGAGTTTGAAGGCCTGAAGTTTAGGACTGTAATTTTTCTTTGTCATAAGTGTCTTCCTTGGGCAATTCAGACCAGAGAACCTTAGGAGCTGGCACGCAACTAGTATGAATGCCAGCGCTCACATTCCTGGATTTTACTATCCCTAACAAAAAAGTTTGAATAACTTTCATGTTAGTACTCAATAAAGAAGTTGTTCAGCATTTGTATTGAAGGGAACTTTGCTTAAGAAAATGTCTTTTCCTTTATATGTTAAGTTCTTACAAAACCATAATATTTAGATCTACAGTAATGAGGCCTTTTAGGATTGTGAACGTTTTCTTTTAGTTAGTAGGTGATACTTCAAGGGGAACTTAATTACTGATGAACCAGTAGCCAAACGTATTGTGTTAACTTAAGCACATGTGGCAATTAACTGGCATCAGTTGAGGCTCATGTGCCTTATGGTTGTCCAGCTGCTCTGTACAGGGTTAGGTTAGAAAACAGAACTTTGTCTTCCAGCATCTGAACAAGCACATCTGCCCAAGCAAGCTGCTGAGTTAAACAAAAAGAGAATGTGTTTTAATGAAAACATTTAAGGACAGATTAAGTCCTGCTGTTGCTACCCAAGCTATCAGGTGTTCCCTTTGTGATGTTGTTTTACCTTTGTACTTATTTCTGTGATTCCAGTTTGCACATACTCTGTTATCTGTCAGTCTGGTAGGTAAAGCAATGGACCTCCCTACTTCAACCACAAAAACCCACAAAAAAGCCCCCCAAAAACCCAGGATAATGCTCAGATTTCATAAAGGAACAATGTGGTATTGCAGATATGGTCAGGGTTTGACACCTGTACAACCGCTTTTACAGTGAGAACGTAGTTTGTATTTCCAGAATGGACTATTTGAATAGTTTGAGTCTGGGATAAGGGACTTATTTTCAGTAATTAAATTGTGCCATCATTTTGATGATGAAAAAAACTAAAAAAGGCAGGCAGGCCTCCTTGCACTCCCCAAACTGCATCTAAATTTTGCAGATACATTGAAGGGTTAAAAAAAAAAATTTATTGTACAAAAAATTTCTGTTGATAACTGTCAGCATATTAGCCATCAGCAGAATAAGCATCTTCTCTAGTATTCTCAAGAAAGGTTGATTTTTTAGTGTTACTGATAAACATAGTTATACAGATCCTTTTTGGTAACAATTTTATAGCTAAATAGATCTGACAGCTTTTAAAATTGCAATGTGAGTGCAAATGCCCTTAGTCTTGAAACAGAGCACTAGTGCTTTTATTTGTTCCTTTCATTGCATAACAACTTCTTACTGTACTACTTCATAATATTAATCTGGTTTAGTTGTGTATTTTATTTGTCATGATTTTCATTATCTCTCCTGCTTTTTTGATAAAGCTGGTATATCTGTGAAAAATGCCAGTAGTTCCAAAAAATGCACGTATTTGAATTCACCTCACAAGTTTTACTCAAGAAGAATAAAGCAGAAGGCTTTTAGGAGACTTAAATGTATTTACCCAAATGTTTTTCCTGCCTCCAAAGGGATTGTCAGAAAGATTTAAATCAGCCAGATTACTTAGAATACTTACAATTTGTGCTTTATTCCCCAGTTGTTGTTCAGCAAGACTTTTGGCTCTTTTTGTATGCTATTCTTCAAATAATTGCAAGTAGCATCCCAGAAAAACAAGCATTATATATATATAAACCAGAAATACGATCATACTGAAGACCTCATTTAAATTGTCAATTTTAAACAGACTTGATCAGGATTAATTTGGGATCCCTGCTTATGTTCTAATATGTTCTGTATTGAATCCTTCAGTTACTTGTACCATATATTTCTGTATCGTGATTTTTCAGTACTTGAAAATGCTGCTGTTGCACAGGTTAACAGGGCTTGCTTGGACTCAGAGTCTTAGTTTTAGACTTCAGGCTGGGTGTGGCTGCATCCTGAAGTGCTGAGCTATTGGCTTTCCAGAAACAATTCCATAAGTGCCATGTGTGTGTGAATTTTGCATATGTGCATTTTGTAAGAGAGAGATGTGTGTATGCGTTTGGTTTTATAACAATGTAGAAGGAAAAGAAGCTTCAGAACTTCAGCTGGTTTTTGTTTTACTTGATGAAACATATACTTCTCTTCAGAAAGGATGTATTTCTGGTTCAGCTTCTTTCTGTGGTATTTTATGTTTTTTCAGGTTATGGGTTTTTTTGTTATTAGTTCTGACTCACATTTTGCCTTTCAGAAAAATTTTCTGTTGGTTTTGGCTTTAGTATTTTACAGATTCTTACTTCCACTCCAATTTTAATGTTCTGCAAGTGACAAAATAGATGCAGAATAAATACTTAAATTAACAACTGTTCTTTTCTGCACTTTAAAGTCTAAAACAGCAACATACATATAACAATCATTTGTAAATAACCTGAAAGTATTTACCAAAGTTCTTGTTTTCTTTGAGAATACTCCCTTTTACCCTGGCGTGTTTTGTAACTAATAAAACCCTAACTGGCACCTCATCTCTGAACTGATTTGGGAAATCTTCATGAGTATAAGCCAAATAAACCAAAACTACTTTGTCACTTTGGGAAGACTCTTCAGAGATCACCAAGGTTGAAGACAACTACAAATACATGAGGGCCTGTATAAAATAGTCTAAGCAGGTACATTAAAAGTAGCTCCTGAAAGCAGGCCACCAACCAAGACAAAAGTTGTTAACTGGGTAATGGAAGATTATTATTAATTTGCTCAGGCTTTTAAGCTCAGCTATTTCATTAGCAATTAAAGGAAGAGAAGCTGTTTTTCAGCATATATAACTTGTGTTGATTAGGTTGAGTGTTTTCTCACTGTAGAGGGGGAGCAGACATTTAGTTTTAAGATACGTGGCTCCCTTGCAGCTTCTGATGTACTAATTAGTGTGTTTAATACTTTCTATTTATGAACTCTTTATCATTTTCTATTAGTCATCATTAGAATGTTACATTCGTTTTTTAATTATGTTGTGTAGTTTGATTTTTCCAAGCTGCATACTTCCTGCCATATCATGAAAGAAATACAATATATTAGCATATTTTTAATTTGTTTCTCTTTCATGTGCTGCTACTTAGCATATTCGTAACTTCCAACGAGAGAAAGGTAGGTGATAAAAGTTTTCTCTTTGATTTCTAAACTTGTTGCAGTACTTGTCACCTGGCAAAAACTGATTTGCCACCTTTTCAAGTTGGGTGAATCTCATTTAAGTAGAAATTGAAATGTAAAGGATTCCTTTTAAGAAAATAGTATGAAAGTTTCAGATCAGGCAATGCTTGACATGCCAGGCATGATTTCACAAAAGCCTTACCTTTAAGTTTTATTAATCAAATCCCCCACAATTCACTTTCAGACAAAATCAAGGCACAGTGGTCATCTTCAAAGATTTTTGTTTTTCAAAGCTTCCAAGCACTGATTCCCATTCCATGGCAAACCTGGCAGTAAATTTGTTCCTCTGTTTCCTTCAGCTGTTCTGTTTATCTTCCTATCCTGTATGCTTAGCCTAACTGCATTTCTCCCACATAGAAAGAACAAGAAAGTCTCCTCTGCTTCTGCTACATAAGGCTTTGTATTGTAGAGAGCTTGGGTGATGCAGTTTGTATTGTATCAAAAAATGGCTGTAGAACCCCACTCCTGCACCCCTGATAATATATATATGCACATCTGCATACATATAGAAAACACTTCTATCTGGAAATATTTTTAGAAAATGCCATTTTTAATGTATTTGGGAGGTGACTTCTCACATATTTGTGAGATTTTATTGCTGTTACCAGTCTAATTCATGCAATTTAATAAATAAATTCCACATGGTGATTACATTTATGGAATTGTTTTGTACATTAATGAAAATAATGTGATTTGAAATATTTCACAATATAACATGTGAATTGATTTTGCATGAAGGAAAAAAATTGTAATTCAGCTGTCTTGATGAATAAAGCAAGGAGTACTTACAATTTTGACGTTTATATCCATCCAATAAAAAACCTGAAGTTTCAAGTGTAGATCGTAAAAATTTCTTGGATTTGTTACTTGTATGCAAGACTTAGTATCTCATATGAGTTTAAGTTCTAACAAACCTTTACGTTATTTGAAGATGGGAAAGTTAAATGCTCCAGTTCAGTTACTTTATCTAAGTGAAATGAGTTGGAGCCACATAAAGCAGAATCATAAACACTATCAGAATCAATGTCAACTTCTGATGTGTCCTTGATCAGAGCTTGATCCAAGTTTCAAGTAAAAATGGGAAAACTCATCCCTATGGAGAAAACAGTCTAAATGAAAACATTTTCTAATTTGCTTTATAACCATCTGATTAAATTATTAATTTAAAATTAGAAGGCTATTACATCATAATAGTACAAAAAACCCTAATGTTTTTAGTACGAGTGATCTTTCATAGAGAAGCTAAAGCTGTACTTATTTGTGGATCTCCTACCAAAAGAGGGTTGGTTGAGAAGGTTGTGGAGTAGAAAGCTTAGAAGCATAATGTCATCCGGAGGGACCTGGACGAGCTGGAGGGGTGGGCCCGAGCAAAACTTATGAAGTTCAACAAGGCCAAGTGCAAGGTCCTACGCTTGGGTCGGGACAATCCTCGTTATCAATGCAGGCTGGGGGATGATGTGATAGAGAGCAGCCCCGCGGAAAAGGACTTGGGGGTACTGGTGGATGAAAAGCTGGGCATGAGCCAACAATGTGCACTTGCAGCCCAGAAGGCCAATCGCATCCTGGGCTGCATCAAAAAACCGTGGCCAGCAGATCCAGAGAGGTGATTCTCCCTCTCTACTCTGCTCTGGTGAGACCCCACCTGGAGCACTGTGTCCAGCTCTGGAACCCTCAGCATAAGAAGGACATGGACCTGTTAAAGCGGGTCCAGAGGAGGGCCATGGAGATGATCCAAGGGCTGGAGCACCTCTCCTATAAAGACAGGCTGAGAGAGTCAGCCTGGAGAAGAGAAGGCTCCGGGGAGACCTTATAGCGTCCTTCCAGTACCTGAAGGGGGCCTACAGGAAAGCTGGGGAGGGACTGTTTGCAAGGGCATGTAGCGATAGGAGGAGGGGCAATGGTTTTAAACTAGAGCAGGGTAGGTTTAGATTAGCCATTAGGAAGAAGTTCTTTACACTGAGGGTGGTGAGGCACTGGCACAGGTTGCCCAGAGAGGTGGTGGAGGCCCCATCCCTGGAGACATTCAAGGCCAGGCTTGATGAGGCTCTGAGCAACCTGATCTAGTTGAAGATGTCCCTGCTTGCTGCAGGGGGGTTGGGCTAGATGACCTTTAAAGGTCCCTTCCAACCCAACACATTCTATGATTCTACGATTCTATAATAAAATATTGTTTATGTCTTTGTCATAGAAAATCTGAAGCTGCATATTTTGTTTCTTATTCTTCTCAAAAGGCATTTAGTAGCAGTAATTATGTTGATGATTATAGTTTTTGAAACTGAATATTCAAAATATTAAATTTTGGGCTGAAATAATTACAGTCTGCATTTGAAGACCATTAGTTTGATTCTCTTTATGCTATGGATCCTTCCTTCATTTTTACTGTGAGGTGCCTTAATTTATTGGCACTCAAATACGTGAGCCGTCACTTTCAATTGCATTAGAACACAGTTTTTGTTAATATAGTGAACATATTTCTAGGTGCAAATTGAATGGGTTTTTTGATAGAGCAAGACACAAAGTATCATTAAATTGTTTATTGAATGGGATGTTTAATAAAAGTGATGTAAACATACAGTAAATGCAATTGTGACAACCTTAGTTTGATGGAAGTGTGGACCTAAATAGTACTTATTAAAACTTTGTGTTTGTTTGTGGCTTCTTCTCATAAATTAACATCCTTAACTAAACTGGTACTAGAGGTTAGTGAGGAGCTATATTTATCACATAAATGCATTAGCATATGCAGAAATTAATCAGTGGGAATTGCTTTTAAAGGAAGACATTTTATATCACAGTTCTAAATAACATCATTTATTTGATAACAAAGCTAACAGTCTAAAAATTGGTGGGTTTTTCAGGTCTGACTTCCAAGAATGATAATCAATTTCTTTTGCTGTTATTATTAGACACAGTATTTGGAAGACAGTCTCTTGCTCATAACAATGGGCATTCTTAGGGGGAGAAAAAAGAATGTGTTTGATGGGCTATTGTAGGAAATATACTTCTTTAATACTTAGCATATTTGGCAAAATAAGTTTATAAAAATAATGGGAATCAAATATTTTTTTCTACTATTACTTGATAATTAGTTAACCAAGTTGTTAACAAATTGGATCATTCCACTGACTGAAATTGCACTATACTGTTGCTTTCCCATATCACAAATGGTTAAATATAAATGTGAATTACTTCACTACTCCTGCAGTTTAAAGTTACATGTTTGTGTTTATCCTTGGAAAATATACACAAATTCCTATTTGTAGAATACAAACTTTTGTTCTTTCTAGAGGTTTTGTTAGTTTGTATATCAGTTTTCATCTCAGTGCTGTTTCAGAATGAATGACATCTGGGTTAGATGGAAGTTTGAATCCCTGATGTCTTACCAGGTTTTCTCATCTTTATCCTGATAGAAATGATGAAAAAAAAACAGATAGCAAACTTCTGTGCTTAAATCAGCAACCATAATTTTATTTGTAATCTGCTGCAATATCTTTACACAATAATAATTAAGTAATGATGATGGTGTTTTCAATGGTAATTAAGCAACCATGTTTTCTAGAAATGCTTATGCAGTTATAATTCATTACATTGAGTTAGTTTCTAATATTTCAAATGATGATTATTTGATAATTTTACATTATATTAAAGGATGTAAATATTGAAAGAAATTTCACAGCTTGAAATTCAGTATGTGAGCAGAACAAACTAGAATGCACATTGCATATAACTTTCTTAATTTTTAACGAGATCATTGATAAAAGCCTGTGTACCTTAAGATTTAAAATTACCGTATTTCTCACCTGTAAGGAAATAGCTACTCTGAAGTGAAGCCTATGTGAATTTGGTCACTAACTTAGTAAAACAAAGATCAGAAGGTTGGTGCATAAGAGATTTGAGGTATGTATCACCTGTTGAAAAAAGCTGACTTTTTGGACAACGACTCTACTTGGCATAATAGTGCAAGAGTTTCCCTTTCATGCTAAAGGTTAGACTATGCTTAATTTGCTATTTATTTATCTCTAAATAGCACTAGAAACTCATCAGAGGAGAGAGAAATTTAGCAACAGATAGAACTGTCAGGAGAATAGAATAGCAAAGACTGTGGATATATTGTGCAGGGAGCCCTGAAGTACCAAAACATCTGGACACCAAGAACTTGGGCAGACTTGCTTTTCTTCTTGGGAAGGGTCAGAATAAAGTAATGCTTCAGGTTTTCCTATGTGACATCTAGATTAATTCTAAAAGTAACTACAGTTTTGATAATGCTTTTCCTTATTTAACAGCTGATCCCTGTAATTTTGAAGAAAATTAGAGAGCCTGTCCGCTCCGCTGAGCAAAATAGTAGTTTAAACTGTAGTCATTACAGGAACTCTGGCTATGCCTGTTAAAATGGCAGGTGAATAAAAACAAAAAAACTTGCCGTTCAGACAAAACATTCTGTATTTCTTAAAGCTGTTTGAGATTCATATCCATTACTGGGACTCTAAAAGAACAGGCAGTATTTAAAACAAAAAAAACCCAACATAAAACCCAAACCAAAACCCCAAATCCAACAACAATCATCAAATGTCAAACTTCAGATGATGAATATTAAATGCTGGCTGCCATGGGTAAAAGCACCCCACAGAATGCAATTATTTGATGTATTTTCATTCTTTTTATGGCTTCCTAAATGCTGGAGTAATACTGTATGTTTGAAGGAAACATAGAGAGAGCAAATTTTTTTTTTTTTAAATTCCCTGGTGTCATTTGCAAGAACAATTACTTTAAAATGCTTTTTCTCTTCTCAAAGTATCAGAATCTGGATCAAAACTTTCATTTTAAAAGTTCTGTTAAGTCTGATACTGCACGTTGTTGACATCTACAAGTTTAGCCTACCTAAACAGGATTTTGGGGACAGATTATTCTCTCCATGTTATTCATTCTTTGACTGTGATTACAGCTTCTTAAACAAAAAATGAAAGTATGAAATGGTAAAGCATTCCCCAGACATAGTTAACTTTCTGTTTCAGTTATCCATTCCTTCAAGGACCATTACTCCAAAATTAATTTTGTATTGAAGGCATGGACTGTGAATTTAGGCACAGCCTTAAGCAAAAGTCTTTCTTGTGGCCATGGTGACTGTCTCTGATGTATGGTAGCTGTAACATAATATTTCTCCATCCACTAACCATTACTTTAATCGGTGCCTGAGGACTCAAGTTGTTTTCAGCTAAAATTTGCTAACCTCCTTTGAAAAGGATAACAAAAGGGTAATACCCCCAAATTCACTTTGAGATGTAAGACACTGATCTGTTTGTAAAGGAGTGTTCTTTTTCTCTGCAATCCCTTGTGAAGGCCAAATAGGCTTGCAGACCAAGCTAAAATACCTTCCTGTATCTATACATCTGTTTGTTCAGCAGGGCCATACGTATTCTGAGTGAGCTAGAATTGTTTACCCAACAGCTTGGCATTCACAGTTTTTCCTTTATAACATAAGCTGGTGAAAGTTCAGAAGCCATAACAGATCATCACCTCATAGAATAAATAATAAAAACTGCTGAGGGTTCACAAAAGGTGAGGGAAGGTTCTTTTCCTTCACGTGTCTCTCACCTGATTTGCAATAATGTTGTTTAGTGTACAGGCAAATACAACTGTAGCTGTATTTGATGTAACAATGTCTCCCACAGGCACTAATTGAAAATCGCAGAGCACAGCACAGAATTACTATGTTTTACCAGCACGCTGCACTTAAGCAGCTACTAGGATCACTGTTCTGTAGGAATGGTTGATGCAAAATAGCTGAGAAAGGTCATTTGAACAGAAAGCTGTCTAAAATAAAGACAGCTATTGGAAATATTCTGGTTACAAGAGTAAAATCATGTGATGGACGAGTGAGGGACAACTACTGTGTAAGATGCATCATTTGTGTATTCCAAGTGTAACTTGGAATAAGGAAGGCTATGCATTGCTTAGCAAGCTATTGTTTTGCCTGAGTTTCATTACAAGTTCTTGAAACTAAAATGTGCCGAGTCTTGTAAAGAAAGGCAGTTCCTGGGAAATTTTTGAAATCATTTACTGCTTTTCCACCTCACTGATTCGCTTCAACTTTTTATTATGCTAGCAATGTACAAAAGCAGAGAGTAAAGCAAACAAAAGAGAAGTTGAGTAACAAAGAAGGCGGCTGTAAACAAGTCGAATATACACATATCCGTATTACAAAGATATTCTTTTCTTTTATAGTAATTGGGAAAATTAGGGTGCTTATATACTTAAATGTTTGCTGTAAAAAAAAAACTATGAAACCTTGATGGGCTTTGATGTATATGTACAAAACGCACAAAAAGTATTTACCTATAGAAAGAAAATCACAATTCCAAGAACAAGCTGCTCTCTGAACTGTGCTAACCCAAAATGATTTCCAGCTGTTTCATTTCACTAGACACTTGCTGTTCCATTTTATCTTGTTCTTGGGAGTGGTAATTTAAAAGACGTAGTAGAGATGAAGTCCTCCTCGTTTCTTGTCCATGTTCTCTCACAGGAGGTAATTTAAGCACTTTTGGGGATGCAAGAAAACAGTTCATGTCATCTATATTTAAACATCTAACAGGTATCTAAATCAGGATTGTAGTCTCGCAGGCTACTTCAGATAGGCAATGAAGAGAGAGAGGAGTACTCTGAACTACCCTCTGGAGAACATGAGGATAAACTTACTTGCCCTGGAGGAGCTGCTTTTTCACTGTCATGATATAGGAAGCCACAGGAGGCTAAGCTACTAGTTTAGCAGACAGAACTTGGAAAGTCTAAATACTGCTCTCGGCGCTGATTATTGCAGTAAGCACAAATTGAAAGTGAAAATAGTTTATGGTAACAGCAGCGGAAGCATTTACAATTCAGTTTGTAATCTAGTTATAAAGCCAAGAAATTTATATAGTATTAGAGGTATCCATGTGTTAAAATTCTGGGTGTTTAGTCACCGGTGTTCCTGTTTCACCCCCAAAAGGCTACTTTTTTCCCCTCATTTTAAAACTTCCTCTCTTTTTTTATTATTATTTTTCAACCAATTTTTCTTGTAAGCTAATTAATACCATCTAAGACTGTCTTGTATTATGAGTCAGGATAATGAATAATCATCGAGAATTTTATTCCTGGTAATTTGCATAAGGAATAAGTAGTAGTAGGTAATGCGCTGTTCAGTATACAAGCCTAACACAAGGAAACTGAATTGTTTGGGGTTTTTTACGTCTGTAAAATATATCAGAGATACTCAGCATGCCAAATTTCTGTTTAAATATAGAACAGAAAGGTCTTACACAAGAGCAAGATCTGAAAATTTGTATGAATCAAAAGTGAGAAATCCAAGTATCTGGTAAAAATTTTATCCTGTAGTTAATGAAAACAAGTCAGAGGATATTAATTCACAAGAAATAGAGAATGTTGTAAAACAGTTTCTAAATTATATCAGCAAAACCATGACATCCAGCAGGCTTTCATAAAGATTAATCTTGTTGGCAACAAAATTGTAGTGAAAAACAAATAAATGGCTTTTATATAGGGAAATGTTCCTTTTCTTGTGAAAAATAACTGTTACATTGATGGTTCCTCTATATACCTCCTACTTAATAACACAAATGTTTTCAACCATTCTGAAAGATGTTCTTTAAATGTAACATATTGCTGTGGGTTAACTCCAGGAGGTGGCCAAGCCCCACACAGCTGCTCACTCACTCCCCCTCAGTGTGATGGGGAAGAGAATTGGAAAGCTAAGGCTGAGAAAATTCACAGGTTAAGATAAAGACAGTTTAATAGGTAGAGTAAAAGCTGTGCACACAAGCAAAGCAAAATAAATAACTTATTCAGTAGTTCCCACCAGTAGGCAGATGTTTAGCTGTTTCCAGGCAAGCAGGGCTTCAGCATGTGTAACAGTTACTTGGGAAGACAGATGCAGTAACTCTGAATGTGCCCCCCCTTCCTCCTCCTTTCCCCAGCTTTATATATTAAGTGTGACGCCATATGGTATGACATATCCCTTTGGTCAGTTGGGGTCAGCTGTGCTGGCTCTGTCCCCTCCCAACTCCTTGTGCACCCCCAGCCTACTTGCTGGTGGGACCGTGTGAGAAAGGCCTTGACACTGTATAAGCACTGCTCAACAATAGCCACAACATCCCTGTGTTATCAATGCTGTTTTGGTCACAAATCCAAAACATAGCACCGTGGGAGGTACTATGAAGAAAAATAACTCTATCCCAGCCAAAACCACTATCCATATGAAAATGTGATTGAAATGACAATTCTCAAAACCTAGTATGAATATATGAAATTCTGTGTATGTTCTAAAGTACATATATTTTTTCAAAATTTGAAAAGAAAATAGATATTTTTGAGATCTTACAGTTTACTCAAATAAGGTTCTCTTGATAATTATTTCTTTGGGTACGTTCAGGAAGAACAAGACTGACCACATACACGCCAGTACTCTAATATTGTCAAGACTTTTGATTTTTTTCGTCATTTGTAAATTGATAAGGTATTGATAGTAGACCTTATGCTAAAAGCAACATGTGGTAAGATAGTTTTGATCTCTCTCCATGTATATATACATATTTATAAATTATGATATAAGGACACGAGAAAGTAATCCTCTCTTGTATTACTATATCTCTAGAATATGCCAACACAACTATCACACATATTAGTATCATTCGTAGTGGTGTAGGTTGGATAAGTGGTAGCACTTTTAAAATTATGGAAGTAGCTTCTGAATCAGAGAGATGTTTTTTCAGATGACTCACTCCCTTAGATAACTAAGCCTGGGACAAATAGATCTTGGCTTTTCAAAAATTTTAATGGATTCTGGAAACTTAAGGCCCTCAAAAAAAGAAGTTCATTAGCTGTATATCAGCTTTTACCTATTTATGTTTAGTGCTTGAATGTAATAAAGTTTGCTACAGAGAGACCGTTTAAACTGTTGAACTCCATTTTAATCATTTGAATGAGCAGTCCATGAACACTTGGTTGAACCGATGTTGCAGAACGTTATGTTTGAAAATCTATTCTTAAATCTAGCTCGTTTGAAAAAGAAATCTAGTTGCGTATTATTTTACAAAAAGACTAGTTGTTCAACTGTTTGGGTCTGTTGTGACAGAATACTTTATCTTCAAGTGGCAAGAAACTTAGGGAAATATCGAGTTACTGAATTGTTTTCATCTCCTTTCTTTTCACCCCAAGCTCATCTTTGGTTACCCAAAGTACTGGTGTTCACGGTCATATTTAAGAATGAGCATAAATTACTGGCAATAATATTTTGGGCAGTATTACAGAGAGTAACTTCTTTTAAAAAAATAAAACTCTTCAGTTTGACATCAGTCACACAAAAAGTCCCAGATGCATGCAAGTGAATGCAAAATCTCTTGCTAATTTTTGCTAGTAAACCAGTGTTCTCTGTGTGGGAAGATGCCAGTCTGTGAAATACTGTGATGAACTGTTAGATTGAGTTATTCCATAAGGAACCCAACAATGGAGGAAGTTATTCAAGATTTGGTAAATAATTGCTTCCTTAGAATATGTCACTGTCGGTTTTTTCAGACTGGTATTTATTTTTCTCTTTTAAACTCAGTCCATTAGATGTTTTTAATAGTATATGATATGGCTTGGAAATTAGATTGAATTTGTAGGCACACAGTTAAAAGATTTTTGTGTCCTTCCTAATGGTTAAAGGAAAAAAAGTACTGCTTTGATGTATGGCACTATCTTCTACAGCTTAATTGCATGGAACTGACTATGCTCCTTATTTATAAATTCTGTTTCCAGATAGCAGTAAGGTAGAAACTTATTGCATTTCTCATGTATTTTTTAAGGTTTCAGATTTATTTCTATTTTCTCCTCTTAAAAAAGTATATTGATATTTTATTTTTCTTATATTGCTCTTATTTTTAGAGGCTTTTAATGAACACTTCTGTGGATCCTATCTGTCGCTGCTCTTGAAGCTCTGGCTGCCAGTCTTATCTATCAAAAAACAAATCTATGGCTTAATGGGACTATGTATACTATAACCAGTGATGTGACAATGTCTAGACCTTTCAAACTGAGTAGTGGTTGTGTTTGGAGCTGTTTTTCTGCCTGACACCTATAGTTCTCTCGCTTTTTCCCCCTCTTTTGTTTTTAATAGTACATTTAGTGTGGGTAGCAACTTGGGGGTTTTTTTTAGTAAGTGCAGGGTCTATTCCTACTCCTTTTTCATTATCTCAGATACACCTTTTCAAAAGTATTGCTTTCACTGATGTATTTTTGCCTGAAAATATTGAGACAGTGTGCCTAATTGGTATTTAAAGAGGAGGCACGGTAAGCACCCTTATTCTGTTGAGTCATTACGTACTTTTACCTTCAAGATGGCAACCTTTTAAATTGGAGTCCTTGTTTGAGGGCCTTTCAGGCCAATGATAACAGCTGAATTGCAAGAAACTAAAAAATGAGCCCAATAATCTATGTGTTTTTCAAACATACACAATCAAAACTTTTAAAATTGGTTTTGATACACCCATAAATATCTGCATAAGTATCTGCACCTTTGGTAAAGAAACAGTTTTCCTACATTCTTGAAATAACATGGAACACTTTCTTTTAATTAAAGTAATAAATTTTCAGATGTGAGAATTTACTCAAGGAATGAAAAAATGATAAGGCTTTTTTCCTCTAAATGAGCTATTGAAATGGTGATATCAATATTAGTTCTCAAAATGTTTTATTCCTAACATCATTATGACTATTGAGTAATTGACACACTGATGATGGCTTTGGTTTCTGGGATGGGTTGCTGATTTAAAAATTGGCATATGTTTTTATGGTAGTACTTTCCTTTAAACAACAGAAATGCCTTAACTGATTAAGAATTTTATTACTGTAGCTTATAAGCTCATAAATAAAATATTATGCAAAATTGATGCTACAGTAATCCTTTTTTAACATGATTTCAAAGGAAGATTTTATGATATTAATTCAATCAGCTTCAGTAATATGTAAAAGAATAGCATTTTTTTATTGCATTGCCTTTTTAGTCCAGGCAAGTAAAATCCATATGCTGTATGTGGATAGGCAGTGATGCTTTGTTTATTGACTCATGTATTTTAGAAAATTGGACTTTGCTTTCATTTCTACGTATTTTGTCTGTGTTTTGAAGTAGTTGGACATCCTGAACTTAAAGTATTTACAACCTTAAGCCAAAATTGTAAGCGGTATATTTTCACACAGCATTCTAGAGTTTAGCAGAAATGCATGTTTTGATGATATTTATTTAGATGAAAGATGAAGTTACATCTAAGTGAGGACAGATAAAGAGAATTAGATGGGCTTCCTAAACAGTGTTGCAGTAGGTAAATTAGGAATATAATCTATTACAGTGTATAAATCTAGAAATATATCTATTTCTATAGATATAGTATTTCCACATCTCTTTCAAAAATTAAGTCCTTATTTCCCAGTAAGTTTTGCTACAAAACTTGTAACACCTAGTTAAAAAACTTTTTTCTTAATTCTTTTGGATGGAGTGAGAGTCAGAACTCCTTATGGAGACACTGGCTGGGGGGCGGAAATTCTGTCATAGGGAACCTACTCCTGGCAAAGATTTCTAAAACGTCTGCAAATATTTTCTGTTTTAGAGCACTTGTTGCACTTCATGTTAAAGCTCTTGAAAGTGTTACTGGCATTGTCTGTTTGTACTGTTCAGATTAGCTAAATAGAACATTTGGGAAGAAGGCAGTTTGTACACAGGCGTGTCTGAATCAGGGCCTCAAAGTCTTGTAAGTATTCAACTACCCTGTAATCTGCAGCTCTCTCCTTTAAGTAACTGTAGTTGTAGGAAGTTGCCCCTTTGGAGTTCTGCTGCCATTTATGCGAATTCATTAGGAATTTAAGCAGTGCATATTGTCTGACTTTTAGCTCTTCAAATGTTTAACTTTCAGAATATCAGAGTTAAAGTTTTGAAGAATAAAATTATCTTCTTTAAATTGTCATTTTATATACTTCATGTCATTTGTACACTGGAAGTAATTATTTTCTTTAAAATGCACTAATTTTATATATATATCCCCGTGTATATATCCTAGTTGTCTCTGAATATTTGTAGAAATCCAAAGGAGAATGCCCTGCGTAGAATGCTTTTATGTAGTTATTCAGAAAAGCCAGCAGAGAAATATCAAAGAGTGTATTTACACAACAGCAAAATTTTTCACCTTATGGCTGTCATTAGAACATGCTATCTAAGTGAAAGTATCTTGATGTGTTTATTAATAGTCATTCCTACAGATACAATATGGTATTTTATCAATCAAAACAAGTGGACACAGATTTTGAGATATTTTTCTGGATAATTTTTTTGTTTTCATTCTTTGTTGAAGTCACTTTGTATGAGAAGTGTGTGACAAAACAAGCTAAATTCAAACTATTGTTTGTGGATTTTTGAGTGGTTTACAAACCTATCTTTCCATCTATTCTAAGAACTAGATGTTTCTTAGACAAGCACAGCCCACCTACTGAATATCTGTCTATATTTCTAAATGATGATGAATAAATTCATGAGTATACGTGGTTATAGTAGCGGTCTGAGAAGAATATGAAGTCATTTCTTGTTATTCTAAAGCTTTTGTCTCATTCCTTTTTATCCTTGTATATTTTGCAAACAAAGAAGTGGAAAGTTGTAACTGTAATGTGAATGGGTTGAATGAATTCAGACTGCAGATTTTTTTTTTGTTCTGAAGTGTTGGACACTGGCTGAGTTTTGCAAGCAGTATAGGAGTCCATTTTCCACCTTTATATATGGGGTTATTATATTTGATTATGTGTTAGACCTGTTTTATTGTGCTTTTATTGCACTCTGAAGAGATTTAATTTGTATTTTAAGATCCTTAAATGTACTTTAGAATATATTAAAAGAGGAAAGATTGTTTGTAAGGTATTGAATTTCCTGAAAATAATGTGACTGGTAACTAAAGTGGTGTATTCAGTACACACATAAAGACTAAATTAGAGCTCTGTGTACCTCATTTATCCAGAGCCAAATATACTTGAAAAAGATATTAGCAAAGGATCCAAGCCCCATATATGCATGATGTTTTTCCAAGCTGCATTTCCATTACACAGCTTCAGGTTAGCTAAAGTCCTGAGCAGACAAAGCCAGAATTTTCATGTGGCTCTTCTTGTTTTCTGTCTTTTCCATTATAAGTCCTACTTACACAACTGAAAATGTATGTTTGCACATATGTCCAGTCTGCATTTGTAACACAGATGTGATAGACTTCATTAATTTGCTTTACATAGTATTTCAGTGACAGATATGGTACTCTGTGACAAATCTCCAACGCTAGAGCAGAAAAGAAAGGCATCAGGTTTTGTGCCTTTCAACAACTTCACCTGGGAAGGTGCTTGCTGTTTCAACAGACTTGGAAATAGCTGTGTGCATCACCCTGAAGGAAG
Source organism: Dromas ardeola (assembly GCA_013398915.1). Classification (NCBI taxonomy): domain Eukaryota; kingdom Metazoa; phylum Chordata; class Aves; order Charadriiformes; family Dromadidae; genus Dromas; species Dromas ardeola. The sequence goes on from VYZM01006825.1 coordinate 43,224, forward strand.
AAAGCTGAAGCTATCTCAGAATACGCTTTTTCAGAATACCTCATATGTGGAATATGATGGAATATGGTGATGTCTGTCTTCTGTTTTCAGTTAATCTTAAAAAAGGAACAAGGCGTACAGCATAATCCCCAAGAATGTTTTATGGTTTGTCCTTCAGTTATGGTTCTTTTACCAGGCATTTTGAAGCGATATGTGGTCTCACTTAAAGTCATCAGTAGTCTTAGAATTCTTGGAGGATTTGCTACAAAGATTTCTATGCCATTTCTAGCTCTTCTGTACCTTAAAGGATTAATTACAAACCTTTAGGTTATCTTAAGATGGCCATACAGATCTCTCTGAACTGTTAATCATGAACATCTGTATTCAGGTATTTAGGTAGACAATTCTGGTTGATGAGATCCATTTATTATGCACTATGAGGGGTTTAACAGTAATTACACTCTCCATGTTAATGTACTGTTCTCCAAGTAAAAATAGAACATTCATGTTTGGTTGATGTTTAAATAATTTCATTATCAAGAAGAATAATAGGATTGACATTGACAACTTCCCTAATTACTGTACTTGACAGAAAGCCATGCTAATTAGAATTACAAATTTGTTAAAAAAAAAAATCATTACACTGTTTGTAATCAGCATAACATGCGTCAGTTGAAACAGTTTGAATACCTACTAGGTTGCCCTTTAAATTTTGTATTTATAAGTAAGGGGAATTATCTGTCCTTTTTAAAACGTGAGATAAATAATTATATTATCCTGAAATAGCATTTTTTGGATACAGGCTCTTGTTACGTGTATAAGAATTTTAAGTGAAGAGAATTCTATTAAAAAAACATTTTAATTCATTTGTTAAAGAATTTACTGTTCTATTAACTATCTATTTCTAAATTAAAGTGAAGTAGCAGTAGCACAGGCTTACAGCTATATCTTTACTTCCCAGAACTGCCGCCTAAAACTTTGCTATTAATTGCTTAAAGAGCTCCTTCAAAAACTCTCCTAGCTAAATTCTATAATTGGGTGCTAAAGAACATACCACTAATCTTTAGCATGTACTCTCTAAGGAGCTGTTGGAAATGTTCATAATCTCTTCCTTAATGCCTCTAGTTTTAAAGGGAACCGAGAAAGGGTGAGGGCCTGAAGCTTCCTCTTCCCATCTGAAGAGGACATCAGAAAATGCAACACTTGGCAAAAAAAAGTCTTCAACTTGCACACATGCATCTTTAGTGGTGCTGTGCAATCATTCCCACTTCAGTGTGACTGCTTAGATAGGTTAAGTATTTAGAAAGTAGATGAAAAGGACTGAGGAGGAAATAATAGGAAGGCAAAGAAATCCAGATTGCCTCATATATCAATAAATGCTACTTTATTTTTTTAAATTTTGATTAACGGTAGCAGCATTTAATCCAGGTAGGCTGATGGTAGTCAAAATCACTTGCAGCTCTTGTGAAAGTTCAGGTCTGGATTTTGAATTTTTCATAGACAGCCTGTCACATCCAAAAATTTAGTTGAGTCTACTCTAGAGGTGCAAGTCCAGTTTCAATTCTGGCATAAATAGCTCCTGGCAATGCGCATTTTGTGTCTGGATGAAGATGCAGTGAAAGTTCCTGAGTTGCAAATTAGTAAAGACTGAAAAATGCTGTTACATGCTTCCAGTATTCTCATAGACAACTCTATTGGCAGTGTTTGAATACAGGGCTGGCCAACAGTTCAATTTCATCCAAACCAGGAATATGGCTCTTGCATCGCCTGGTCACAGCAACAAACTGCAGCTTCCAGTTGCAACTGAGCTTCTTGTCTGTGTTCCCCTTTCATCAGGGTGGAGAAGCTTTGCTGGCATTCTCTATTGCATAGTTGCATGGGACAACATGTATATTCTGTTTTCCTTTTTCTCATTTCCTCTGTATTTCTGCTGCAACACATAATGCACAGATTTTAGTCACTCCTGGAAGGAATAATGACATAGCTTTGTATCCTGTCATCACCCTTCCTAGTAGCAGTAATAGTGGAGAGCTGACTTATTCACCATCAATGTGTATGTGACATACCCAGTGTCATTTTCTGTTGATAATTGGATTATTACTTTGAAATTTTTTTTTATTTTTCTTTTAATTTAGAATTCTGATTGCAGTAAGTGGGACAGAAAGAGACAATAAGAGGGAAGAAGCAAACACAGAAAAAACTACTGGAGAGTGTAGCTTGATCAAAGACTTCTGAAGAGATATAAAGAGTTTTTCATTTATTCAGACTAAAAGAAATCAATTCCAGAGTTTTTTAAATATTTCACATTATTTTTATTTTCTTCAAATTCCAATGTAAACAAGATCGTTACTGATCTACTACTCTTGCAGAGAAACAAGATCTCTTATGATACCTGCCAGTTTCATTATTTGTTCAGTGAATAATTTGAAGTAACTGTGTTTTGTCTTTATCACTAAGCATATGCTTTGGCTATGACTACAAGTATGTTTTACAGAAGTCACGAAAACAAGTATCGAGCTGATGATACATCCTATAAGAATGCAAGGCAGCAAGGCAATTAATTTTCTTTGAAAGTCAATCAGTTACTTCAGAAACCTCTCTATGTTCCACTAGGATGCTCTTTTCAACTTGTAGTACTAGTAGGCTTTTCTGAAATCCCCAAGAATTCCTGCAAAGGATTTGTATCTGTAGCCTAGCTCTTCTAAAACAAATTCAACTACGGGGAACAATCAAGCAGCATTTGTAAGTAAAAATAACTCCGTACTTAGTCTTACATTGCCAGCTCTTCACAAAATACTCAGGAAATAAATGATTCTACTGCATCTCTGAGGTTCTGAGAAGGTTAAATTTAACATTAAGCCTTTTTACTAAATTTTTCTAACCTTTTACAAAACAAGGGATACATTCTTTCCTCAGCTCCATAAACTTCATTGGAGCTGAAAATTGGTTCAGCTCCATTTATCTCAATAAAATTACACCTATTTACCCTAGCAGACTTCAATGAGTATGGCTGAGACACACTTTTACCCAGGATAGATCACTGCTTTCCTTCGTTTGTGTCAGTAATATATTTAAAAGAAACTAAATACATAGCCAAGAACGGGATTTCACTAATACAAAGTAGTTAAACTATCTGCTTAACACTGTTTATTCTAGCATATGTACTTAAGCCAATGGCATCGGAGATGTTTGTCAGAAGCAATAATCAGTGTCATACAAGAAGTTAATTATTTGCAGTGAAGCTGGTTTTGTTCCAAGTTGTACATTTAGCTCCCACCTGATTTATTCATGCCTAAACTGAGGCATTGGTTTGCATTGTGTCTTTGCTTATTTTAATATGGGTTTCGTAGAGTACTCCCACTCTTACTGTTACATGTGTGTCAAGAAACTACACACATAATTGCTGTACTAGATTCGGGAAATGCTGCCTTTTCAACTTTAGATTTTTCCCAGTTTCTAAATAACCTGTCTGCATTCTGCAGGTCATTAGTTCAAAACAGCTGTTCATAGTGACAGTCAAGTAGCCATTCCTCAAACAAGAAGGAATCATTCCAAGTTTTATACTATAATAAGCTTTTTATTTATTATGTATTTACTGCTACTGTTTTTTTAAATGCTGCAAAATATTCAGGTCAGCATTCTGTCTTTAATTGGAAAATATTTGCTAATCATATTATAGAAAATGAAAGAGAAGCATTTGCCGTGCCATTTTGTAAATTGTCTGTTGTTAAAAGACAACTGCACTGAAAGAAATGGCTAGAAAGGTCATTTGGAGTTCGTGAACACTGAAAGACATCTTGGAGAAATCAACTGAAATGGTGACAAATGCCAGAAAGTTGGCAGTATTTAATATTCTACTTGAGCAGATCTCCTCTTTCAAAAATGCAATGGTCAGTAAATCAAGTATGTTGCACTAGGTTTAAAAATTAAGAGTATGGAAATGGCCGTTATTAGTGACATAGCTAGAATTCACTTTATTGATAACTTCAGCATGTTTTACAAGTTTAAAAACAAAGCAAAAAAAGATATATATCTATATGGATCCATTAAGAGATAATTTTTTATTAGCTTGGCTTATTGTTACTTAAACAATGTATTACCATGAGCTATTCTTTTAGTTTGTATAATATACCTTACTTCAACAAATGAGTAATTTTATGTAGATAAGGTCTTGATGACGCAGGTACACAGAGGATTGCATGTACAGCCAAACAGCATACGATTTTTTTTTTTCCAGTATTTGAAATAACAACCAAATGCACAGATGCACTAAAAACACGGTCTAACATTACACTGTATATGAATGTTACTGGAGAAAGAATGATAGATGAAATATTAATTGGTGTATGAGCACACACAGAAAATGTATGGATGTCGTGGTTTGGCCTCGGACGGCAACAAAGAGCCACGTGCCGCTCGCTCGGACTTTCCCAGTGCGGGAAAGGATCGCAAGAAAAAGGCAAAACTCGTGGCTTGAGACAAAGGCAATTTAACAGAACAGCAAAGGGAACAAGAAAACAACAGCAACAACACGGCTCGAGGGACATACGAACACGATTACGGAACCGCCACTCCCCGACCGGACCCGGGACGCCCCAGCCCTCTCCAAGCGGCGACTGCCTGCCCCCCCCTCCCCCGGCAGCTCAGAGTGGGCATGGCTCCCATGGGGTGGGATACCTGTGTCCCTGCCGGAGCCTGGGGAGAATTAACCCTATCCCCGCCGGAACCAGGACAGTGGAGGAACAGATTTTTGGGACCAAATGTTTTAGTACTGATACTGCTCACTTATATGTACAGCCACAGAAGAGAAACAATATATTTTGACAAAAAGTTTTGCATTTTATTACATTAAAGGAGAGATTGTATTAATATGTTCTATTAGCATCAGGGTATAGAATAAAGTTAGTTCTCTGTTTTTCCTAGTAGAAGATTTAAATGACTTTCACTTGTCTGTTTTTAACAAATTTTTGGAGGGTGCTGTTAAAAATCTGCTTTTTTCCTGTATAATTTTGGACCATTAAATAATGCCGAAAGATTTTATTTGGGTAGGTAATAGGCAAGAAGCAGCAGCCATGAACGTTGTGTTCTGTGGTAGAATTACATGTTTTATTCTATGAAAAACTTGTTCATGTGGATTATTTTTTCATTTTTTAGATGGTACTACCTATAAGATTTTTTGATTTATAGTTCCGTTAAATGCAGATTATTCTACAGTGAATGCAAATAAAAGGATTTTGAGCTTAGTCTTGAACAAACTGCAGCCAAGTTAGAGAAATTCATCGCACGTTTATGACATAAAATACCAGTGAAGCCCAACATGAAATTTTGAAGAAAACTGCTTAGATATGTCTTTAACGAAAGGGTCTGGTAAACTGAGACTTACTATGTGAATATCGGTGTTATTAAGATCTGGCAAATTAATGGAATTTAGCTGTTAAAGAGTTTGGCGTGTAACAATTGTCTCATAGGTAGTGAGAGATAGCAACATCTGAGAAACTTGTTACAGCTAAAGAATTACCAATAATTGTTTCTCATTAGATTGAAATTTAGTCAACATACGGCATCAGCTGAGAGAAAGTTGGAGTTTCTTCTGTCTGTATTCCTCCCTCCACTTTGAAATGCATTCTACGTCATTGATTATTTTATGATCTTACTGATATAGTAACTGGTACTGTGTAAGCTACAAAATACAGAGCTTGTTCTGGTTAGTTTATAAAAGTCTTTCCTGCAATTTGTATTTCTTTGTAACAATAACTTTAATTATGCACTTCTCTAGCTCTCTAATACCTATACATCACCTTTAACTAATGTAGACCTTCTTACATTCTTCCATTTGTCAGAATGTGCTGTTCCCCTCCACCCTCTCATTTACACTTATTTTTTGTAAAGACATAAAGCATTAGTCAAAACGCAGTAGTAATGTTAGAAAATGCCACCGTACCTAATGGAAATGGTTATAATTCAGACATTGTATTGCACCCATGGTTTTGTAACTTCTATGGCTCCTTGGTTGGAAACACACACGTACAATGTATCTCGCTCTCTTTTTAGTGTACAACAACACAGGAATCTCTAGCCATTAGATAAACCACAGGATGTAAATCATGTCTCACTGGAGCCTCTGTCCAGAGAGAAGAATCACATGTAGTATTATAACAATGTTTTTTTAACCACTTTTTTCTTATTAGTGTAAGAAAAAAGGTTGTTGCTATTTTGACAGTTCAACTTACAACACCTTGTTGCAGAAGCTAAATCTTCTGAACTCTTAGTAACTAAAGGTACATCAAATCTGTATATAATTTCCTCAGGTTTCTACAAATCAACTGTCATATAATGTGGCTCCACAAAACAGGCATGATCTAACCATAAAGAAATCATGGGAAAGACTTCAGTGAAAGACTGAATTTGGATGAAACCCAATAACTAGATTAGCTCTTCCTTCAATCAAATATAGTTATTTTTGAATCTGTCAGTCAGATCTTTCTATCATAACTCCAGGCAATTTTGTTGACTGGATTTCTCGTTATCTTTCGCTGTAGCGATACTCTTTGTAAACATTTATTAGATGTAAAAAGTGCAGTGTAGATATAGAAACGTATTCCTGCTCACAGTAGAAACTTAAGCAAAAATAATATTCCACCACCAAGCAATAATACTCAAGAACATTGAAGATGCCATTAAAAAGAATCAGGCAACACCTGTTAGTTGAAAATTACACCAGGAAAGAAAAAAGGGCTCTGGACTGTATGCCATTTTCTTCCACTCTTTAGATAGTTAATATCTTTATTATCAAAGAATACTGTAGTTCATTGTTTCCTGATTAACTTTTTTTAGTATAAAAAATGCTAAGTTAACAAATACTTTCACATAAAAAAGGATAACATTGTACTGGTGTCCTGTTGGACAAATTTAAAAAAGACCTACTGTGACCTTGCACAAATAATACCACTTGTTTGTTCATCATTTATATCTTCAAATTTTTACTGCCTGATCTGTCAGGAAAACAACTGAAGGCAGGGGATTTTTCTCTATATGTTCCTGCATGGTAGTCAGCACAATATTTTATCAAATGGGTTTGGGCCTGTATGTATTACTGAAATGCAATTAAAATTGTAATAAAATGTGAGAAGTCCAATGCAGTTCTGCATGTGGTATGAATCTCTTTACGGTCAATGGAAATAGCCTAGGTATGAAATCTGTGTTCACCACTCCCACAGGATTATCAGAGTTTTAAATCTGGCCAGTTGAAAAGAATAAACTTAGATGACTTTAGGACCATTTCTCTCCATGAGTCATCTAGGTAGTGTTTTGTAATGACCGTAAGTTTTTATTTCACCTGTTGCTATATGAATATTATCTCCACAAAACAAACTGTTTGCTGTTCATTGGAAAAATTCTGTCCCTGCTTCTATTCTTGTACTAATTTTAGGCTTTGAGTTGTAAAAGCAGCAAACTCCTGTTCATGAAAGCAGTGTGATCTTTAAGGAGAGTACTGATTGTGTGTTGCACTTTTCTTCATTCCTTTATGCCTGCTTCTTCTGTCTTCAGTGGAAGTTTCAAAAGTTTTAAAAGAATGTATGAAAGTAGCGGTGCAATCCAATAAACAATTATTTTTTAACTGTTTTTAAAAACCTTCATCAAAGAAACAGGTAGTAATTAATTGTATCAGGTTCGAAAACGGCGTGTTAGTGATAGCTGTCAAGTTTAATTTTTTTTTTACCCTTCCTGACCTTAGTGTGTCAAAAAAAATCTTTTAACATTGAGGGCACCCACCTCAGGACACAAATGTGTTCCGTCTTTATGCACTATCAATTTTATTGGTAACACGGTAATTTATATGTACAGATTGCATCCTTGTTACAATCAGATCAAAGTTGTAAGTGGTATCTGGTATGCAGACTATACAAAATGTCACTGGAAAGATGATTTCAGGGTAAAGAATTATGGTATTGGGCTGCGTAATGTAGTTTCAAGTAGAGCCAAATGAGATGATGTGTCCTGTGTCACTGATTAAATATTACTGGGATATATACTGGGATTAAATATATAGTGGGATATGTGCTTATCCATGAGTTTGTGTGTAAGGTGTGGAATCAGACTGACTGGGAGTCCAGAAGTGCAGGAATCACAGCAGACAGGTGTGCATGGTGAGCCCTCCTGCTGCACGGTGACAGACGAGGAAATCCCGGGGAACCTGTCTCTGACTCACTTCACTAAGAAACTATGCTGCGGTCTGGCAAACTGTAGTCCTCTTCTGACGTTGTGGAAAGTAAACTGACTTTTCAATTAAGCTTTTTAACTTTCATGATTATTCCAATCATTTTCAACTAAAAGCTTCTTTAGAGTGTTTGGGAAGGTTGACCTGGTACAGAAACACTCTTGGATCTCTGATGTGACATTTGCTTTGCTTTCTAATTTACGCTATTTCACATTTCATCTTCTCCCTACATCTTCCTTTGCTCTACTGACCCTAAGACCTCGCCTGCTTACCTTGAGATAAATCTTTTTCTCACCTAACTGCTCATGTTTATGAATTGTTGCATGTTAAATCTCAGCAGTGTATTTAGAAAATGAAATTACTTGGCATATACCACCAGTGGATAAAACATTAATTGAAAGCTGTAATAGTGATAGTTTTTCTGTTCTGAAGTTTAATCAAATTGGTTCCTGTATCTGAAAAATACGGAGGTATCTTATCAAAAGCTTCATGGATAAAAAAATCAGGATAAATCAGAAAAGAGTGAGTGGATTATGCACATTTCATAGGCCCTCTATTATAGTGCCTTAGGTTTCTTTTTTTTTGCTGTGGAAATACTACAGAAGATATTGAAATAAAAATTGAATTTAAAAATTCTATTCATTTTTGAAGGTGGTATGAGTCATTTCATAGAGAAAAGAAAATAGTGTTACAGAAAGGATAAATCATCTTTTATCACTTTAATACACAGCCAATATATTGCAGTAGTACTGTTTTTATCCCTCTCACCCTTCAGCTTTTAGTATTTCTCCTCCCAATGTTTATTGTGGTTGTGTCTTCTTTGTCTATTAAAAGAAGTTTATCTATGTGATGTATCTGTTTGAGTTTTTGATTTATGTTTTGGGGACGAGGTTGTATATCATAATTTGAATATAAGGTGAATTTGATGTATTTAAGTTTAGTCAGAAAGAAAAGAGGTTTTCTCCTCCTCTTTTGCTCTTATCTCTTTCTTTTCCATGGTCTCTTCGAAGATTTTTTTTCTTTTAATCTTACCAAAATTGTCTTCTTGTGGTTTAATGTTGCTGGATAGTGATCAGTGGGGCATCATCTGTTTATTTCCTGTTTGTGTATCAGGGTGTCGTGGTTTGGCCACAGGCAGCTCCATGAATGCTTGTGCAGTTGTCATTGCAGAACCATCAGAGGGAGAGAGCAAGAAGATCTGTTTTTCGGATTTTCCTGTCTGTCCTAAGTAAACATTGACATTTTTATAAAAGGAATAGCTTACTGACTTCCCTTTAAAGCAGAACAATGACAGGGTTTGTAAAAAACAATCTTTTTGTTTTGTTATATCATTAATAAACATCAAGTTCTAATTTCTCACTCAGTCCTTTGGGTCCATTGTCGAAGAAAAGTAAAATATCTGAAACATAGCAGTCATTGCCATAAATGCAAGTGTTCATATTCTACATCAAGATGCCCTTATATAGTCTCACACATTCATTCAATAAATAGAAATCCAGTTAACTGTGTAATAAATGCATATACTCTGTCCAGAATGACAGTAGTAGTTAGTTAGATGAGAATGTTGGTTATCAAACTGATGATGCCGAGATGCGTTTTCTTACTATAATTGATATTTTAGGTAATAACAAAGTTTTTAAAGGCACATCAATAATATTCTTTGAGATGTCAGAGAAAATCATCTTTAATAGGTACTGAGACTTAAAAGTGTCAGTTAACTGTGTATTATTTGAATATATTCATTTCTATATTTCTGCTACTGCTGGCTTGTAGTCTTCCTACTGTCTGCCTGAATTACCACTTCAGTGTTATTCTGGAATTGTGCTACTAGCGTGGGCTAAATCTAAAATTAACAGTATTAGAGGGCACCTGGTTATTTTTCCACTGGTAATATATATGTTATATATGCTCAGATCTTAAATGTATTTCATTGCTCTTGTAAATATGTCTTGGACAAAAATATAGTTTATAAAGTATAGCATTGATAACTACTGGGTGATTTGAGAGTGACAGAGTTAAATCCACTGGTCTGGCATATTTTGTACTAAGGTCTCAGAGATCCATTCTGGTCTCGTTTTTGCGAAATGGAGAAACATGA
>VYZM01006825.1:63575-84162 GCA_013398915.1 Dromas ardeola
TCCAATTTAGAAACCAGGATGTCATGCAGTACAGTGTCAAAACCTTTGCACAAGTCCAGGTGGATGACGTCAGTTGCTCTTCCCTTATCCACCAACACTGTAACCCCATTGTAGAAGGCTACCAAATTTGTCAGACATGATTTGCCCTTAATGAAGCCATGTTGGCTGTCACCGATCACCCCTTTATTTTCCATGTGCCTTAGCAGATTTTCCAGGAGGATCTGCTCCATCATCTTGCCAGGCACAGAGGTGAGACTGCCCGTAGTTCCCCAAGTCTTCCTTTTTTCCATTTGTGAAAATGGGGGTTATGTTTCCCCTTTTCCAGTCAGTGGGATCTTCACCAGACTGCCACCACTTCTCAAATATGATGGGTAGTAGTTTAGCAACTTCATCTGCCAGTTCCCTCAGGACCCCTGGATGTATCTCATCAGGTCCCATGGACTTGTGCACCTTCAGGTTTCTCAGCTGGTCTCGAACCTGATCTTCTCATACAGTGGGTGGTACTACTCTATGCTTCATCCTTTGATATATGTTGCTTTGAACTGTTTAATTCTGTTCTGCTGTGGCATTAAGTTGATTCTGCTTTGCTGTTATTAGCATATGCCAGTTATTTCATTAACTGACTTCATTAAATGCCCGGAGACATTCTGTATCATTTAGTGAAGTTAAACATGGCAAACCTCTCTTACAGCTGTATAAAGAAAGTGTAGTTAAGAAAAATATTTGCATACTATAATTGTTGGAGAACATTAGAACAAAGCATTCGAAGAACAGACCCAAGTAGTTATTGGTCCAGAGATCTGAATTGCAGATCTGATGCTGAAATATTGAGTAGCCTTATGAGAAGTGAGGAAAAAACTAAACATGATTGGTTTTATAGTCTTCTGCATATATAACATTCAGCTTTGTTTAATATTTTTCAGCTGCCATTTGTGGATTTAGTTGACTAAGTTCTATGAATATTAGTGAGTCATGCACCTAAATCTACTTAAAATATCTAAGCTGTTATTTACTATTCAGACTAAAGTCCAGAAAGAACATCAGGGCCACATCCATACTGCGTTGGCTCAGCCTCCATCCTTCCAAGTCAGCTTAAATAAAATTTCCTGTGATTTACCTGAGAACAAGCTAATTGACATATTTGCATTCTTATCGTGTGGTGAATGCATAATATCAGCAGAATAGAAGCAGAGTACACGCACACATAGATCACTGACCATGCATTTACTGTAGCTGAACTCTAAAAAGATTTTTCTTTATTATTTTTTTCCCCTGTAGATGAATTAAAAATGTTCTTGAAGAACAGAAATGAGCATATAGAATCAGGAGAAGTCCCCAGAGCATAAAGAAAATTATTTTAAGACTAACTAGCTTATCTTCGTTGTACAGTGGCTTTTGCCATGTGACTTTCTGTATAAAGAATTTTCAGGAACTGGAATGGCACAGGTAGTACTTACATAGGGGAAATTCTGTGTAACAAAACAACTACTGTACCAGAGAGGGAACAAGGAATGTGTACAAGGAGAACTGCAAAACGTTATCACCATAACAGAGAGTTTGTTCTCACCACAATTGTTTAATTAACACAAGAGGGACTCCTTGGGAAGACAGATGAATGAATCTGTTTAGATATTAATATTTTTTCCTTGCAGTCACAATAATGATTTTAAAAAACTGCAGTAATACACTAATGGGCCTCAAAACAGAATATAATGGAACTGGAAGTTAGAAAATTTGGCTTTTTTATAATAAATGATCAAATTGTCTCCAATTCTTCAGTTTGGCTCAGTTGGAAAGGAGTTAAATCTGACTAACTGAATAACTGGAGTCAATCTTCCCTTCTTGCTCAAGGCTCCTTAGTTAACTCACTTGGGTGAATTCACCCCAATAAAAAGAAAACAAAAAATTATTTGCTCATTAAACATGAAGCCCTGAAGTGGTCAGGCAGTTGGACTAGGTGATTGTTATAGGTCCCTTCCAGCTGAACTATTCTATTCCCTCTCTTTAAAGGTCAATAATGACTTAGGTGTTGAACATGGACCCTGCTGGCCTATACAGGTGCATTTCTCCTAAAGATTAAGGATCTTTGATCAGTGATTAAACTACAGCTCAAATGAGAGGGTTTGGCACTACATAGAATACACAACTTTCCTTTAAAAACCCCCCAATAATTTGTTGCAAGAAAATCATTGCTCTGGGAATACAGCCTTCCTAACATGGCATTCTGCACAAGCTATAGATTGAGTGCACCCTCAGCAAGTTTGCTGATGACACGCGGTCAACACACTGGAGGGAAGGGGTGCCATCCAGAGAGACCTGGACAGGCTTGAGAGGTGGGCCCATGCAAACTTCATGAAATTCATCCAGGCCAAGTGCAAGGTCCTGCACCTGGGTCATGGCAATTCCAGGCACAAATGCAGGTTTAGTAGAGAATGGCTTGAGAGCAGCCCTGAGGAGAAGGACTTGGGGGTGCTGGTGGACAAGAAACTCAGCATGAGCAGGCAATGTGCACTCGTAGCCCAGAAAGCCAACCTCATCCTGGGCTGCACCAAATGAACCATGTCCAGCAGGTCGAGGGAGGTGATTCTACCCCTCTACTCTGCTCTTGTGAGACCCCACCTGGAGTACTGCGTCCAGCTCTGAAGTCCTCAGCACAAGAAGAGCATGGACCTGTTGGACCATGTCCAGATGAGGGCCAAGAAGATGATCAGAGGGCTGGAGCACCTCTCCTGTGAGGACAGGTTGAGATAGTTGGGGTTGTTCAGCCTGGAGAAGAGAAGGCTCCGGCGAGACCTCATAGCGTCCTTCCAGTACCTAAAATGGGCCTACAGGAAACATGGAGGGGGAACTCTTTATCAAGGAATGTAGCGATAGGATGAGGGGTAACGGTTTTAAACCAGAAGAGGGGAGATTTAGATTAGATATTAAGAAGAAATTCTTTCCTGTGAGGGTGGTGAGGCACGGGAACAGGTTGCCCAGGGAAGTTGTGGATGCCCCATCCCTGGAGGTGTTCAAGGCCAGGCTGGATGGGGCTTTGAGCAGCCTGGTCTAGTGGGAGGTGTCCCTGCCCATGGCAGGGGGGTTGGAACTAGATGATCTTTAAGGTCCCTTCTAACCTGAACCATTCTATGATTCTATGATTCTATCTAAATCTGTATTTGAAAGGGAATGGCTCATTTTGAAAAAGCTATGAAGAAACTGAATTGCTGGGTGGATGATATGAAAAAGATAAGGTACTCACAGCCCTTTACCCCTTTACCTGGGACAAATTCCTCTTGCTGTTGAGACAACTATACCCAATAGAGCTGTTAGATAACACATGGGAATAATGTTTTCCTGCATTTAGCTTTCTCTGACTTCTTGCCTTTGCAGAAAGTGGTGTCAGATAAAAATAATCTTGTAACAAACTTAATGTTTAGCCTAGACTTGTTATTGTGCAATGTATATACAAATTAACATAACAATTGATAATGGCAGAACATACTTAGTTGTCTTGAACTTCCTCTAGAGAATTTATACTGGGAGCTACGTTTCCACAAACAAGGATAATGTCTGCATCGCAAATTTTACAGCTCTACGCTAGTGCCTTGATGTTTAAAGTGAATCTCATTGTTCACATTTGCACATTTCTTACAATAAATTTGAATAGTGCATTTGCTTCTCTTCCCATGATTGAATTGTTGAACACTTCTTAAGTAATGTCTATGTCAGACCACCTTTTAATTCAGTTTTCACTGACAACTACCCACTGACAAAGTGGTTCATTTCCATTTGCATTATTGTTTGCTACATATTTTCTGTTCCCTTGTTCCCTTATCGTTGGCTGCTTATCTGCTGTGACTGAATCTTGTATCGTTTCTCAGCAATCCTCAGCTCTTTACCATGCTCTCCATTCTTCAACAAAGTTTATAACAATATTGAATACAATGATGTCATCTTGGGTCACATTCTTTCTTTCATGTTACTATTTTTATGCTTGTCCTTTGATCCTGTATGGATCACCTTTATAGGACCTGTTTTTTTAAAAAAAAAAACTAATACCGTTTCTTGTCTTGTTTTCTCATTTTTAACTCTAGGAGATCATTTTGTGATTTACTTATGCATTTTCTAAAGCAGGGGAATTTGAACGAAATAAAATTTGAACTAGTCGTTGCATTCTCCTTCCATCTCCCATTCTCTACAAGATTACTTTGTTACTTGCTTTTTGTTCTTCACTTCTCGCTTCTTTGTTACCTGCCTCTCCTGCCTACATTCACCTATGTACATTGTGAAGGTACCTTTGTTGACCCAGAACTACATTCAGATCCTGCCCTTTTGTACACAGCATTTCAAAACGCAATCTTTCTTTTTACATATACTGCTAAATATTTCTGTGTAAGTTGTTGTTTCCTTTCATTTTAACCTGTAACTACCTCTCTCTGATAATCAGGTTTTATATTCTTCAATCGATAAAAGTAAATTCATCTGCCTGGTTTGTCATTTTACCATGTCTCCTCTTTGCTCTCCTTGAGATTACTCTGTGTGTTTTTACCTTTTTCTTCACGCCAGACTTTTCATCTGCTATTACTCCTCAGCGCAGTCCTGCAGCTCCTTCTTTGTGCCTCCACATGTAATACACTTGCTGAACTCAATCATTAAGTCATTGTCACTGCTGACCTCAGCAGCGTAGCGCAGTGGTTGGTATCCAAAAAGGCCTTCTGAGTCTTGTTTGTGATCTGAGGCAAAATTTAAAGTAAACCTCTCCTTGTGTTTAATGTTTTCATAATGTTATTTATTAGCATTTTTTCAGAAGTTATATCGCAACAAAGCTTCAATTTGCAAATGCCACTTCTGGCCAGTATGATTGAACTCAGGCAAATATTTGTCCAATTTACAGCTTTGCTACTGCCAGAGATGAATAGAACTTTTCTGGTGCAGAGATGAAACTTCTGGTATATTCATACGTTCTCAAACAAGTTGCAGGTTGTTAACTGAGGCACATTAACCAAGGAGTACCCCATACCTGTGCTCCTTGCTCATTGCCAATACAAAATAAGTTAGATTTACTTGAAGCATCAGGAACAAGGTCTGGTAATGATCACAAGAACTTTCAAGAACAGCAGCTTAATCTCTCATTAGCTTTGAAGTTAACCCTGTTTTGAAAGGAGGCTGCGATAGCTGTTCTCCAAGTCCAGGGCTGTGATCTTGGTTTTTGCCTTGCTTCCTCCTCACAGGATCCTGAATGCAACCATCTAATGGCCATTTTTGTCAGAATGTCCTCCAGCCATACAATGCAAAATGTGTCCTGATACTCAGCTGTAACCAGACAAGTCATCTCAAAGGGGTGTTTTCTAACTATAGCAACAGAAGATTTTTCATATGAATCATTAATACTAAGGCATGTGTCCCGGGTACTATAGCTTTAAGGAAACACAGACTTAATCTAAACTTAAATATTTGTTTGAAGGTTTTGTTTATTTAAAATGGCTCATTTTTTATGTTTTTCTGCAAACTATTCTCATCTGCATCCCTCAATATGTAGAGTTTTAGAAATAATCTCTATGGACTAGTGCTTGTCAGTATTTTTGGCATTAGTTCATGGAGGCAGTCCCTGGGCTCAATGAAGTCTTACAAACAGAGCACAAAAATGTGCATTACAATTAGGAAGTCCTCACCTTGGAGAGAATTTCATTACTGTTCTTTGTGAGTGGTGAGTATATTATTGTCAGGCAATTTCAATAACATACTGGAGATATTGCAATAACTAGCAGCTACTGGTGTAACAAGTCATTACCAGAGCATTGTGTTTCTATGTATGTGTATTTTAATATATCATAGTTTTTGAAGACTGAACTATTACTGACCTTGAGCAAAGATATATGCATGATTAGCCTATGCTAATAAAACCTTAGTTATCAGCAAACCACAGCTTGAAGGATGTAACAGAGGTTACCAAAATGTGCAAATACAAAATGATAGCATAGGTCTTGCAAGTACAAACACAGCATGATACTAGAGGTATCAGAGTTATAAACAACTCACCAATGGTCATTAAATTAGTGCAACCTCGAGAGCTGTTAAAACCAGTTTTAGAGATAGTAGAGAAAACAAAGAGCACGTAACCATCACATTAAAATATGTAACCATATCCAGTAAATTCATATATAATGTACAATTGTGGACCAATGAGAAGGGAGCTAGTAAGTTCCCTGTGTTAAAAAATATATGTAAAAATGACCCCAAGCACATCCAAGAGCAACGTGGAATAAATTATCAACATCATACTGCTGGCAAAAAACATGGGATGCTTACAAATTGTTGTAACCTCCATCCCTCTTTCTCCTTGAGGGGAACCCAACAGTATAAGCTGTGAACCTAGGGGACCATAGAAAGAAGAGCAAAGAAAGAAGCATAGAAACCTAGAGTGAGCGGAGGAATACCAGAAAAAGAACTGTATATTAGAAAGTTTTTGAATGTCAGTTTTAACTATCTTTATTAAGAACAAGTTGCATAACTGGAGTAATAATAGTCCTTCAGTTAAACTTGCAAGACTTTAATTAGACTAATAATAGATTCCTACTTTCACGTAGAAGGTATGTTTCCATAGCCTACCTAAATTGCATTGAGTATTTTGTATGATACCACCTGCCCCTGAGGGTTGGATGTCAAATATGGAAGCAGCAACGCATGATAAACACGTCAGTTGTTGTAATGGTTCTTTAGCCCAAGTTCTGTAGAAGTTTTGAGACACCTATTTCCAAGAACATCTCTGAGACTCGGCTGTCTTTCAAAGCACTCAAAAATATTCCCTAAGGTGAACAAAGAAAGTGAAAAATTTCTCTTTAATCCTTTGTACAGGAAGATGGGATCTTGTTATGGTAACCTCTCACTTGGAAAAGGATGCGTCAGCTGAATTTTTCCTATTAAGACAAGGTGATCAATTTTGTTATGATATTCCATTCTTAGGAGCATTTATTCAAGTGGATTAGATTAGGAAACAGGTATGATTGGGTTTTGAACTGGTTTGTATTCACAGTAAATAAAATAATTCCTGCTAGGCTCCTGTAGTGGCAGATACTATTTTGACAAGCTTAGTGTTACTGACTAAAAAGCATGGAAAGATCCATACAAACTGCAGTTTCAGGGAACGCTGTGTTACTGACTGACAACTGGCATTTAGGATTTTGTCTTAGAATATTATTTTAAAGAATGATGCTGTAAACTGAAATGAGAAGTGTTAAATTAGGATTACCTGAAATCTTTTCATCCAATATTGATTAATCTGTCATTCAAGTGGACATTGCCTGACCTAAGATTCTGTGCTTAGGTAAAGCGGGCAAGAAGTTTGTTGATAATAAAAGGTCTGTGTACAAAAGTGCATAATCCCAAGCTGCTAGCTTCAATCAAATGACGTAGTTTTCATCTGGTAAGGAACTAGCTTTTAAACGGTAGACTTCTAAGTTAGATCTAGAAAACTTCTTAAATAACTATTTTAAAAGAAGATGAGTCATTGTAAAATGATTTATTCATAGAATCGTGAAAAACATTAGGTTGACTCTGGAGATCATCTGTTCTAACCCTGCTCTACACAAGGCCTACTTCAAAATGGTCGGCTTCCTTGGGCTTTCATCTGTTAGCCTTTAAACATTTCCAAACACAGAGATTTCACAGCCTTACTGAGAAATTCAGTTTTTGACCGCCCCCATCTCTCACAGCTCCATAACTCGCTGGCCTTTCAGTGGATTTCCTGCAGCATTTCAATGTCTATCTTGTTCCGGGGAGCCCTAAACTGAATTTAGTTCTACAGATGAGGCTTTATGAGTGCAGAATAGGGGAGAATAACTTTCTCGCTCAGCCTACAGCTTTGCTCAGCAGGCTTATTAATGCAAACCATTATGCAGTTGACCGTCATTGTCTCAAGGACATAACTTTGACTCATTTTCAACCTGTCTGACATGGAAGAGTTGGTTTTCACTAATACAATCTTACTGCTGATATATTCTTAACACTTAAGTATCTCAATAACCATTTTTTTCTCTGGTTAAAAAGAAATACTCTACTGAACTGAGGAATTAAAAAACAGATGCACTGACTTCAATTTACTTCAAAAAAGAAACTACCTTATATCAGTTGCCCAAATAGCAGTTTTTGCATTATTTATTAACTGATTCATAAAACTGTCTTCTTATCCTTTAAATGCTGTAATACAAACATAAGATGACTAAAATAAGTGTAGGTTTGCAAAGTAGTTTTAGTGTTAGATCTATAAAAATGCAAGTTCCGTAATTTTTGCAGGAAGAGATATATTTATCAAATCACAATCCATGTTGCAATATGAAATAATTAAACAAGAGATTAGATATACTTTAAAAGAAAAACTTTCTACTTTCTTTTTTTTCTCTCTTTTTTACTGTCACCCAGGTATCAGACAAATGCCATATAAGAGTGAAACACCTACACTAGAAAGAAGACACACTGAGGGTTTTTTAGAATATGATGCAGTAGAGATGAAACTGCAATAAATTCTGTTTGTGTCTGGGGGTCATTATGGGTTACAAGAAAGTGCCTAGTCTGACAAAATTATAGTCACAGATTGGGCAAATCATCCACTTGGTATTACCATAACTTCCTTTAGAATAGGACAGTGGTATAGTTTGAGATGGAAGGCTAGAAAAAATAGCATAAGTTGCTCAGAATATTTCTCATAAGTGTGAACGTTATTTGAAATGAGAATCCAAGGTGATATTTGTTGCTTCTGCTTTTATAAACAATCTGTTTTTTTTTAGTTTTAAAGATTCTGTGCTTTTGTGTGTAGTCTTAGCGGCATTTTGAGTTGTTTAAAGACTAGAAAGAATGGTGGATTTATCAATGGTAGAGGATTAAGCTTTTTGTCCTGTAGTAACCTGGACAGGTTCTGTGAATTAATATGTTTAATTTATATTTCAAATAAAGGCTTTAGCTGTAATGCCACTTTTTCTGTCTCCTAAGCAAGTGTCAAAGGCTTAATTTGACAGGCTGAACGCTCTCCTTGTAAAGTTTGTGCTGTGTGATTTTTCCTGTCCTAAATTGTCTCTACTGAGAGAGACAATATATATACTTATAACATTTGAGCATAACAAATACTCTCAAAGAACTTATGTGATTAAATTTGTACCAGTCTGTAAAGAATCACAAGTTGTATATAAATGAAGTCTCCACTTTCCACATTCTACAGTCAATCCCATTATGTGTATAACAAACACCTAAATAAGGAGAAACCTGTAATGTTCAATAGGTTCTGTTGTAGCATCAATCCATTTACACTGCTTTTGTCATTTGCAGAAGATATGTATTTGAATTCAGAGATTCATGCTGGCAAAAGGAGATTTAATATGTTTCAATGCCAGCTGGAAAACTTTGGGATAGTGGCACTATGGTGTTAGCATAACCAAGGACAAATACAAATTGACTGAAGAACACGAAAGATGGGAAATGGGTGGAAAAATCTCAGGAACACTACAAAACTAAAAAGACAGGCAAAAATAAACACATTTCTTTTCTCAGGTGCTGTATCTTTCTGTTGTTTTGATTATTTGGATACTTGGAGTTTACTTTCCCCTTGGTGATTCTTCCAGAGATTTTTGTTACTGGAATAAAAGACCTATAAAATTTGGTTTTTAAAGCAAAACTGCAAAAGGCCATATTAGAATTTCCCTCTTAGGAGATCTGTAATGATAAATCAGAAGGACAAAATAAGCATCAGTAACAAAGCAGTCCTAAGAAAATATGTAGCAATTTTCTGTTAATTCCTTTAATCTTTCCAGTTTTTAAATGACACCTGTAAGACCCACAGTTGATTAATATTCAGGTCCATTTCTGACATTTGTTTTAATTTGAATAGTAATTTTTGTGACTCAGGCTCTTGGAAAATCTTTGGAAGGAAGAGCATCATTCGTACCAGCAGAGAGGATACAGAATAAAAATAAATAAAGTTTTCTGGAATAAATTTTGGACTTTTTTGGAAGAGACTGGCTCTGTCCTTGAAGAGAATAGCAAATGAAATCCATGAAGACAAATTGTTCTGAGAGTTGACAGATGCAGTATCACTGGGAAAGACAGAACATGTTTCTGCCAGGCATGTTTGGGAATAGGGACTTGAATATTTTCATTAATCTTGTCATAGCTTATTGCTGCTAACTTCCACAACAGAGATGGATTCTCCTTTGTAGCAGTGAATGAATATGCTTCCTGAAGAAGGCTTTGACAATCCACCTTTTTCATATTCAGTTATTTTATGCATCTTTCATTCTTACTAGAATTAAGTAACTCATTACTTAATAAAATCGGAATAACTTTAAAAAAATCCTGTATGTTACATTCAAATCACTCTAAATCACATAAGATTTTTTTCTCTTTTTGATGTAGAAAGGTAATGCTGTTTAAGGCTCAGTTTATTCAATAATGAGGTCCACAGACACTGTGGTGACTTGTGCTGGATTATTAAGGTCACAATGCTTGTTCTTCAAAAATAAGAAATCTCTAGTGAAATTTCCTTCTCATTTCAGATTTCAATAACTATATCTCACTAAACACACTTTGTATTTACATCTTTGCAAACTGGAATAAGTTGTTATCTGCCAGCACTATTCTAAAAAAAAAAAAAAAAAAAGAAAAGATCAAAGTACAGAGACTGATCAGGAATTATTGATGGTCACTCTGAAAGTGTGAGATAGTATAGAGATTCGGAAACAATGCTTATTAACCACAGAAAACTGCAGGAATGACTGTGAGAGAAAGGAGTGAAGTCACTTTTCAAAGACGTACCAGGCTTCATATTGGGGTTCACACTCCAAAAACAAGTGACTCGGAGAGTGGTCTCAGAAATAATTAGTTCTTTCATGACTGGTTTTGTGTCACATCTGCTTTAGACTGAGTAGCATAAATTGCCATTCAGAAAACCTATATTGAGTTCTATCTTATTTTTGAGCATAACATCCATTTATTTCTCTGTGGGCAAATGTTCATAGCAGTGAACAAATTCTGTTCATAATCAAAGGAAAAAACACTCTTGAGACACTTTCTCTTCAGCACCAGCAAGAAAAATGTTTTCAAAATAGCTATAAACAGGAGTTGCAAGTGTCTTCAGCTGTTCACTCCCTATCGCGTTGCAGCCAGCTTTTCATCACTGTCTGTAAACTTGGGCTACATATGTTGCTGCAGGGACTCCCTTTTCCTCATCAGTTCTCAGCAGTCCAGGATTAAACATATCTGATTACTTAATATGTACCATTAAGTTAGTAATGAACAATTGCTGAAATGGTTTCCTTCAGTGAATGAGTGGCTTACATTTTTCTGGTGTCTTTTGTTTTAAGAGCTTAAGTTAATTGAACTCTAAATGAAAACCTTCATTCTGAATTTCTGAATTTCTGAAGCCAGTGATATTTTTGTCATGACTTCAAGGGGAAAGACATGAGGCCACACGGGCACAATTTGGGAATTCCTTATCTGCATGTCTGGTACTTCTGAGGCACCAGTATGAATCATATTAAAAATATAAACAGAATTGCTGTCCCAAAATCAATGCTATGCCCTCTGCAGCTGAGAATAATTTTTGGAGCAGCTGGAGTTGTTTGTCGCTATGAAAGTCTTCAGAATCTCTGCCTGAAGGGGAATGAGTAACCTCTGCTGGAAAAAATAGGCCCAGATCTCATGTACTTATCCTGAAATCTCCATTCTCAAAAAGGCACTTCATTATGCTTAGAAGTGTAGGTATTTAGATGTATGCATTTAACATATACATTTAATGCAATGAAATTAATGAGAACACTTAAATGTTTAAGTGGTGGCTAGGTAGTACAGAATAGGTAGTACAGAATAGGTAGTACAGAATAAGACTGACAAGAAAAAAAAGACAAAAGGGAAGAGGCAGATGTGCAGCAAAGTAGAACCAGGTTATTTCTATTATAGACGTGTATTTTCTAGCAGAAGGTGAGTAGGATTTTTGCTGGAAGCGTCCACCAGTATTTTAAATGGGCTGGTTGTAGATTAAATGAAATACAAAGGGAAGGAGAAGGCTTAATGTAGAAGAGTAAATGAAGTATAGAAATAATTGATGCTTTTGTTCACTAGTGAAATTGATTAAAAAACAAGTTGAATTAAATCACAACTTAGAATTATTTTTTCCCCCTACATATTCATTTCTAAGTTGAATAAAACATAAGCCTTTGGGCTTCTAAGTGTGTAAGGTTTGCTCTAATTAAATTTTTTACAAGCTTTAATAACCTAAATGTAAACAAAGTTATTAACTGGACAATTTCATTTTGAAAAAAGAAGGTAAATATATCCAACAATACTGAATTTTCCAATACTTTTTCAGTTCTTCCTCTTACAAATTAAATAATCTTCATAGCAAAGCCTTTGAGGTTTTTTGATCATTTGTTTTAGCAAACGGTATATTGGAGAAGGAATGTCTTGTAAGTTTACTGATGATGGATCTGAAACAGTCCATCGCAAAAGAGCCTGAAGATATCTAGGAGGACTGTGATGTCCTCGTCACTGAACATTAGTAGATCAATAAAAAGGAGAAATGGAGCAGTAGTTCTATATTTCTGACTGTGAAATACAGGATTATTTGGCTTATGCCCCTATCTTAACTGCTGTGATCTCCCTTGAGGTCACAACTGCTAGTTTGTGAGCCACTGAACTAGAGTGAAGCATTAGCCAGGAGGTGCAGAAATGAAGCTTGACAGCAGGCAGAGATGCCTTCCAGCAGAGACAATTCCCCATACTGTTCTGAACTGCTGGGTCTGTATAACAAGGAAGGTGTTCTCTGTTGGCTTGCTTTGATGTAAGTGAAAAAAACCTATGAAGAGGTATGCTAACAATTTCTTGTTAGCCTGTAGTTGAGATCATTTAAGGTAAAAATATAAACTAGAATAGCTCTCCCCCCACACCCGCATTACCTCCGCGTGCAGTCATTTGACAAGTTAGTTTCTTGGGTTTATTCACATTTGTTTCTTATTGTCTAATTATGATTAAAATTGCTTCTCACTAATATTTCTGTGTTTATAGCAGTCTAAGTAAAACTTTAGATTTTGAAGTAGCCTGTAGTAATGATTTCTGTTATTACGCAGCAGTAAGCTGGCAGCCTTTAATAGATGATGCCTAATTAGCTACTGGGTACAACAGCTGAAGGTCATACTTGGGCTGCGGAGAAAAATAAAGCCTAGTTTACACTTATGTTTATAGTGTTGGAAGTAGTGACAAGGATTCTCTACTTGGGCTCTGTGCAAGGAAGGAAAACTGCAGTCTGCTCAGTTATTTTAGGAAGTTATCTCTGTGGGTGCTAAGCAGTCTGATGGAAATGAAAATAGTACTTTAAAGTTATGCATATAAACATTATTCATAGTTTATATTAATGGTCGTTTATTTGATTATTTCTTCTTTTATTTCAGAAGCGTTTTATAACAGTAGCAGGTAGGAATTTTTTTGGTGTAATTGTTCCCAATTTTCAATGAGAAATATCTCTATTTTGTGATAAGAGGTAGTTTACCGTATTACACATTAGCATACTTCGGGGGCGAGTGTGTTCTAAAGTTCGTCTCAGAGGCTCCGTGATGGTTATAACTTTTGTTTTCACTTGAATCATTGGCTACAATGAGAAAGTAAAACTTAATTTTTGGTTTTGATGTTAAAAGGAATGCAGTTACTGTTGGTACTGTAGTTGTGATTATTTTTTTTCCAAATTAATTGATGTTAGTAAATCAATATGCTGCTTCTGATGTTGAAAATAACATGTATTGTGTGCAATCATGTTAGTGCTTGTCTTTCATCTGGCCAATACCGAAAATCGAAATAGGGTACTGTGTTAGAGTAAGAATACAACTTTAAATAAATGATGTGAAAATTGTTGTACTTTACTGAGCAATATTTTTAAACCTGGAAAACATACAGGAAAATAAAAATATAATCCCTGTTACTCAGCACAAATGATCTTGCTGGTAGCAACCTCTTCCTTTCTTTGCTGTTCAGTTGTCTTCAGAATATTTGACCTCTGACGTTCCCATTAGTCCAGGACTCCTCCAGGATGTTGTCCAGCCCTTGTCCCTGTTGAGGAGTGGAGAGGTGGTCTAGTGATGGACTCAGTGGCTGCCTGCCCTGCTTAGGCCATCAGAGAGGGCATAGCCTATGTTAGGGTCACCCTCAGCTGCTGGCTAAGCTTCCATTAGGGAGCAGCTGAGCCTTTATTATTAATTGCTTATTTGTCACGTGTTCATAGGAGCTGAGGACTGTATTGAATTTCATGATGGATGAATACACAGGAGTATAACATTTCTTTCTTCAACTGTTTACAAACTAAAATCAGATTGAGTTATTAATGGATACTGATGGATATGTCTGCTTGCATCTATAAGGTTACAAACTACCATATTTGCACAACCAGATATTTTAATAGGAGCCAACATAAAGTTTCGTGACCATTTGAGGTGGGTTGTTACCACTCTCATCATATGCAGACAGCCATTATGTCCAGAATGACCATGTAAGTAAAAACTTCTGACTCAGAATGAATGTGGGAAATCCTATTTCAGGAATTTAGTATCTCATACTTAATCCTTGATCATAAAACTTACATTTCACTGCTTAGCTTGTGTTAAAAGAAATATCTGTAATGTTGTTTGAACAACAAAGTAAAGCAAACTATAATGGAATTTTAGAAAGATGGGAAGATAATATCTTACAGTAGAAAGAAAATTAAGTGTGAGAAGTATTGAAGAGGCAGACTGTTCGAGAGCAGAGTGAGCATTTTAGAAGATCATAGGAAGAATGAGGCAAGAATGAAGTAATGTGGAATTAATTGTAGGTTACTTTATTCCATATGTCTGAAAAACCTGAATTGGCTTAATTTCTGCATATTCAATGGTTCCATTCAGAAGTTTGTGTGTGTCTATTAGAGACATCATAGTTCTGCTTTAAAGCAGAACTTTAAAGTAGAGGAAATAATACTATTCTAAATATCAGTTTCCTGTAATTTTTGATGAATCGTGACTGTTGTCTAGTGAGTAATGTCTTGTGATTACCTCTCTCTCTTAAGAGGCTGGACTATGACTGACTCCCATAGAAACTACTATTCCACATATAAATTTTTAATTATTATTTGGAATTGTTTAGAATACCCAGATGAAAGACGCAGGAAGTGAAGAATGGCAACATGCTGTAGAATGCCATTAATTTACAGTAATTAGCATATCCAGTGCAATCACTGAATTTTATGAAACAGTCAATAAGGAGCAAATCACACTTATTTGCAGTCACAAGGCTTAGACTGCCTCTCTTGTTGCGGCAGCTGTGATTCATTTCCTCTACGCAGGGAGCGGAAAATGGTTTCCTGGGACAGAGAAAGGGTCAGAAAGTGTCAAAAGTTGCTTTTTTGCATAGACTTACGTGAGGAGCACCAGAAGTATTCAAAACATTACCTATGAGACTTCTTTTTATTGCTTCATATTTTCTTGCTTCTATCTGGAGAAGGCATTAAATAATTTAATGCAATGGGATAAAATGAACTATTAGAAGGCTGAGGAAGATTACTAGATCATGGCCAGCTTGTCTTTCTGTCTTTTGACGATAGACTGTCCTTACAAAAAATATTGTAGGAGCAAACCCAACTCTAATTTGGAGTGGAGCATAAAGGAGGAAGGGAGACTCTTCTTCCTTTTCTAAATCTACTGTGATAAAATGGAAGCAGAAAAATTAACATTTGTTTCAATGACTTTGCATAGATAATTGCTAAGTTATATATTCCCTTATCTTTGTAGAACCCATCTTCTTGATTCAATTTCTATTTGGAAGACCTTCCTGTATTTTACTCTCTGATCATAATAAAGAGGATTTATAAGCTCTTTTTAATTATGAAATAAATCTAAGATAGCAATAGAGACTAATAGTTCGGTACTCTGAGTTGATAAATCGCTATTTACAATCTTTATGTCAACTATTTTCTATTGCAGCCTGGGGTTTTATGAGCAGTGCTGTGCACATGATAACATCTCTAACATGTTTTATTTAAATCAAGCAAGCCACAATGATAAAAACACACCCCAATGCTGTATTAGTCAATTTGTTGTAACTGAACAGTACATCACTATTAAGGTTCATAATGGTTTTTGTGAACTCAGTAGCTTCTCATCTAAATGAGATTTTATGGGATTTATATGTCTTTAATGCTAACTGTTCAAGATTTGTAGATGTTAAAATCAAATTTAAGTGCCAGGCTCAAATGTATTTAGATGTTACAGTGTTGTTATTGGCTTTTCCCAAATGTCATCAAAATAGATGAGCACAGTAATAAATACCTCATGTTTCATAATATGCAGAGTTAGAAAGCAGAGATTTTTCAACTTTTCCCTTTTTCAAATGGTAGATGGATTAATAACTGAGGTTATCGTGAGTATAGAAACACAATAATGTACAGTGATTCATGAAACAAGGTGGGAATAAATACTAACACTAAATAGGGAAAGAATGTACTCTGTCATCTCATCCAAAATACTCTATTCATGCAGTAGTTAATTGCTGTACTAAATACTGTTCAATTGAAGTATATCTGATTAAATTAGCATGTAACAGTATCTGAGCAGTTTAAGGAAATACATCAAAACACCTGTTTCTGGTGAGTGGAGCACAACCCTTCATTCTGTGTTATCCACCTTGTGCCAAAACACTGAGGCACTCGGTGTAATGGGCAAAGCAGGCCTCCGAGCGGCTGCTTGGCTTAGCTCTGGCTAAGGACTGTACAGCACAGCTCAAAAAGAAGGATGCTGCAACGCAGGGGGCCTAGAGGAGCTTGAGGGGGTTGTTTTGGTGGTCATGATTTGTTCTTTGAATCCTAAAGTGACTGATTTGCATTATTTTGATCATAAGATTACAATGACAGAAATGTTTGCAACTTTCTTTGCAACCTGAGTATGACTCTACAAAGAGCATCGGAAAGTTGAGAGCACCAGACGTGCCATGTGATGTTGGCTTTTGGCCCCCAGATGGCCAGTCCACTCTGAACTGATCAGCTCTTGAATGGCTGGGCTGGCTGCAGGATCAGAATCATAACACAGGGATGAAAAAATCATGTGTTCTCAATTTTTTAAAAAAATATAACTTCAAATGAGATGCACTGAATGAAACATTCATTAGTGTATATCAGCAATGAGCCATGCTGCTGCATAATGAGGATTAAATACCATATAAGAAAGTGCTAAGCCTGTACAGTGAGTATTCTTCAAGGAAATTTTCCCCAAATCAGTCTAGTCAATCAGCTTTTAGGTATAACTTGAATACAGTCTGATCAAGCCACAGAATAGTTTTCTTGTCAGAAATAAACTTCTGGCTTGTGCTGAGGTTAAACATTTAGAGCCTTCAATCAGTATTGGCTGGCTGAAACAGAAAAGTGAACTAGAGCCACTCACAGTTATGGGTCATAGCCTTTCCTCTCCTTAATACTATTAAAATGATAACTTGAGGGTGTTTTCAGTTAATGAGGTAATTACACTATCCTGGATTTGACCTTGGAGTTTATTACTCATTTAAGAAGAAATGAGAAGCTGAGATACCTTTGTTGCTGGACACATCTTGAAAATTTTGTGTATAAGAGCCAATCAAAGCAAAAAGATTATGGTGGTGAATTGGAGTATATAAATTTGCATATTAATAGTGTTGCTGAGAAAAACCTGCACAGTGATCATGCAAATCTTTTAACTCTAGCTAATAATGGCTGTCTGTCAACTGCAGTGCAGGGATCCACATGCTGCGTGTTCACTGAGAAGTACTGATATAGCATATTTGCAAATAACAGAAACAATTAATGGTGCAAGGAAACACATAACTGAGAATTTAGTTAAGCAGGAAAGTTTTCTTATTTGCTGAATAGGTACTGCTATATAACTGGAATCCCACTTCCCTTTTCAACACAGCAACTTTAAATAAACACATTAAAAAAACCCCCAACATTGCTTATGAAATGAAAAATTCTCCATTTATTCTCTTTTATTTAAAAAAGAAGCTCTGAATACAAGGTCAAACTTACTTTGCTGCTGTAAAATTGGAGATTTAAAAAATATAATTAAAATAACGTCCCAATAATAGATAAAAGGGAATTAAGGTTTTAATCATAAGTATAAGGACACGGGGGCACAATTTCCTCTTAGATGGCATATGTAGGAACAGTTGCCATGGCTATCTGGTTTGTTTTTTTCTGTGGAGAATACAGAACACTGTATTTTCTGAAACTCCAGGGAAAACAAGGAGCAGGTGGAGCTAGCAGACAAATTTGTCTTCGGGAAAAGAAAAAATAATCACACCCTTTTTATCACTTCTATTTGTTGTGTGATGTAAAAGAGTCTTATATATTTTTCTGTAAATTTACAGAAAATATTATTTTTGTGTTATAAACACCTGTCTGTTTAATTAAATAGTTATATTGGTTTGCAGTACTCTTCAAGAGTGTTTTCCTGTAATTAATACCATCGTGAGTTTTTCTGTTTGCTTGCTTAATTTAAATATGTTAGTATGAACAACAGTATGGTAATCTGGTTAAATATGTCATCATAGAGATTTTGAATTGGGAAATTTAGAATTTGGGATCTTTTATAAAACACACTTATTTTTTTAATGTAGTTCCATTTTAAGCATATATGTCCTTTCCTTTGCAGGAGACTGTATTGACAGGTTTGTAGAGAGAAAAAAAATGTATTTATATAGTCTAGCACGTTTGTTAGCACAGCTTGCTCTTTTGTTAATTCAAGCTATTGTAAGCCTCTTGCCCTAGGCCTCCTGGCAGAATATTTCTTTCTTAAATTTATCTACTTCTTCCGCAGTCTGTGACACATGTTGTCCACTAATTATTCTCTTCTCTGCAGCAAGCTTCAGTTTCCCTGAAGCCACTGAAGATGTTCATTTAACAGGCTCCCCTCCCCTCCATCATTTTGTCCTGTCCTACACCCTACTAAGGTGGGGGGGATTTACCAAAAAGTTAGTGCTGAGAGGCTGTGGTGGAGAAAGTCCCCCAAACAGGATAGAAATGGGAGCAGGGGCCAAAAATATTGTGGGGGACATTGTTATTTTATATAGGCAGGTTTGTGGCATTCTTCCCTGCCAGTGGCGTCTGACCTTTTAATCTTCAGGAATGCTCTTCCCATTTGAAAAAGTTGCAAGTCAATATCCACATAAGGGTCAGGCTTTTTTTTTTCCTCTTAGTTTTCACCTTTGAGTGTCCCAGGCTCAGTGCCCTTGTCCTGGCGGCATTGGTTTTCTCTGTGTTCCCGTGCTTCTCTAAGCACTGTTGACAGATGAGATTTTGTCTGTTCTCATATTATACTACAGCCAAACTTAGGTTCTGCAGAAATGACAAAGAATAGGTCCTCACTTCCGGTCTGATGAGGACAGTAGATGGACTTCTGGAAAGCATAAGGAAATGCTGCTATTGCTTTTTCATGCTATGTATGTACATGGTGCCACGTTGTTTTCCACATGGTGGTGTTTGGCTGGCAAATGCTTTGTTTGAGGCTGTGGACTCTCCTTAAACCTGTATTTCCTTATTTCTTCCCCTGTTTCTTCCATCATGATGGTCCACCTCTTTACATGGCAGCCGCAGCTTTCATCGTATTTAACCAGTGCCAATGAACTCTAATTTGTTAGAAGGGAAAAAGCTAGAGCTTTGTGAAATGAAAACACATTCCTGTGACTTTATAACTTGGAACTTTTAAGGTGATTAAGAAAAGAAAAATTTGCACAGTCATCTTAAGGGATATACTCATTCATTATACTGGAATATACAAAAATAAATAAATTTTATATTTAAAATCAAATTCTGTGTAAGGGTCTATTTATATAAAGCCGATAGAAACTGTATCCGGTCATCAGGAGATATAATTCATTTTATAAATATGTTTTCTTTTTCTGTAAGCTTTCCAATCACCAAAATTGAGCTTCATTATAGAGAAGTTACAATATAAAACTTAAATTGGAGAAAATAAGTTTCATGTGTTAATGCCTGTAAGAATATACATTTTTCACTCCTTGGAAAATAATTGCTTACCCCTGTAGGAAACATTTCCAAACATTAACAACAATAGTTTCAAATTTGGTTTGAGCTTTTGAATATTTTTATTTTTAAGCGACAATCTTAACACCACAATATGGAAATTAAAACTGCAAGTGTGAATACTATTGATCTTATTTTAAATTTAGTGTACAAATTTGAAGTGACAGAATGTCATCAGCTGACATTATTTTAATTTTTAAAAATCTAGTAAGACTTGACAGACATTGCACAAGGAAATACAATACAACACACAAGGAAATTAAAGGAAAATGGTACTGGGGCAATAGAAGTAGTACTTACATTTAAGAGAGTTTATAGGAAATAGAACGATTAAGTTTAGCAGAACAGATGGATGTTACCTAGCTCAAGATTCAGAATCAACTCTCCAAGAAAATGATTGACTACACATAAGTTATTTTTATAATGCTTTTATTAATTAAGAAATAAAAAATCTAAAAATGTATTTAATTAAATTTAATTACAAGCTAAAGGAAGGGATTGAAATTGTAGCCTGTAGTAAATAAACATGTTCATTTA
>VYZM01006825.1:87672-108133 GCA_013398915.1 Dromas ardeola
CAGTAGAGATTGAGATCTGGAAAAAAAAAGCTAAGAACAGAAAATCAAAGTACAATATTTTTAGAAGTTTTTATATATTTTTTTTTTTTTAATTTTAGGTTATTTTCTCTATATTCTTTACATGCTATTTCTGGAAGTTTTAGTACCTGTTACCTGCCATTCTCCCACTGTTCTTCCCAAAAGTCCACACCAAGCCGAGTATTTGTAAGCTAAAAGGTTGCAAATACTGTCACGACTAATAAGAAGAGGGAAAAGAGTGCGTCAGATTGATTTTTCCAGTTACTTGTTTGTTTGAGGATTTTAAATGTATGCATTTTTATCAGTCTTTACCAACAATTCCTAACAAGTATGTATGTGAAGTGAGCCTATCCATTCCACTCATCTCTAATTGGCAATGATATCCCATTATGATAGGAGCAAGCTTCTATTGCGCATAAAAGATAAACACTTCTGAAATAGTAATGGAATTTTAATTTATTTATCCCCACCAAAATATAAGGTTATAGGCTATATTATTTGTTGGATGTAGGTTTCCAAATAAATCATTTAGTGAAAAAGAACAGATTCAAAACAATTGCAATTTTGTTCATAGATATTCCATGTATCTTATCATCTGCTCCTGTATTTCAGAAGAACTAACTTTTTAAAGTGCTGTAGTGTTTTTACTGACTAAATTATAGAAATATATACCTCAACTGTCAAAATGTTTCTTTTTATGCTGACTACTATGTTATTTCAAATATTTACTCTTTCATGAACACTGCAGAGAATGCAGTGCCAATAATTGCTAGGCTTTAAAATTAGCATCCACTTTCCCACATTGTGTATGTATTATTGGAAAAAAATCAGGTCAACTATGTGAGCATTTAAATATAAATTCAGGCATGCATTATTAGATAATTATTTGGAAAATGTTGTTTCTCCCAATGAATAATTCCATTAGCAGCCCAAAACTTTCTTGGAGGAAGACTCAAAATGTGGATAGATCATGAAAGAGTGTGGAGTGGAAAATGACCAGAGATGATACACTATTAAAATGACTTTTTGCTTGAAGAGGAGAAATTAACCATTGACCTTCTATTGACCTAGGAGGGAAGCTAAGGTTGAAACCACAGCAATTTTTGTAGACAACAGTTAAGTAAAAGGAGAGGGTTCGTAATACATTTTCTGACTCAAAGATTTTGCAGTAAAATCGTAAAGAAACTGAACAGGCAGACGGGAACGGCACATATACAGTGAGATTAGACATAGGTACTAATGGAGTGTGGACTAAATTATTCATGAATCCTTTATGCAAAACTCGTACTTCCTAAAGTATTTAAGTTAAAGTTGGGTTGTTGGGGTTTTTTGTTGTTTTTTTTTGTTTGGTTGGGTTTTTTGTTTTTGTTTTTGTTTTTTTCAGTTGGGGTATGAGAGACTTCATGACATATGAGGAAGAGTTTTGCCAAAACCAGGGACGGAAAGATACTGGTACAGAATAACTGGTCTAGAGAAGAGTGAGTGAGTCAGGAGTGAATTTAGGATTACAATGAGCAGGCAAACAATTGTAATCAGTGATGTTAAGGAAAACAAGCAGTCTGTGAGGGTTGGTTTTAGTGGACTTTATCAAGGTCTGAATCAGAGTTCTCTGAAGAGTTATCCCGAAAAAGGAGAAAAGAGAAATTACAATCATTGTTCTCACCTTATGTTAAAGGTAAGGCTGGTAGACACAATCATTCTTTCTGTTGGTATTAGGTCATTTCCCTATATTAGTCACTTGTAACAGAAACACATAGTCAAGTATAGCAGATTTTTTTTTTTTTTTTTCAAATGTGTTCCTTCTTGTTAAACTTGAGAATTGTTTTTCACTTAGATACATAATGACTTTCCCAAGGGCTAAAGTACAAATCCAAATTGGATGCACTCTGTATACTCATCAAGAAATTTTGGCAAGAGGCCACCTGGGAGTTGTCCATAGTTACTGGAGTTTCTGCGTTTCAGATTCCACATTAATGCTTTCTGGGTATATCTCATCTTTGGAAGCCTGCACTGCATGAGAAAACACATAATTTTGACATAAATGCATTTTGCTTACATTCTCAAGGAATAATTTGCAGACTTTCCCTGTCCCTTGTGAGGCATCTCATAATATCATGATGATTTTCTTTGAATGCTTTTCCTGGAAATGTAGCAAAAAAGGAGTCTAATTAAGAAAAAGTGTCAAGGAGAAAATATTGACATATACTTAAAATTCTTGGGTTTGTGTATGATAATTTGACTATTTTAAAGATGAAATAATTTTTATTTCATTACTTGAGCACAATCCAATAACATAATATAGTTGTAGAATGTTTTGCTAGAAAGTGTTTATATGTAGTGACTACTGCTTTTAATTAATTTTATGTATTTATTTTCTTTCTTTTCTTGAGCTCATACTATTATACTTCATTTTTTACTGTATTTAAATAGATTCTGATATTTGACTGCTGTAGACTGTAAAGAGATTTAACTTGTAGATTATTTATTCATTTATTCTTTGGAATGTGCTACGAACACAAATATAGGCCTGTAAAACAATAAACAATTGAGTACAATATTCAGAGGAGATTCTTGACATTGTTAATAGCTGTTGATGTTTGTTGTAGACCAATTTTAAGGGAAATAATATAGAGGCTATTATTAATTTCGATAACAAAATGAATCAAATGAGAAATAACCACTTTACAGGGAATCATACTAAATGCTTCAAATTTTAAGTGAATAAGCACTTTATTAAAAACTGATAAACCAGGGAAACAACTAGAATGTCACAAATCAAACCAGCTTAATTTTTGGTAGGCCAAATACACTGTATCTGAAAGGTGTGAGATGCTTCTTCTGAAATGGTTACGTAACAGCAACAATCGGTGTCCAAAGCAAACAAAGGTGCTCTGTCCTGCTCTGCTAAGTAGTTCAGGAAAAACATCAGGCTGAAAGAATCCTTCTGTGCTAAAAGCAGTTGCAGGTGAAGAAGGTATTTGTAACACAAGGCACTGTACATCTTATGGGCAATTTGAACGAGTGGAATGCAATTGTCTTCACAGACAAAGTCTGTCTGCTAAATAAATTAACAGTATCATCCATAACATCACTAGTTGTCCTTCACAACACTTGGTTTATAAATTCTACTTCTTTTTGTTCAGTTGGGTTGCTATGGTATTATTGTTGGACGAAACAACTAATTTAGAAAAGGTAATTATGAACTACTTCTGGGATCTGAGGTGCTGATCGTTTTATTTTATAGGTACTGAAACTAGAATATAGCACCTTGTTTCTATATGTGCTCTGAAATTCCCAAGTCTGATTTATTTGCCTTTTTGTATAGGCTATCTGTTTTTTTTAATTTGGACTAAACTTTCACAGAGTTCACATCATACTCATTTTATTGAATTTGAAAATTTCTGGTTATTAAAAAAACAAAAGTACTTATTTTCCTTATAGTTTTAGCCACAATTGGGAGAGAATTTGAAAAATACCTTAAAACATTCTTCACTTCTGCCCTCATTTCAGAATTCTATCAGACCACAAATCTTCTATGATAGCACTAATTCTACATGAATTTTGCTGTGAAATAGAGGGAAATCAATGAACAGTACCATTTTAGTCAATAGTTCAGTGCAAATGTTTCATTTCTATTGGTCCTGGAAAAAAGTTTTGAGCTTTCTTTTTTTAAAAGAATACAGAATTTAAAGAGTTATTATTGTTTTGTTGTAGTAACTATTGATGCGAAACATCAGATTATAAAAAAAACCATAGTGCTTTTATTTGTTGCTTTGTTTTAATGGGCCTTTTTTTTTAGCAGAGCACCACAACCATGAAGATAGGACTCCATGTACTTATACCTATGTTGTTTCATTTTGTATGAAGATATATTAATATATAGGTAAAGTGATGATGCATATTTCTGTTTTCGCAGAGTCCTAAAGGATATTATATTCTCATTAACTTTCTGTTTACTTTTTCTTGAGAGTTTGAAGCCATGTTTCTTTGCTAGAATTATCTGCTTTTTTTTTTTTTTTGTGGAATTTATGGTAAATGACACCTTGTTGCTCTGTGGTCAACATTGTCACAAAAAGACATTTTCAGGGGAGGGACACCACACGTTTGAAAGATTTTTTCATTTATATTCTTTCATGTGCTTGTGGTCCTTTAAAAAAAAATAAAAAAAATCACTGACACATAGTGCATTCTAGTCATGATGCATGTCTAATGTCAGAATCTGTTGATTTCAGAATGAGCAAGACTTTGCTATGGTGCAATTCCAAGCTATAGAGAGAGAAATGAAGAAAAGAAGAAGGTAAGAGAAGAACCAGATATTATAGCTTCTCACCCACAGGAGATTGTATTTATGTTTTTCTGCTTCAGGTTCACAGAAACACAGAGAAGATAAATACACTTTTTCATCTGATGGATTAAATGTATTGTAGTCATTCTGAAGAGCCTTTTTTAATTTATTTTGTCTTTCCATTGAAGAGTCTGCATGTGTGTACATGTGCCTCTCTGTGTGTATGCTTTAGAGTTAGGATTGAAAAAAAAAAATCCTCTCACCTCTGATTCTTATTAGATGACATTTCTTAGGGACATATATCTTAAGAAAAGGCTTACTTTGACATCTTGGACTCAATTAAAATGTAGACCTTTAAAAATGGCATTCGGGTCTTCGCCAGGTGTTTACTTGTCTTCCCAAAATTTTACTCTTACATCCTCTGCAGAAATAATTTTCTTTTTTTTTTTTGAGATGTTTTCCTCTTTTGGCTTTGATTATATGCACTGCAAATAAAGAAATTTCTGCTGACATTATGTAGGTTAGAAAACTGTGAATTTTCTCAAAACATATTGCACCCTCCCTTATGTCTAACATGCTCCATATGTTGAGTTCTCAAATAGGGCTGACGGGAAAAAAAGCACTTCCTTTTCTGGAAAAAAGTCTATTTTTGGAGAAAAAGTAATTCCTCCAATAATTCCTCCTCTTTGTCAATGGCAAAGTAGTAGAAGATGGATCTAGGATATGCAAAACCAGGGTTCATTTCTTTGGCCTGCAGATTTGTGCACCTTTCAGGTTGCTAACTAGAAGCAAACTGCTTTTCCTTTATGTGCCTACCTGCTCATTCAGCAAAATGAAATGGCTCGCCAATAGGGTGGGTGAGTCTTAGACATAACTGAAGGAAAATAGAAACATATGTGGGCTGAGTTAGATTTACTCAGTTATTTTTAGAGATCCACACTTGCCTGTGTGTACTGGTGGTTATTATTCGGGTATTTTCCCCGGCAGGCAAGGTAGGCACTTTCAGGTTCCATCTGTGCCTCTTTAAGACCAAATACTTTGACCTGACTTACCCTGTATCACAAGGCTGTTAGCTGCTCTGTGGCAAGTGTGTCCTCGCTCTCGCTCATTTCACCTAGAAAATATATAGTCATCTTTTCTCCCATGAGAATTTCTCCAGAAAAAATCTGGAACCTGTATTTTCTGAAAGGGGCGGCAGGAAAGGCTAGTTGGAAGGTTATCAGTTTTGCTGTTGGTTACATCACCATTCATTTTTCAGCCAAATCACTATAGAAGAGGAAATAGCTACCTACAAAGTTATTTTCCTAGCCTGTGCATGTTGCAAGCTTATATTACATACCTTGCAAAAGGGGAAAAAGGTGTATGTATCAGTTCAGAACATTGTGCAATATTTG
Source organism: Dromas ardeola (assembly GCA_013398915.1). Lineage (NCBI taxonomy): Eukaryota > Metazoa > Chordata > Aves > Charadriiformes > Dromadidae > Dromas > Dromas ardeola. Next base: position 93,370 of record VYZM01006825.1, read on the forward strand.
AAGAACTAGCTCCTGTCACATTCTTTTATACTTTACGTTTATGGGATTCACTATAAATACCACATGAAATGCAAGATGCACTTCTATATTTGGTGGTTTAATGCTTGCTTTGTAGAAAATTCTGGTTTATAAACCTGCACATTCCCTAATGAGTTGTATTACAAGTGGAAAGCTCTATTGATGGAAACGCTATAAAACATTGTGGCTGTTCTTGCAAAAGTCACTATACCCATGATAAACATTGCAATTCTGCTGTTTCACAACAGCATTTGAGAAATATCACAAATCCTTTTTTGAGTGTGTATACACAATGGTAATAGTATGTTCTTTTCTTTTAATATGCCTGTTGATTAATTTGTACTCTGGAATTTTACCTGAAGATTTTCCATCTCCCATATAACAATAGTCTCAGGCTATGAGATAGGATGTTGGGCTTGGGAAAGAAAGAGATTGGACAGCCATCTTATTTTTGATTGTCAAAAGTAATGTAATTAACATTGGGTAAATGGATATTTTTTGTGTGGTTTAGTACGTAGTAAGTAACTGCATCTGACAAACAGAAAAAGTATAATTTCAGGTCTCATACACATATAACCTACAGTAAACATTTATCACACAGAACATTTAAAGTTTTGCTGTACTGGTTACAGAGATTTGTAATGCTTTTTATTCTTTCCCTGAAAAAAAAAGTCTTTAGAATTATAGTTGGTTTGGTTTTTATTGCAGTATGAACTGGAAAAGATCTTGTTTCCTCTGGAGACTGTGAGGAGTTACATATCATTGCAGGAGGGAATTGTTTTCACAAACCAGTCTCTTAGTTATGATATATAATACAGCGTTTTACCTAAATCCAGGAGTTGCTAATACTTCTTATATAGCAACAACTAAGAATCATCTGTCAATAGTTTATAACCACGTCTGTGAATCACTGGACCACAGCTGTAGATTGCAATATCACTTTTCAGTGATTAACAGGTCTTATAGCAAGTTTTTACATTGCATCTTACAAAATCTGCGAGTTGCTGTACAAATTATTGCACATTGAGACGGTACATATGTTTGTGCATTACAGAGGTGTGGAGAATATCAGCTACTAGACATTTACTTTATTTCAGCATTCTGAAAATGAACCTCACTTCTTCATCAGCGTACCATGTCAGGGGATCCTATTACATTAAGTTTGATAAATAAACAGCATTAAAGATTGCACTGGCTGTGTAACAGGCCTGCTTGACAGTGAAAGATTTTAAAATGCCTACTTCACACAGAAAAAAATGAATACAGGCCCATTTTATGTGCCAAATGACAAACTATAATGATTAATAGACCTATTTAAATGAATAATTGTCCTATGTACTGTACCAGCTTATGTTGTACAATAGCTGTATATGCAGCAGCTGGCAAACCTCTTCTACGGAGATGTAAAAGATGAGAATTTGTAAAGATAACAAATAACAGCTGCACCAAGCTAAGAGTAAGCATACGCTGCATTTCCAATGACCGCAGTGGAGTTAAGAGAACTTAATTGGCATCTCAATGTTTCATACATACACCTTCCCCCCAGCTTTATTTCCAAGTTTTCCATGCATCACTCTACTGTAGAATATCATGCTTTAAAGATCTAAACTAATCCCAGTGGAGCAAATGTATAGCCAGATTTTCTTTGTTCTATATGAGATCTTAAGTGATCTGATTGTATTTTTGATTAATAAAGAAGGAATTGATCTGGCTAGCATAGTTGTAACAGAATTGTTGTTTGTGATACATGCCTTCATTTCTATTTTACTTTTCATTTCTCCAGCTCTGTGATAGGATTTTCTCACTTATAGTGTAGCAACTGTCACAGGACAGGTGGGATCATCAATTAGCAGTGACACAGCATATAGATCTGTGTTTAACCAGGTTTGTTCAGATTTATTTTTGACTCTATCATAGCCACATGCAGCCAGGTGTTTGTGGGTCTTTCTCTTCACTTTTGCATTGTAGGTCTCTACACCCTCAGTTACAACATGTGTTCTACTTAATGGATTTTATAGCACGGCTATGCATCTTCTAAAAGATTCTCTAGTAATTTTTGTTGGCTTTTTATTTATTTAGTTGTTTTCCTTTCACAAATTTAATCTGACAAAAAGCTGTTGAATCCTTGGTTACTGCTAATTTGCTCATTTGGCAATAGTAGAAGCATTTGAATTATTATTAATATTTATGGATGAAGAATCCAAAAATATATTGCTTTTTTCTCTCTGTAGTTATAAGGTAAAAAAAAATTTGGGAAAGAAAGAGTTCTCATTTGTGTTGTTTTCCATTGTAGTAAGACCGTTATTAAGAACATTATACATACACACTACAATATTAGTCTCAGAATAATTAATGACAAAATAGTAATTTGGCCAAATTATTCAAGTAGACTCCTAAGGCGGCACACAGAGAACAAAGGCATTTCCGTTATATTTGAAATTGTGCCAGAATAAACAAGAGTATTTTATAACTTATTTTCCTCAGTCACTGTAATTGTTGATAATGAACAGCATCGGCTTGAGGAGGAAGCTAAATTGTTGAATTGCCATTTCAAGCCTACTTCAAACTTAGCTCTGGTCTTTTGTTATTTTAAATGTGGTAGTGTTTTAATAACAAACCTTACACAGCTCAGGCCTTTTCTGAAGGGACACCTGTGATTGACTAAGTTGTAAAGAAGCACTCTTTCTCCTCAGCTGTTGACCTAGAGTATAACCAAGCAAGTTCACACTCAGTATAATCACTGCATCCTTCCTTTACCAGCTCTACAGCCAAAGCACCAGAATCCCTCACCCTTTCACCTGACCCTTGTAGGTGTGACCCTTTTCAGTGAGCAGGTACTCCTCTGGCTTTATGCAGCTCTTCTAGGAGATACAGCCAAGGCATTGAGAAAGCACTGATTGATGAGTTTCTGGAAATAGTTTGTTCCAGTGCCCTCTTAGGCCATTTGCCCTGCTACTAGTGAGAATCTAGATTGTATAGTGGGGTGTTTGCATTTTGTATGATCTACTGGGTTCTTCTCTGAGGATTTTTAAATATGTGAAAAAAAAATTTGGCACCTTGATAAATGTTAGTTTGCCTTTTAGCTTTTGTAGCCTCTGACAGAGCTCAGACAAGCTCAGCAGACTGTGATGCTTCATTTTTGTGAGACTGTCTCTTGTTTAGGTTGAAGTGAACATGTTTTAGTGACTCTGTGTTAGATAGTCTTATAAAACCATGTCCATAACCCAGTCAGGTCATTGGAACTGTTAACTTAATGTTCACCTTCTCCATTTGAAATTACAGGTGAACATTTAAAAATTTTCTTTTTTTTATATCTTTTCAATACACCTTTTTTTTCAATACGTCTCTTTTCCTTTTAAAATTACATTCTTAGAGCTAAGATAAGCTACTGAAGATAATTTTTCTTGTTTGGAGGACTCCTCTATACTTCTTTCTTTCACTTAAAAATTTGCAAGCAGAAGTCCGCACTTCCAAATCAAAACTTCAGTGAATTGAGGCTATATGTCTTTCCTGAATGTGCAGCTGCGTATGAGGAGTCTCTCTTAGCCTCATGCATTAACTCAAACTTAGCTTGTGCAACATCAGCTTCCCCCAACATGGGACCAATATGTTAAGAGAAGAATAATACCTTCTGGGGTGTTTCTGCATGAGTACTGGGAAGTGTGGTGGGTTAGCCTTGGCTACCAGCCAGCCAGACACTCACTCCCACCACTACCACCCCACCACCCAACTGTGGGATGGGGGTAGAAAGCAGGATAAGAAAGCTCATGCGTTAAGATAAAGACAGGGTTGCCGATTACTGTTGTTGGGCAAACAGACTTGACTTGGGGAAAATTAATTTATTGTGATTTAAAACAAATTTGGGTAGTAAGAATGAAAAAGACAAATATTGAAACACCTTTCCTCCCTGTCCTTTCCTTCACTCCTTCATTCTAGTCTCCTCTACCACCACCCTGAGATTAGAGTTTACTTACTCTCAAACAAGCCTCTTAAGCATATGAAATAGCGCATGTTCTTTTTTTTTTTGTCAGTGCAGCAATTTTTGCCACAGAGGTCTGAATGGAATTTGAAGCACATGAAGCTTATCATAGAGAACTGCCATTAGACAAAATTTCTAGCCCTCCCTCTATTACTGCACAACTGCTACTATTTCACTTCATATATTGCATGCTAATGGATTGTTTTAATGACTAATTGCTTTGTACATTATTTGAGCTAGAGAGAGAATGAGAATGAGTTTATAACCTTATGGCACACTCCTTGGAATCCATGCCAAAGTTAATATTTTTACTATTCTAGAAAAACAGAAGCAGGTAGTAGAATCTGAGTCTCTGCACTGTGTAAAAGGAACTGGTAAATCTTTTGAAATGTATGTCTATTATTAATTCACTAATGAAACCAATGTTTTCTTAGGGCTTAATTCAAAATCCACTGAAATTGATGTAAGGATTTCCAGGTTTAAGTTAAGGTTACAAACATACAGTTGTGGTAAGCTACCCCCAGATAACTCTATTTTCTTCTTGGCTTCACTTGTATAAAGTAAAACTATCATAAGTACATTTACTATCTCTAAAAATACTTTCAAATCCAACTTCCTGAGAAGGGCTGTAAGACCCAATGCAAAGAGAAAAAGAATAACAGTAAATGGTCAGTGAGCCTGTGATGCCCATACAGAATATCTTTCCTATCATTCAAAAGCACCTTCTCATTCTTTGAGGCCTTTTGTCAGCAATGACAATGACAACTAGAAAATAATCTTCAGATAACACGTCCCTGAGGCAATACAGAGTGCAGTCTGCAGAAAGAAATGAAATAGCTTTCTTAAAATGTTTTGTTTCAGAAATGTACTTATACCTCATAATTGTGTGGACCAGCACACGTAGTATACTGCAAACAGCACAGGCTCTTCCATTCAACTTGATGTTATTGGCCTTTCAGGTTTCCAAGTATTGATGAGATAATGGTATCATAACCCGACCAAGATTTTTCTGTAAATTTGTGAATATGCTGAAAACATACTCTTTTATTCAGAGAAAAAGCTGAACTTTCTCCTGTTCCTTTTCCACAGTCTAAGATTCTCACATTTTCATTTTGTCTAATTTTGTTATGTCAGTTTAGCAAATTTTACTATGGGACAGGGAAATCTTATACATACAAAGTGTACCCTCTCCACGCTCCTGCTGGTTTTTCTTCCTCTCTGAAAAAAACCAAAACGCTTACTGCAGGATTTCCTGTTTCTGATTCAGTAAGTGGAAATTTGTATGGAAGTCTATATTGTGGGGTCATGAGAGGCAGAATACAAAGGATAGCCTAATAAAGATTTATATGAGAGTATATAGCTTGTGAGGGCTTCTCTCTCTCAGTATTAGTTGCTCTGTTTGCCTTACACCACACTGGGGGAAAAGAATGCCCCTGTTTTATATTTGGTTGTGTTGTGCACTTACCTAGAATATGTGTTATTTTAACAGACACATTGTAGCAAGCTAATAGCATTTTTCAGTGCTTGTAAGGGACATGGAATTTTTTTTCCTTGAGTCTTGCCATTTCATTTAAAGTGTCATTCTCTTTTGTGAGGTACATATGAAATGACAGTAGGGGATTTTATATTTACTGTTTTACAGAGAAAATTTTGCTGAATTGTAATATAATATGCAACTTTTCCTAAATGTGAGCTCTCAAAATAAAGAAGGTTCTTAGGATCTGGTGAACTTCCTTGGTCAAATTACATCAGTGATGACACCGCTAATTCTCTGGTCCCTTCAGTTTGTTTACACTTTAACAGTGATTCTAACTTAGTTCATGATTCTAACCTGATTTAAGATAATTAATTTAAAAAAAATTAGAAGTACCACACTTGTGAAACTTGACAGATGTAGACAAATAGTTCTCTTGCATAAGAGCATAAACTTGTTGTTTACATCAGTTTTCAGAGTTAGGATAACCCTTTAATATTAGCTGACAGCCCGCTGTAGGTTTCCTGATCTCTCATGAACCTGTAGTAGCTACATATCATTTTTATATGGAGATGGTGTTGATGGTAAAACACCAATTTACCTTGTCACGCCTGGAGAGACTTCTTATACCATACAGTGTTCCTGTAATTTTGATTATCGTGAACTGATAAAAGACAGATGAATGGCCAAGTCACTGCCTTTTTTTCACTGAGTGGGGTACTATTTGATGTGAATCAGAGTAGAAAAATAATACAAAGTCATGCAAAAAATCAATAAAATAATATTTAATAAAATGTCCATAAAAGATACGTAGGTATAGGTATCAGAATGCTAACAGTGTGATTAAAGCAGTGAAGGTCTTGGTTTTGTGACATAGTTTTCTTTTTATTAAACTAAAATGTAAATCTTGTAATTAGTAGGAAGAAAATGCAGGAGGGAGTTGGTAGTTCAGTCTATAAATTGAAACTTTTCAAGGTTGTGTCCAGGTATTCAAATCAATGTTTACAACAGATACAGCGTGCAGCCTAGCAAAAATCAATAATATTAATAGATCATGTTATTCAGAGTTATGTGAATGCCAATTAAGGAAATAAATGAACACAAAGAGATGTTGTCAATGAGAGATCTTGAAAGGAAATAAAAATGACTGAGATGGGAGAATGTAGGTTATAGGAAAAAAGCAAGAATTCAGTCACAAAGACAACATCACACTGAGTAATAATCAAGGCGCATTTGGATAAAGAACATGACGAGAGGACTAAAAATCTGCAGCCAAATCCAGACTGCTCTAAAAGATGACTTTGGAGGTTAAAATGATATACAGTATTAAAGTATCCCGTGCCACATCAAAAGAAGCGTGGCCAGCAGGCGGAGGGCGGTGACTCTGCCCCTCTACGCCACTCTCATGAGACCCCACCTGGAGTACTGTGTCCAGCTCTGGGGCCCCCAGCACAGGAAAGACATCGAGCTGTTGGATCGAGACCAGAGGAGGACCGCAAAGGTGATCAGAGGGCTGGAACACCTCTCCGGTGAAGACAGGCTGAGAGAGTTGGGGTTGTTCAGAGCCTGGAGAAGAGAAGGCTCCGGGGAGACCTTGTTGCAGCCTTTCAGTACTTAAAGGGGGCTTGTAAGAAAGATGGAGACAAACGTTTTAGCAGGGCCTGTTGTGGTAAGACAAGGGTTAATGGTTTTAAACTAAAAGAGGGTAGATTCAGATTAGATACAAGGAAGAAATTTTTTACTCTTAGGGTGGTGTAACACTGGCACGGGTTGCCCAGAGAGGTGGTAGATCCCTGAAAACTTCAAGGTCAGGTTGGACGGGGCTCTGAGCAACCTGATCTAGTTGAAAATGTCCCTGCTCATTGCAGGGGGGTTGTACTAGATGACCTTTAAAGGTCTCTTCCAACCTAAACTATTCTATGATTATATAAAGATTATTTACAAGATGACTATGACATAGATTGTCATTATGGAAAACATATTAATCTAGAAAGAAGAGCATTTCACTCAGGCAAAAATGCATACCACGATAAAGTGCAAGAGGTACATTTTAAAATATGCTCCTGTGATGTTCCGGAGGGAAGTGGAAAAGAAGGAATACTTGAACCTTGAGTACCTCTGCTTTTGCTCCCTGATAGCTTTTGGTTTGTCATCTATAGATAACATCTCTTATGACTGCAGCTTAACCAGAGATATTTTAGGTTCTGCATCGTCTGAACACCTGTCAGATGCACAATGTCTGCGCCTGCACCTCCTTATCTATCTTAGTATTTCTATTTGAATTTTTCTGAGCATCATAATCCCTCCCTAAGTTTTTATGCTTCTACCTTCTGAATGCACTTCCACAGATTTGTAGTGTAAAATCAGGCCTTCGTGGCTGAGAACTTATTATTTTCCTTATCCTTTTTTCTTTTTTTTCTTTCTTTCTTTCTCACTGCTTTAGCTGGCATCTTTCTTCCCTCTCTATTTAGTGGAGACTGCATTTCTTGTCTGTTTGATTCAGTAGGTACTCAGGTTTAGCAATGTGAGAAAATGTAATTCTGATCGCTTACATTTTTCCCTTTTCTGTGGAGATGACTTTTTATCCATCTTCTTTCAGTGGTGACCAGTGGGTTAGGAGACATTATGCGGGAAAAGTTCAATGAGGTCTTACTATTTTAAACTGAAGAAACCTTTCTAATGAGATAGCACCGGAAAATTTAGCATGTCAAACAACTGTCTCCATTCACTGAGCAAAATCTTGTCATTCAAATGCAAAACATAAAGTAGAATCTGGAATTTTTCAGTACCTGACCATCTTACAAAACAGTATTTGGGAAATATTACTCTGGAATCCAGTTGCTTATTAAATTTCTCTCAAAGGTCTTTTGCTACTCATTAAGTGTAGTATTTTTAGTTTACCTCTGGACCTACGCACAGTCTCAAATACGTTTTGTGTACTGTAAATACAGGTTATCAAAGAGTACTTTGGTTTTGATATTGTAACATGAGTCATACCTCTTTTACTCTTCCAACTTGCACGAATTTTATTCAAATGTTGTAAAAAAGGCCATGAAAAATACTGGAATTAGAGACCATATCAAGCAAACCTCTTGTAATGTCGCTGTTTTCTATATAATAGCTTATCTGTACTTGGTAAAAAAAGTGTCTTTCATATCTTTCTTTCTATCTGTCTTATCGTCCTTTAACTATTGGGTCTCAGACTTCTAAGCAGAACATCTAGGAGAATGATTTTCATTTCTGAGCATACATCTCAAGTAAAGGAAAGTGTTATGTTCTTATGTTGTATAGGAAATCTATTTCACAGCAAGGCTGGAGATACCTGGAAAGTTACATCTGCGTGATCCAAAAGTAGCATTGAAATGCTATTTTAGCTCTCCAGGAAGATGAAAGAGCTTTTTACTTTCTTGCTACTATTATAATTTCAGAGTGACAAGTGATAAAAGCAGCATTGGACTGAGTGCCTCCCACAGTTTTTAGCAGCATATCGGAACCATATGTAATACTTTCTTTATTGATAGGAATACAGAAGGTAAGTTGTTAATTCTAAAAAATGGAATTTTGGAGGTTATGGTTGTGTGTGCAACTTGATGTGCACAAAGTATACAGCAATTAACTGTACAGACATCGATAACATACATAGATCCCTTTATTCACAGCTATTTGAATGCCAGGTAGTTTGAACAGATAAACAGAGATAATGATGAACTGTCAGTCCAAGTGTTTAGAAGACAGGTAGTGTGACAGAAGATGACAAGGAAGGAAATGAACTGAAGCATGAGGGAGAAAAAAAGCCTTATAAAAACCTCTGAGTCTACTGACACTCACCAGCTGACTTTGAAGTACATTTTGAAGAGTATAGTGGCACAATGAATATATGGAACAAAGCCCACACATGTTATAAAAGCACGAATACGTTTCTTCCTTGAACGTATCTGAAATCAATTTTTGCCCCATTTTTAGAGGCTTAGCAGCCTGTTTTTGCTCTAAAGTATTGTATACCATCTGCTGTTGTTTGTCCTTTTATTTATCAGATATACTGATAAAGCAGACCTCATAAACAGTTATAGTCTTAAATAAAGACTTTAAAATAAAAGTGAAAATCATAGCCTACCTTCTGTGAAAAAATAACAAACAGATTTTCTCAGACAGTTGGTAGGATAAACAAACTACAGTGTTTTATTGTTATTTTAAAGTATGCATTTCAGGTTCCAGCGCTGGAATTTACTAATAAATCTGAAAGTTCTTTTCATACACAGGTGTTTCTAACATGTCACCGTATAAGTTTTTTTGTCTTCTTACAAATCATTGCAAAGATATTCACCACTGTAAGAGAAAAAGTTGGGCTTATCAGTATTGAAAAGTTTTCACTTTCTTTTTTCAAAAAAAATGCTTCTTTTAGTTACCATCTACTTTTTCTGTCTTCAGAATGGGCATAATGTGGATCTGAGAATAACAAATGGATTTTATTTTATTTTTTAATAAGAAGTTTACACTTGTATTTTATTAGGCTTTCTTTAAAACCTGTGCAATTTCGTTGTTTTATAATCTCCATTGCTCCTCACAAGATACTTGTCCCAGTTTGCACTTGAGAATAATAAAGTTAACATGGAGATGATATGGGCCAGGTTTCAAAGAGGTTTGAATATGAGACCGCAATAAAACCTGAGATACTGATACCCTTAGTAGAGGCATTTGGTGCTCACTGCAGTGTCCTGTACAGTGTGTTAGACACTTAGATTCCTTAGAGGATGCACGTGTGGCTTAAATTACAGAGCAACCATCACTGATTTACAGTGGGGATTTCCTCTGACAGCAGGCCAGAAATCACAGAACTGCCTAGAGCAAGATGACTGATAGAAAACACAGACTGCAGGGATGTGTCTTAAACTTGTCTTACTCAGGTCTGCATGTTGCAGAGGAACTCAGCTGTCCTGAAAGGATGTTAGAATTTGTTGTGCAGGCGAAACTAGGACACATCTACTTTACATTCTGGAGCAGAACAATTTTCCTATCTCCTAATTTAGAATTGTCCACAGAAGAAAAAATCCAAGTTTCTCTTCTTAGCTCTTTCTTTAATCTGTTTCACTAAGGGAACAACATATTCATCTGTTTCAAGACTGTATTGAAGCACATTGTTACGGGGGTGTTACTCTGTTGCTTTCTTCTTGTACTAGTTTTGTTGCCGCTTGGAAGCATCACACTGTAGGGAGTGTTAAATCAGGATTTTCACAAATATTACATTATATGATTTAAGGAGGGTAAAAGGAAAAAGAATAACGCACTGATACTTATATTTCTTTAATGTATTATATTTTCATATAGGAATAATAATTTAAGATGGAGTGTAATCCATTCCCTATGGGCTAGATTTAGCAGTTCTGTAGCTATACTTTGATTAAAACTCAGTTAAATCTGGAATTTTGCTGAGTAATTTGATATAACGTTATAAAAATCATACAACCCCTGAGTGAATATAATGCAGATTTATTTGTTAATGTCAGATATAATTACTCATCCAATTTCCATCCATCTCATTTATGTTCAGGAATGGAACCTCAATTATTTCTTTTTATAGAAGGTTTTTAACATGCTATTAAACGCCATTGAAATAGGAAACATTTACTTTATTCACATAGAAATGGATGACACGAGGTGAGGAGGGGAATGCTGGCAAATTTCAAAAGATTTTGAAGTGCAGGTCAAATAGAACTTAGCATATGATGTCTATATTTAACAGTACTTAGCATTGGGCAAATATTGGGTGTTTCAACAGTTAGTCTTACCTGTGAAGCGCTCTGCTTTTAATGGGAAATTGGATAATTCAAGTGTCTGCAATACTAGCTCAGTAAACCTCTGGGGAAAAAAAGTTCCTTTGATGGCAATGGAAAGCTGACAAGCATTTTGAGGAAAATGATGACATTGCCCTCTTGCTTCCTGGCAGTAAGGCTTCTTAGAAACCTCCCAAACCCCAATGCTGAAAGTTCTTGTAGCATTTCAGATACATTCCCTGTTGGACAAAATTAGTATTATAATTAATTAACTTCCTGGAAACCTGTGTATCAGTTTGTTTAAAAGGTACATAGTATTTTATCACTTTTTTACCAAATTTTTTTATTGCCTTGCTTCTGCGCCATGTTTGAGTGAAACAGTAGTTCTGAAGACAAGATACAGGTTCTAGAACCACAATGTCACTGCTCAAAATTTCAGAATCAGTTGCAATAGCAACAGTGAAATGCATTCCCCCAATGAAGACAAACACAAAACTCCAGTGGGTTCAAAGAGATTTCACAGGGTATCACTGAATGTTAGAAACTAAGTACAATAAATCTTTCTTGAGTAAATATGTATCCTATTAAATTACTTCCAAAACAGGTGGGGTTTTTTTAGATTTCAGCTATATTAAGATAGTGGTTCGTTATTTTCCATGTTGTCTTTGTGCCTAGTATCACCCTTATGGGATTCACTTAAAGATAATGAAGACTTAGGAAAGGAAGGCAAAACTCCTGAGTACTTAGAGAATTTCATTTACCCTTTTTCAAACTGTTGCCATAACATACTAATAACTATTTTATGATCTCACTAAATAATAATTAAAATTCCTAGTTTCTGTCTAGGCTGATTAAGATAATTATGATGCTTCCTAGTATGGCAATATCTCAAATTATCTTTGCTGATGACTTCTGTCTCTGAGAACCAACCAGAAATTTTTGTATGGCCCAATTCAAGAACTGTTGAAGTTGGATGAGGTTTTCCACGCATGTGTATGCGTGCATCTTTTTTTCATTAAGTCATTAGCAGGCTGTGATATTTAACAAAAGCTTAATTTCCTGACTCACATGGGAAGAGCTGCATTTAATATGTTATATTAAAACACACAAAGGTTTGTTGTATCTTGATCCATTCTGATGTTTCCAGAAGAATGCAAGACCACAGAGGTGTACGGAAGGTTGCCAGGGGCAGGGCCGGGTGCGGGCCCAGGTGAGGCTGCTCAGGCAGTTCAGGCCCACCAGTGCCCTCCAACAGCCGTGCACGCACCTGTGAGGAGATGTCCATTTCAATGTGTTATTGCATGCCTCTGCCCATTTGAAAGGGAGTTTCATGTTTGTTCTGCCAGGAACAGCTGTGAACTCAGCGTGTGAACTGTAGCATGGGTAAACGTCCTGTGTAAATGCACAATTTTGGATCTGTAAAGCCAAGCACTGAGGCATGTCTGGGAGGTGTGAAGCCACATGCACATGCCTGCCCCAACCGCCACTTTCCTCGCTGCCCCTGGACCCCTCTCTCCCTTCACCCAGGCTATTCCGGCCTGACTCCTTTTCAGACATATTTCCTTCGTATTGCAAGGGCTCCAGTGCATTTGTAGCTTCCTGTTCTGCAAATCAGAAAGACTTTCTTAGTAAAAAGTTAGTTGTAACTTAGTATCTTTTGAAGTCTTTTTACCTTCTCTTCATCCAGTTAGCTTTGAGAATTGGTGTTACTACTTGTTTTAAAAGACAAATTAAAATAGTACTGTCTCACTAAAACACTTTTTTCCTCTCAATGGCCTGTGGAGATGATGCTTCAAAGACAGAATCATAAGGCTGGAATTTTCAGTCCGGATGAAAATGGTGAAGTCACTGATTCCTAGACTGCCTTTATTACTTTCAGCTGGATGCTATCTGAGCTGAGAGAAACAGTGAGGCTGTGTAAATCAATCATGTCACTGGTAGACATTCTAAAGAAAGTAGCAATTCCTATTTTTTTTCAGATCTGTAACTTTTTAAAATTGGATATCAAATTTCTATTAATGTAAGTGGTTTGTGTGTCCTCTTACTCTGTATTCTGCACCTTACTAACTTCCAAAATTTTAAACGTGCCTTGAGTTTTCAGAAGATGTATATTTGCATGTATATGCAAAATGCATTGAGATAGACGAAGGGTCGTCTTTAGATTCCAAAGCTTAGCTGAGTCTCGACTGGACAGCTACCAGTTTCAACATTTTCTACTGTTGATATTTGTTGTATATGGTATATGAATGGCCCTAATATTTTTCTGGAGGTCAGTTTTTTCCTGTTAGGGGAATCCTCCACCCTCCCAAATACATGTGATATTGATATCTAAATATATGAACATAGCTGTGTTTTAAATGTGATAGAATGAAATGTGGATTTTCGGGTTTGTTAAAATGTTTCTTAGTCTTGGGGGAAGTGGGGGAATTCAAGATCATGAGACGAACATTTTTAAATGATTCACTAGGAAGCTTAAGGCATGCTTCTGATAAAAAAGATTTGATTTCTGCCTTCTGTTTTATAAATATAATGATTTTGAGAAGTCAATTGCAAAAGAATAACCAAAATGGTGTCAAGTGAATTTGTCTGCTCTCTGTGAAGGTTCCACTTGCCCACTCAATGCAAGTAAAGCAGAAAGTAAATGTCTCAAATGGTCTTGTACAGTTTTTCTTTTTTTTTTATATTATTTAAAGTATATTAAACAGTAACTTGTATTTTTTTACCAAGTATTATTTGTACTTTGCCAGCACACAAAAGGTAGATGTATATGTTGAAATTAAGGCTCCTCAGACCTGGATTATAGGATAGCTAAATCTATAAATTACATCAATGTTAATTCTCATTTGAGAGATTAGTAGTGACTTGTGTTAAATTACACAAATTATTTTGTCAAACTAAAATAGTGTTTTTGCTAACTCTCTGTGCTTTGTGTTAGGCTTTGTCCTTCTGTAACTATGAAAAAATATGGTAAATATTTGTGCTTGGAGTTGGTAGGCAAAAAATTTTTAATCTTGCTTCAGTCAGAGAAACCCAGCAAGACAGATGAGGAAATAGGATGACTTCCTACATATATCTCATTTACCTCGATTTTTTCTTTAGGCATTGTCTGTTCCCTGTTTTTTCCCCTCTGACAAATTGCTGTGTATATCTACTCCCATTTGTTCATTTTGGAGCAGTACAGTATTTACTTAAAAAGCACAGATCAATTTCTTAAACTTCAGCACTTGAAGCAAATAACACTGTTAAATACAGCAAGCTCTGATAAATATTTTTTTTCTTCACGAAGAAGCAAACCCAATTGTAAACAGAAGTTATTTTGCTTTCCTGTCTCAGAAAAAGTATGGGCTTTATTCTCACTTGCATTATTATTTTTTTTATTGTAGCCATTAACATACAAAATGATACTAATGAAAATGTTACATTTACGCCTACCTGCAGCACTAGTCTAAATCATAATTCAGCTTTACCAGTGCTTGACACTACATTTTTTTTTATTATTTCCTACACCACGCCCCCCACCTG
>VYZM01006825.1:108165-124690 GCA_013398915.1 Dromas ardeola
CCCCCCCCCCCGCCAGTGGGCAGCTGAGAATAAATGAAGACTTAGAGTGCTGTCTGCATTAGACTATTCATGATCTGGACTGTTTGTGCATATTGTAGCATGATTAGTCACTGTAGCACCAGGTTTTCATTGGCTCTGTTCTATTTTGTAGTGCTTCATTTCTGAGCAAAAATGGTTGTTTCAGTTCTGAAAACTTCAGGAAATTGAATGCCTGATTAAAATCATTACCATGTATGATTTCCTTGTTATGGAAGATATGCACTATTGAGAAATATAGTATATTTCTCTATGTGAACTTTCTTTCCTGGTCTGCAGCAGAGTTAAAAATTCCTAAATGTGCAAGAGTTTGTTTATAGCAGACTCAGCCAAAGCCTTAATATTTGTGTTGTAGAGTTCACACAGGCAGACTGAAACTGAGATTTCTCTTCATTGCCTTTTTAAAAGCCTTATGTTTTTTTACTGACATTCATTTAACTCATTTTAAAACAAACTTATGCATGCAAGCCTAGTCCAAATGCCAGGATAATTTTATAGATGAACCTTTTCCAAGGTTAATTTGTCTGTGGTGTTGCCAGCTAAGATGTCCATGAGTTCCATTTGTAAGAACAGCTTTTAGTAATTCAGATGCATGTCCACTAGAGCAGGGTTAAACTGACTTCTGCTTGTCACGTAGTCTGTTTGGTTAATTGATTATGGTAAAATGATTTAGGTTAGTTATGTGTACAATCGCATTCTAGAAGTGGGAATTTCTAGAGTAAATCCTTCATTGTAGCCATCATTCATTATAGCCATTCAACCTATAGATTTGGCCACCTACTTGTAATGATATTTTCATTGATATAAAGTTCATGAGGCCTGAATAAATTAAGGTTATTTTTAAACTTTTTCATCCCCTCAAGGCTCTTAGTATTTGCAGTCAGTGTCACACCATATTTGTGACTCCATTTAATTATGTGCAATTCACTGGGTCACAGCTCTGCTTGTTAGAAATAGCATTCATAAAGAACAGATAGTTAAGACATAAAGTGAGTTGCAGCATTTTTATTGTGTTTAATTTCTGTTTCTGGCATAACTGTGAGCACTTGCTAGTTAAGAGTTGATAAATTTTTCATTGATGTTCTGCTGCTTAATTTCAGAAGATGTCATACGTTTATATCAACTTCAGATTGCCAAAGCAAACATACACGTGCTTTAATTGAAAGCAAATCACCTTTTAAAATAAAGAAATAATAACTTCATGTACTACAAAAAATATGCCTCCTCTTCATTTATGGAAAAAACGTCAGGCCAAGGAATTTTCTGGTTATGTTCACAGTAAAGGATGTATGAAAACAACTCCCTGAAACATAACCAATCAAAAACCCCTTCCAAAAAAAGAAACTATAACCACAGTTATCTGGCTACTTTGGTGTTATGGTTTGAAGAACCCACAACAATTTATTGTCATTTAGACAATTATCCTATCACCTGATGACCCCTCCGTACCTGGGAAGCGGAAGCGGGGAAAAAAAGAAGGAAACCCAAGGGCTGAAATACAAACAGATTTAATAGAATAATACTAAATAATTAATACTGGTAATAATAAAGAACCAATATTGATCTCAATACCAATATATAAAATACACAAGGATGGTACTCAGGGTCTGGTGCCTGGGTAAGAAGTTCTCAGGATCACAACCATCATAGAAGAGAAGAAATTCCTCAGCAAACTTTCTAACTTATATTGAATGTGACGTTCATGGTATGAAATAATCCTGTTAGCCAGCTTGGGTCAAGTGCCCGGGTCTCGCTTCTCCTCATCCCTGCACCTGGCAAGGCTTGAAAACACTGAGATCATGAAACTCACGTACCATAGCTGGCTATAAAATAAATATTATGGTAAAGTACACTTTAAAATCTTCTTGTCGTAACATTTAACATTATATGTTAGTACTTGATACTTTCATGTAATTCTTTTCCTTTTTATTAACAAGAATTGAGTCCTCAAAGTTAAAGGTTATACTAATGCAGAAAAAAAAAACCCAAACAACCCATTTATTGTTATGTTAAAAGTTTTATTTAGAGGCTGTAGTAAACACGGAGTTAAAGCTTGGCCTGAAACCTCATGTGCTGCCCATCAAGCTTTATCAGCTTAATTTAACATCTGAACAGATCTAATTACCTAAAAGTACTTTTAATCTTAGTTTAGCAAAGAAAATGTTGAATCTTCCTACAGAATTGGAGCAAGTTGAAAAGGAGGATGTTTTTTCTATCCCTATGTTCAGTATTTCTGTGGTTTTACTTAAGAATTATTAATGATTATGATCATCTTATGATCCAAGCTTAGATCTTTCAGATGAGATTTTGGCATTTTCTTTTTCTGCATTTTTCTTATTATAGAAACATAATTTCAAAAGTACGTAACAATGCTACAAGTGTCAAAGGTGATTATAACTTCTGTGCAAAGAATATATGGTGTAGTATTGTTGTTGAAAATTCATGATCTTTAGCTATAAAACGTTGATAAATAAAATAATGAAGCTTACCTACAAGTGTCCTTGAAACAGATTGTCAATACTTCTGCCATTATTAGGATAAGGACAACAACCATATTTCTAGGAGTCAGAGTTTAATTTTTAAGATGAGAAATTACAGTAGCCTACTGAACTGCGATGTAGTGTGCACTCAGTTTAGATGATAAGTTGCTGCTGTAAACAAAATAAGCACCTACAGTTTCAAATCTGGAGTAGTGCATGCAACTGGAATATAGTGGACCAGGTTCGAGAGGGTTAAGCAGTGCTCTCAAGAGGACAGTTATTCCAAATGTAGCAAAAGAGACTTGAAAGGGTTTCTGGAAGATATTTATCTACTGTTGCTAAGGCTAGTGCCTAGGAATAGTGCAGGGACCAAGCTATGTTAAATGGTGACTATAAAGATTGAAAGTGTATTTAGCTACAGTTTACAGTCCAGAGTGAATAACTATATTTGATTGCAGTTTTAGCTGGAGTATTCAGGGCAGTGTCCTGGGATGTCAATTGTTACTTAGTGATTTTTGTGTATACATCACTACTTGTTTCTTTTTTTTTTTTTTCCAATCAAGCATTTAAACAAGAAAGTGACAGGTTTAGAAATTTGTACTTCTTGCGATGGATTGTTGTTACAAAAACTGACATAAATCTCTGACAGCTTCTCTCAAGTGTATGTTTGGGAGGGGGCAGAACTTGCCATCTTATTTTGCTGCAGGAACCACCAAGATATTCAGACTCTGGGATGGGCTGCTTGGACAGCTGGTCCTTCTGTTTCATAACTGTCTCAAAACAGCGAACCAGATGGATTTAGTATCTGTAAAGAGACCTTTGGGAGTCTGTGACAATGAAAGTTTGTAGTGATACAGGCAAAGCCGTATGAGGACAAATGTTCATCACTTACTCACTAAAAGGATCTGATGTGCAGCAGAGATCTTCTTTCTTGATTTGTATTTAATTCGTATCTTGCTGAGTTTGATGACTGGGAGTTGTAGCCATAGCCTTAAGCCGAATAATAAAAATAAGGGTTGTTATGCTATGAAAGAAGAGTTCTTTTGGGGGGTAATTTTGGATATATGTCCACATATGCAGCCTTTCAAACGTGTTTAGCATTGAAACTAATTTTATTTTAATTTCTCGGTTGACATTGCTGTTTTCTCTAACTAAGATTAGAATCTTTGTCTATGCATGTTATCTATTTATTACGTTCAATGTACTGTTAAACTAGTATGTATACGTGTATTTGTATATATTTACATATTTTCTGTTTACTTCACATACGCTATGTAGCAGTGCAATTAAACTTTTTCTGTTTGAATGTCAAAAAGGGGCTTACTAAGAGCTGTAAGTTGCTCTGCCATAGTAAATGCATCACATAAAAACATTATTTTATTGCATGTGCCCATAGGAGCTCTGTTAAAGATGGTCTGGGAATCTGCACCATTTTTTGGTATCTTAAAATCTCATGCTTAATATACACTGAACAAGACCAAGGGTCACTAAGGATAAAAATGCATAAAGTATAGCTGTTCAAGAAACTGAACAGAACTTTATAACAGTGAGACAGAAAGTGTAGCAGTACTTCTACCGAGTACTTCCTTAAAGAAAGGCATAGCTGTCTTTACAGCACTTTACCAAAACTCCACTTAAACCAAATACCTTTTGGATTGTTCTCATTGAGATTTCCGGCAGCTTCTTTGAATGAAAATCCTATAGGAATTTAAAATTTTCTCTCTGTAAAGCAAAAATCAATATTAAAAAAAAAATAAATCTTTGCATCCATCTGCATTACTGTTATTTTTCATCTTCCTGTAATAATTTTCTCCTAACATTAAAAAATTAACACTTCAATACAACTATTTGGTTTACACTGTACTGTTCCCAATATACTGCAACAGCTGGTGATTTTTTTGCTGTATTTTTTTAAAGCAGTTGGATAACAAATGAATGGAACACAGAAGATGTCCATAGAAGCTGGTTTGGGGAAGAGAAGCAGCAAAGCTGTATTAATAAGATTATGACCTGTGCTAGTTAGTCCTTCCTGAAGGCTATTCTGGCTTTCTCATGTAGTGCTATATGCTGCTGTGTACAAGGCTGCATATTAATAACAGATATTTAGTGCTTAGCGGAGCCTTGGTCTGGAGAGTCTGGTGCACTACAGTTATTATTGAGTAGTTCTTGCCTGTCTTTGGGTTTTCTGGATCACCAGTTGTGGGATTACTACTAATGAGTAGAAGCTCCGAGTTCAGAGTCTGCTCTCGTGGGCAAACAAAATTTAGCCTGAATGATGACTTGGAATCAGGACCAATAATAAGAGATGCTTTTAAGTGAGAGAAGTGAAACAAAGTAATTTAAACCTATCTAATTAAGCCATGATTATTTTTACTCTTACTAATAGCTATATGACATCTACTGTAGAATGTACAAATGAAGGAGTTATGCAAGATTGTACATTAAATTCATTTTAGTACTTACACGAGTAATGACTTTAAAATTATATGTTGATGTCTCTTGTAGTTTGACTGTCTGGCAGTATGTTTGACACTGAATTATTATAGAACAATACATAATGTCACATATGAAGCAGAATGGCTTATTTAAGATGTTTGCACTCTTATTATTGCTCTTCCAAGAAAATGACTTTAAATGGACATTAGTCATATCTTATCAATGGAAAACAGCCTATCAACATGTTTAGATAACAGGTCATGACTACAGTTGTGTGTTTCAGAATATTGTTAGAGTCAAGCAGCAAGTGAAGTAAAGAATATTAGTATTTTCAATGGAAAAAAATATTATTAGCCAAGAGCAAAGCAGAGAGGGAAAATAGTGAACTGTAGACTTCCTGTCAAGAATATAGAAAACGCGAATCAGAGAGGGTACTCATTGACGTTTGGTATGTATTCTAAACACATGCATGCTTACATGTATAGCCAAAGCATTTGAAAGTAAAGGTTTAAAACTTTCCTCCTGATTTGGTTGTTGAAATTCTAAGTACTCGCTAAAGCCCTTGGAGGTGAGAACTGAAAGTCTTGCCCATTGCTGGAAGCAGGAGTCTTGTTTACACGCTGGTTAAAATATGTGGGAAAATTACTGTCAGGAAAGTAAACTTGCCTTTTTCAGCCATTTGCTTCTAAAGCATGATTGTATCTCTCTTGGTGACTGGAAGCAGCTTGCTGCTAAATAATGTCTCTGTCTTAGCTTGATCTAATTTTGAATCTTGAAAAAGTTCAAATTCATAAGCAGTTTTGCCTTAGATGACAGTACTTGGGAGGGGTTGGATTGACTTGATGGCCTATGTTATACTACTGTATTCCTGAGTCGTAGATTTTAGAAAGATAATTGCAGGTGTCAAAAAAGGTGTCATTGAAGTGGGGCTAAAAGTGTCATTCTTGTATATCATAGTGAAAGGACAGGTTTGTAATGATTTCTTAGTGCTTAGGTACTTCTACAAATGATCAAGCAACTTAAAGCCATGGTGAACCCAGATCTAGTGTATTATGCAGCTATAAGTATAGACATATATGCTGAAATGAATGTTTAGCTTCAGATTCACAGTGTTGTGAAAGCTGAATGCAAGTTGACCTTCATGTTAAAGATTTTTATAACCAATATGATGGCATGTATATACATTACTTAACTAATGTAACAACTGCTGTGGTAATTTGAAAGGATGCTCTAGTTCTTTATTGTTTCAAATAAGAATAATAGAAGTAGGGCTCAAATTTATACGTATTAAAAGATTCATAGGTTATTACAGTAAATTATCTGCTTATGACATCCAATTGTAAACATCCTTTGAGTGTGGATTTCAATAATTTGAAAACAGTCCTTCCCATTCTATTAATTTTTGTCCTTAGAAGTCTCCCTTGATTGAAGCTCCTTCTGTATTGTATTTTTTTTTTCAGCTGGGAAAGGAAATTCTGTATGTTGAGAGAAGTCTCCCAGGGGATTGATAATTAGATGGTAGGATTCTGTGGAGAATGAACTTGTGCGCTGATAATTTGTCCTGCACTAAACAGTCCTACCACTATCTTATCAATCATAAACCTATACGTTATTGTAAGTGCAGAGGATGCAGGTTGCTTGAATTGTCCCTGGTTGCCAGTCTGGGCAATGCCGGTCTGCTGATCTGGAAATTGGAGGCTTAGAGGAATTTTATTACTGATCTAGACAACTGAGAAATTTTATTACTGGGGGAAATAGAGTATAGATTTCATGGCTCAATGCTTGTAATGGTTGGAGATTTCAATCCCTCTTTGGGATTGAGGAAATAGAATTTAAGATTGAGATCTTAACTGATTTGAATCAGTAACTCCATTAAAGTTATATCTATTATACACCTACTGACAGTGATTAAGGTGTCATTTAATAAATATAGCACTGATGCTACAGTGAAATCCATGTCCACATAAAGCTACTGAACAATTAATTTTTTATTCTTTACAAACACTTTTACTTTTTTTTAACAAATAATATTTCTAGTAGATGGAGCTTAAAAGTAATAGAATTTATGTTAGCATTTAAATGGTCACTGAGTTATTGACCAGTAGCTTTCAGAAAAATATAATCAAAAAACAGAGTATAGACAGACTAAAGGTGCTTTTCTAGTGTGTGCTATGTAAAATCTCAACTATATTAAACTTGTAAACAAAACTGCAATCTTCACAAAAGGTAGCATTTTCAGTTTTTGGTATTGTACTCTGAGCACTCTGGATGCTTCTGTGTAATCATAAAAGAGTTATTAAAGATGACAGACATTAACACCCTCCCACAGAGATCACAATAAAAAACCAATCACATTTGTTTGCTGAGTCTGTGAAATATTAGATGTTCATTAGAAAGCCACTGGGCAGCATAACTGTGTGGAAACAGACTGCTTACATTTCAGAATTGAAACGTTTCACACAGATCTGAGCTGGATCCTTTGTAACTTTAATGGCATAGGCACGTTTCTAAGGAGATGCAACTAATTTATTCTTTGTGGGTAATAGCAAACCTCCCAAAACCTCTACACCTTCTCTAAAATTCTGAGTTTTGGAAACAATTGGTGTATTTGAAAGTGTTTCACACATTGAAATAATTTTTTAATAGCAGGAGGATCTTGAAACATTTAAATAAGAATGAACCTTGATATTTCCAGTATATGAAATTCATTGTTTTTATATTTCAGGAAAACATTCATATACATACTGCATATTTCCTTTTTCTTCCAATCAGGGTCTCATTAAATCCATCTTTTCTTCCGCTTTTTTGAGCAGTATGTCAAATCTGATCCTTGTTCCAGCGATGTCATTTAGAATTTTACTATTATCTTTAACAGGAACAGACCTTTTAGAAAAGACATTAGATAAACTGAACTGTAGGAACAATAATGACAAAGTTAGAAATGACATTTTTAGGTTATCGTAAGAAATTTGCTCCATTCAGCAAACATAAGTCAAAAAAGAAATCAGTTGTAAACACACATGGGAGGATCTTGTAAGTTTTTAAAAAATCTTAATTGGTCTTGTGGACAAATCCCACAGAGGTAGAGGATTTACATGGAAAGGCCTATGCTCCTCATGTCGAAAATTTAATGTTTTGATGGAGAAACTGTTTTGGTTTTTTTTAACAGGTTTTACGAGTAGATTTTATTGAAGATGTCTGTAGAAAGATGATGTTCTGCTTAGCATATAGGAATGCTGCAGTATCATTTGACAAAAATGTGACTTAAGATGGATACAAAGCACTCGATTGGGACTACATGAGTTCGGATGAGACTTTGAAAATGAGATTTGTGTATCAAACTTACTGATTTTCAACAGGAACTTGGCCACCCTGTCATTTCTCTGTGGTGTATCATTGTAGGAATTTACTTGTAAGAAAAAATGTTAACTCTTCTGTTTAAAAGCTGTGGTCCAGAAACTCAGCAAATCTGCCCTGCAACCTCATTTATATCTAATCCTTTTAAAATATGGATATGTTAGTAACAGTATTGAGTGGATATATGCAGTGGCTTAATTTTTGCAGGATACTATAGAGGATGGGACTGTTAAAAGTTTTTGCCATGAGCTCTGATTTAATACAAAAAAACAGTGAATAAAAAATTGATCAAGTCGTGTGGCTTTTGTAGCAGAAATAACAATAACCACTATGTGGACAGGAGCAATGGAAAAAGTGATACAGGAAGCCTCAAATACAGAACTTCATCCAAATGGTGAACCATGTCTGTCACAGAGAAGCATGCTTAGATTTCTTCGTTTATTGAGATAGGAGGCTGAACACTATTCATGATGAGCAGGCTTTTCACATCTGCAGCAGGTTTGCACTCCGTGGTGCAAATATTGATACATAAACATAGAAATTCAAACATGAGACTGGTGGAATGAAGCATCAGTTTTGTCCCAGCAATATTGTAAAATGTAAAGGAAATAAAAATCATTTTGACTAGCTAAATGAAAGGGGAACTTTGGTGGGAAGAACGTTAAATACTGTTAAACAATGTTAAATACTGCAGTGTCTGAAAAGCCAATCTCCTTTGGATAAGAATACTTATTCTGAATGGTAGCACAATGGAGATAATCTGATTAGAAAATGGATTTGGTTTGTGGCACAAGAGTTTGTATTAATAACATATAATAAACACCTGGGTTCTTTTACTGTTGCTTATAGGTAGTGTAATGGTGGATCTTTAATCAGAAGAGAGGCTGTATGTATATTGAAAAGAATAGGACATTATAATTAGAAAGCTTTATTATAGTATTAAATGTAACATCATCTTAACTATGAGAATCAATGGCTAATCAGATTACAAAGGGTACTCCTCTACTGATGAAGACATTTTATCTAGATCAGATTCTGTTTGCAAGGCAAGCTAGTATCAAAGATTCATTGTGTATAACTGCAGGAAGATGAATCTCAAAAATGGCTTGCTTCAAGACTGGTATTTCAGTACCCAATTGACAGCAGAGGAGTGAAAACAGGAAGGTTTTTCATCCCTTTTCATCATTATTGGACTCAAATGACAGTGTTAAAGCCAACATGAGGAAAGAAGTGTAAAGGCAATCTCAAATTCTTTTTTAAGGGAAGCATCATTAGTATTCAGGAAGAGGTGGAAAAAAAATTTGGTTGATATTAAGAGTATTAAGAGTTCATGGAACAGATTGTAATCTTTATTTAAACAGTTGACAAGTGATTTTCTTCATTATATAGGTGATGAGTTTGCGGGAGAATGGCTTGAATTTATCGTATACAAAGAGGCCCAATATTAAATTGGGTAACACTGAGTTTGACTGTTTGCCAATTCACAGATAATTAGGATACTGTATGTCAGGGTTTTTTTTGTTTGCTTTATTTTCTTTATAGAAAGAAAACAAAACCCTGTCAGAGATTTAACTTTGTATTTCCAGTGGGAATTTCTGCCATAAATGTTGAATGTGATTATCCAACCTGAAATTTTTGGTAAACAAAAGCTAAATCAATAAACATGAAAAAAGATACGATGTACATCTGTTTTGTCAGGAAACATTCAAAACTAGTTGATAAGAGCACTTAAAATCCAAAGCACTTTGAAGCCTAAACTTGCTGAAATGAAATCAAAAACTCTTGCTGCATTTTGTGGGCTTTGGATTAAGATTCAGTTCATCAGGATACTTGAGGCGTGGGCTTAATTTTAAGCATATTGATGATTTCATTAATTTAATGGAATTGTTCATGGTATTGAGTGCTTTCAGGGCTCTATGAGCAGGTGTGAAGTTGCTGCATGGGTAGATTTCCGTTGCGATGTAGAATTCCAGATGATCAAGAACTGGGGCAAAACAGAAAAGGCAAGCAGAGAATCTGTTTCCAAGACTGTTAGGCATCCTGTTTCTCTCAGAACCTGTCTACTGTTGTTTCTATTTCTCTGTAACTAAGTGACTTGCAGTGGTATAATTAGCTAAGTGAGGCTGCCCCCAAAATAAGATCCTATGTATTCATTTGTTATGTAGAGCAGATGTATATTCTCTGTGTGTGGCCTTGTTTTATTTTAACCTGTATTAGTTATACTTGTTCCACATAGATGAATGTTTTAAATTTAGAATAAGGTGATAGTCTATTCGTATGGGACAGGAATTCATGACTGTTGCCTATGCATAATATATATGCCATGTGTTATAGAACAGCCCCTAACTGTATTCTCAAAGTTTTCTTTTTCCCAAGCTTGATATCCTGTATTCAGGTTATTGCGTTTCACTACTGAATAGAAGATAATTTAACAGAAGATAACTGTCCTTTTCATCATTTCTGTGATTTGTTGTCATGATGTGCTTGTGTAATCTTTCCTCTGCTATTGGCAATGACAAATGGAGAAAGGTGTACAGATATGGCAACTGGATATTTTAGATATTTCTAAGATATTTCCTATTAGAATATGAAAAAAAAAAGGCTTTACTCTGAAAACAAACTTGTGCAAGGAAACTTCATTCTGCTCAGATTGTTTTTCAGAAAATCCAGGGGAGTCAGTTTTTTCTAGTCTAAATCATAGAATGGTTTGGGTTGGAAGAGACCCTAAAGATCAGCCCCTGCTGTGAGGATGGATCATTCCAACCCCTCTGCCATGGGCAGGGCTACCTTCCACTAGACCAGATTACTCAAAGCCCCATCCAACCTGGCCTTGAACACCTCCACGGATGGGGCATCCACAACTTCTCTGCGCAACCTGTTCCAGGCCCTCACCACCCTCACAGTAAAGAATTTCTTCCTAGTATCTAATCTAAATCTACTCTCTTCCAGTTTAAAATTGTTGCCCCTTGTCTTATCACCATACTCGCTCATAAAGAGTCCTTCCCCATCTTTCCAGTAGGCCCCCTGTAAGTACTGGAAGGCTGCTATCAGGTCTCCTCAGAGCCTTCTCTTCTCCAGGCTGAACAACCCCAACTCTCTCAGCCTGTCTTCACAGGAGAGGTGCTCCAGCCCTCTGATCGTCTTTGTGGCCCTCCTCTGGATCCACTCTAACAGGTCCATGTCCTTCTTGTACTGAGGGCTCCAAAGCTGGATGCAGTACTCCAGGTGGGATGTCACCAGAGTGGAGTAGAGGGGAAGAATTGCATCCCTTGACCTGCTCACCATGCTCCTCTTGATGCATCCCAGGGTACGGTTGGCTTTCTGAGCTGCAAGCAGATATTGCTGGGTCATGTTGAGCTTCTCATCAATGTGTTGAGAAATTTCTGGTTTCCTTTAACAGATTCATACATCGCCTGTTCTTTTTAATATCTTCATCAAAGACCTGGACAAGGGATCGAGTGCGTCCTCAGTGAGTTTGCAGACAACACCAAGTTAGGTAGGAGTGTTGATCTGCTTGAGGGTAGGATGGCTCTACAGAGGGATTTGGACAGGCCTAGACTGATGGGTCGAGGCCAATGGTATGAGGTTTAACAAGGCCAAGTGCCGGGTCCTGCACTTGGGTCACAACAACCCCGTAGAATACTACAGGCTTGGGAAAGAGTGGCTGAAAAGCTGCCCGGCAGGAAAGGACCTGGGGATGTTGTTTGACAGCTGGCTGAATATGGGCTGGCAGTGTGTCCAGGTGGCCAGGAAGGCCAACAGCATCCTGGCTTGTATCAGAAATAATGTGGCCAGCAGGACTAGAGAAGTGATGGCTCCCCTGTACTCAGCACTGGTGAGGTCACACCTCGAGTACTGTGTTCAGTTTTTGAGTCCCTCACTACAAGAAAGACATTGAGGTACTAGAGTGTGTCCAGAGAAGGGCAACAAAGCTGGTGAAGGGTCTGGAGAACAAGTCTTATGAGGAGCAACTGAGGGAACTGGAGTTGTTTAGTCTGGAGAAAAGGATGCTCAGGGGAGACCTTCTTGCTTTCTACAACTACCTGAAAGAAGGTTATAGCGAGGTGGGTGTTGGTCTCTTCTCCCAAGTAACAGGTGATAGGACAAGAGGGAAATGGCCTTAAGTCGCGCCAGGGGAGATTTAGATTGGATATTAGAAAAAATTTCTTCACGGAAAGGGTTGTCAAGCATTGGAACAGGCTGCCCAGGGAAGTGGTTGATTCAGCATCCCTGGAGGTATTTAAAAGACAGGTAGATGTGGTGCTGAGGGACGTGGTTTAGTGGTAACTTCGCAGTGCTACGTTAATGGTTGGAATTGATGATCTTAAACATATCTTCCAACCAAAATAATTCTATGATTCTATGTGGGGTTTTTTTTAACCATATTAAACTGATAGTTTGACTGTGAGCGGTTACTGTCACTGCTATTTTCATATGCATTTTCACAGGTACGTGAGCACATCTTTTCAATCTCATTCAAGTAGGACTTACTTTGGTAAAATCTATATAGGATGGCTAATGATAAATAAGCTGGCAAAGTTGAAGAATAAATCTGTCCTGTAAAGTTTTACTTTAAAAAGGATTTTTCAGAAAAAATACATACATAAAACCAAAGACTTAAACCAGTCAATACAAAATAGCACTGAGTAAAATCTCCTGCAGTTTTGGTGGTGTGCTGAGAACTTGTTTCCCCCCCCCAAAGAGTATACAAAATTAAATTGCTATTGATTTTCACCTATAGCTATGAATGCAAAGTCCAAACTACTATTCAGTCAGAATAATGGTTTGTTTGCATTCATTTAGTGTGTACCTGAGCAAAAAGCATAGACAGCAAAGCAATTGACACTCTTTCCTGTAAGCTTTTGACTTAACCATAACCGAAGATCTTATTAGGGGGAGTAACTTGAATAAATTTTCAGAAAACTAGCTAATTGCTGTAAATGTTACTGGTTCCTAAAAAGAGTTCTATTTCTTGTCTATAAATTGTGTTTTTGTTCATTGAGCTATTTAACTGTACTGTAAGTTATTTTGCACTTGAGACAATGTTTACTCATCTTACAGAGTGAAATGTAGTACCATTTTCTATTTTAAGAAAAAAAGACATTCTATATGACTTCAGACTGTTTGTGAACTTGCACCAAACATTATTTAGTTACCTCTAGGAGTAAGGGCTATAGAATTAGGCTGTATTATTTATATTTCAGGTTTTGCTCTGCTTATTTCTGTAAAATCTTATTTTAAATTAAGGGAGCGGAATAAAGGCTATGGTCAAAAAGGTAATACCAACACCTACACCATGGAAAAAATGTCCTAGTAGAAAATTGGATAGATCCATAATATTGGATGTTGTGATGCCTGTAACTTTTTGGATATCATAGTTTGTAAGATTATTTGAACAGAATCTTCAGATGTGCTAAAGATGTGTTTCTTCAAACTTGAGCAAAAAAAAAGAAAAAAGAACACTCCTACATACAAAATTTTCTGGGTTTTTAGGATGAACATGTTGATCTAAAATTTAGAGAGGTCTGGCTTCCTGAACGAGGGATTTCATCATAAATCCTTGATTTATTTCTTGTTTGGTTAAAATAAAATGAACAACTTATTGTATCTGGCAAGCACCATCTAACATATTGATAATCCTTTAGAGATTTTAATGTGGTTTCTATCTAGCTATTACAGTTACATTTTTTGAAGTACCCCACTGCCATCTACTATGGAGACTGAAGAACAACTTTTGTTACAGGAAGCAAGCTTGATTTAATAATATTTAGGGAGCAATTGAAGCCTGACAGTATACTTTAAAAAACAAAAAACAAATCCACAAAAAAACCCCAAACAACAAAAAACGCAGAGTCAACAAGCAAAACCAAAAGTAGACATTACATGAAAGATGAAGAGCAACATCTTTTATCAGAAGATGTTTAAAACAAGGATGAAAAGCAGTGGTGGCCTTCTGACAACTGTTAGATGGCTTTGGTCCTCATCAGAGCCCACCAGGGTAGTTTTAAGTTTCTTGGTCTTCGGATGGATCTCTGATAAATTTTAAAGTACGTGGACAAAATAGGATTAGATTGTTTATATCCTTGAACCTCTTTTCTGCATTCTCAATAAAGGCTTAACTTATCTCTCAAGGTTAAAGAATTGTTGAAAGAATTTGGTAAAACATTAATAACTGAAAATAAAGACATGAAAGTTGCTGAAAATAGTAACAGCAAGTCGTGGAAATTACATGTCTCAAATGGGAATTTGAGCTGATGAAAGAATCCATTGTGTAGTTAGAAACTGTCAGTATCTCTACTCTGCTGTTTCTCTCTTTTAATGATCATTTCCATGGTTTCTCCTAGTTTAATCCTGACTTGAAGTTTAAGTAATGTGTTTACTAGAAAGCAAATTACTTGTTAATGATGGCAGAAACATTTTGATGTTGGTGAGCTGTATTCAAACTAAGGTTTAAGAAGAAAAGTATTCCAAGAATAATCAAGATTTTTTTTTCTTAAAGTCTACCAGCAGTTCATTTAGCATAGCAGCACAGTCCTGGTTTGACTGTGGAGTGGATGGGCTGCGGTGCGGAGAGGAGCCATCTTAGCAGTGCTGCAGTATTTTTTAAATGTGTATACAACCTTGGTGTTCAAAACAGATTTACTAGCATAGCTGCTAATACATAAGGCTTAGAAATTAAGCCCTTAGTTTAAATGAAGACACTAAAATTCTAAAATTAAATGTGAAACAGAAGGGCTCCTTTTGGCAGACTAAGGAAAAAAAAAAAGTTTTTCTGTTTAGAAAGACCAGCTCTTGGGAATATATAGCCTAAATAGAAAAGGTCTGCAGTGTGATTACAGTTTAGGAATGAAAATATCCTTATAGAAACATGGGCATATTTTTGAAATTCAACTGTCCAGAAATGTCTCTTACTCAGAGTAAGAGTCATTTATATTGCTAAGAAGGTTTGTTCCTGCTGGTAGTAGATTCTAACTTATGAAAAAAATGTATAAAATTTCCTTGCTGCTCTTGAGTTAGTTGGAGTAGAAACCAAGTAAATTCTGGTCACTTGGGGAAAGACTGTTACGGCCTGTTGTCAATAAACTCATAATCTTCCAGGCTTCAGGAACTACCCATCTATATTTAACAAACTTAATCACCCTCTTGCCATACTCCGTACAACAATTTTTATAAGGAAATGTACAAAGAAATTTATCTTAATTTTTCTGTGATGTAGGTTTGTCAGCTAAATCTTACATGTGCCAAAAAGAAATTATCTGCATATACTCATCTGTATATGTTTGTAGTTGTGCCTTATGTTATGCGAACCCAAGAATTATTCAAATGTAGGTTCTTGAGAACATGTGTTTTGCTGTTGTTAGTTCCCTACCCATACCCTTGGGGATATAAAGTTCCTATAACTTTGTTGTTAACTTGCTCTTTTCCCTCAGCAGACTAATTTCTCTTTTTTTTTTTTTTTTTTTTTTTTTATTTTGCTTAAGTAACTGGAATACTGGTACCTCTGCTGCCAGGCTAACTTAATTGCTTTCTTTCTCTGCCAGTGTCTGCCTGCTGTCCCACATGGTTCACCTTGTCTGTGCAAATACACATGCACATAAAACAGTAGACCGAATTAAAGTTTCGGCTCATTAGCAGTGAATCCCATAAAAATCCCCTCAGCAATGCATGATTAAATTTAATTTTTGGTAATATGTTGAAACAAATATTCTTTCACTCATGAGTACCCGTTTCTGCAGCATCAGTGATGAGGACATTTGTTGAACTCATTACTTGTCTACATAGTTTTTTAGTTGTTTATTCTATTTAATGTGAAACTGTGAAGGCATACGTAGTGCTTATGAATCAAAAAATGAATATATAGAGTGCTATAACTAATAACTGTTAATGATGTAATGTCAATAACTTTTACTCATGTACAAGATTTGTGCTGCTAAGGTAAACGGAACTACCATACCCTAAGTTTAAAAGGGTGATTGAGGAGGCATATTCCGCAACAAGCAGAGTTCTGCTGTATATAGATCTAATAGAATCTATACGTGTTTAATCATCCTCATTGCCAGTGTGCTAAACGGTGCTTTGGTTTTTTGTAAATGCGTGTGACACATGCACAGAGAATTTAATTTTTAGATCTAATATAAATTGTAGCAAATAATGGCGGGTGTGAGTAGACCTGTGTAAATTTATGCTAGTTGAGCTCTAAGTAACAGAGGAATTGC
>VYZM01006825.1:124755-137799 GCA_013398915.1 Dromas ardeola
GCCTTTTGAAATTTGTAAAAAAAAAAAAAAAAAAATGTGAAGAGCCATTTTGAGGAAGGAAGTCCTGCCTGTCCAGCTAATGTTCACAGAAAAAACCCAAAATTTTATACGACCTTTAGATAAAATCTACAAAGTGTTCACCTTTAATTGCTGAATGCTTGATAAATTGGAATTTAGAGGAGGGGAAGAGCACACAAACATTTAGCAAAATGTGATACATCTTAAGTTTAGTATCTTTGCATTATGTAATAACAACAGACATACTCTTCTGGCAATTAAAACCAAAGTATGTTTTCTCAACAGTCAATAGGTGCTAACCTAAGTAATAAAATAAACTTTGTGAATATTTGCAGATATATTCTGGCTGTTTAATTTTAATTAAAAGGCTTTTTTTTATCACCTCCTTCAGGAATGACTTGGGAAATTGTAGCTAGATATTTGACTGCTAGTAGTTTTATTCTGTCCTCTACGCTCCTGCATTTGCACCTTTGTGTGTCTTTAATTTTGAAAGAAAAATGTTTTCTTTTATCCAAGATGTTACTTGAACAAAACTACATTTCCATAACTTCTTTGGTGGCTTTTTCCTTCTCTTATTAAAAGCTCCCCTTTTAATATTCTGCCTGTGCATAAATTCAGGGACTCTGAAAAGGAAAGATAATCCTTTCTTGTCCAGTCTTGCAACTGGAAAATTAATGCTTAAGTTAAAACTTCCTGTTTCAACCAAAATATTGTTAGTAAAAATTGTCACATCTTTTTCATGGACTAACTTTTTATGTTTAAGGCCGGAGGTCACTTATTAGATCATCTTGTTTGAGTAATCTGTAGCAAGTAAATGATTTCTTGTCAAACAAATTGGCTCTGGGCTATGGCCAAGAGCAAGAAATATTAGGGGTCAGGCAAACATAATTTGAGATTTTTTGAAATAATTTTGAGATTAGAAGCTGATTCTCCAGATGCTGGCAGATGGAATCTCCTTTCCTTCCCTGTAGTATCCCAGTTTATGTCTAGTGACTTGGACATGTTGATACCTATTTCTGTCTTTAAGAAAGAGAGGAGGAAATATACTGAAGTAAATTGCAGAGCGGTCCTGGGGTCCGTGATCTTCCATGTCCTTGTTTTGGATTGAATGTACACTTGCAATTCACAGAGAAAATGCTGATGGTTTGACATTGGAGTTTTTAGAAAGTTTCACAGCTTGTTTCCTAGATGATTTGTGAGCTGCTCTAGGTGCATTCATAGTGCTCTTCAGGAGTATATACTAATTTTATGATTTGTAGTATGTATAGTAGTGTTATTCAGCAAAAACTGTAGAAAAATAGAGGCATAAATTAGGAATTATTGGTGACATGCAAATAGCTCTGTAGTTTGTTTTTTATTGTAAGTATGCACTTATGTCAACTTAAATTTTCTTCACCCTGCTAAATCCAGAGAAATTTAAGGTTTGGGGTTTTTTTATTAAAGATTTGGGGGTTTTAATGCCAGGAAGGCTCTTACAGCTATGAGATTCTTATATTGTCTTACAGGATGCCTACAAACTCTGTGAGCTGCTGACTGTAAACTACAGAATCAGAATGTGTGTTCACACACACTTGTTCCGATGCAGTTTATTTCAAAATCTGTAAAGAAAACTGAGCCTTCTGAAAGGTTGTTATTCTCTGTCTGTAGAGCCACGATAGGCAGGGGGATTCGCTTTTATGTCAGATTTTTGTCTCTGCAGATATGAATGCTATAATCAATGCATGAGGGAGCAGCACTCATTTTCTCCTACTAGCTGAGCTGTGTAACATCGCTTCTAGTCAGACGGGTGCAGTTGCATTGCAAGAAATGCTCTGTGTAACCATTATTATGATTTTTTTAGTAGCAGCTTGTGTTTGCTTGAGGGCTCTATCATCAATCTACTTCTGTGAATTTCCCCTCCACCTCTATTCATTCTACCAATACTGGATACAATTTCTGTGTCATGAAAGAGCTGCTATAGACTGCTATCAAGAGGATACATGAAAAGCTATGAAAAAATAGAGTAAGAAAGCATGAAGTCATGTTTAACTTGGTGTGCAGCTTATTATCACTCAGAAAAAGAAATAAAACTCACTGAATTTTTCAAGTCTGGGAGCCAAGGTAAGATGGACGAGAAGTTGGATGCCTTTCCATGTAATATCTTTTGGAACAGCTCTTTGCTAATCCTTTAATTTTCCCCATTCCATCCCTGATCTCCAAATTTGTTTTCGGAGGCAGTTGATTATCTGTGTCTCTTTGTCTTGGATGCTTCTGGGGAGATGACCACACCCGTCCCCTGCTTCCCCCTATTGACATGAGCATTTAATTGAGAAAATAAGGTAAATCATCTTGTCTGCTCTCTTTTTACTACCATCTGTCAGTTGACATTAGGGCTTTTCCTCCACTGGCGCTGAACCAGTCATCTTCCTTCTAAGCCCAAGGAACCTTCTTTGACTTTCCTTCTCAGGCTGCCCAGCAAGTCCCTACCACTGCTCACTTTTATCTGTCCTCATGCTTTGCATGAACAGATGGTGGCTATTATAACTTTTCCTGTTGTGTGCAACCAAAATTCAGTGTAGTGTAGCACTGATTTTCTTTGGACTAAAATATCCCTTCACAGATCACAGTTTATGCATTTCAGTTGCCATCAACCCTACATCTATTAAGTCACAGATAGCCTTAGGAGCTCATTAAGAGGCACTAGACATTCTTAGAGTGACTCGATACTGTAGATCCTGTTATACGATGCTCAACTCTCTCCACTTGTAAAAATGAAAAATTCTGCTTTTGAATAATAACGTCCTCTAGCTGACATTACTTTTATGCTCTATCAGGAATATGTTTTGATGTGGAAAAAAAATCAGTAGAAAATTCTTTTTGAAATATAACTTGCTTTCTTGACTCTGCTAGCATGCCATTGTTTCTTTCTGCAGACTGTCTTGCCGTACTGCTACTGTGAAATAAACAATTGTCTTTTGTCATGGTTTAAAAAAAACGTAGTCTGATCAGTGCTGATGAGAGAAAACTACCAAGACATTAAGGAAAGATCTGGATGCAATATTTTGCTATAACAAATTATTGTTTCTTTCCCACAGGTGATATAAAATGCTTTATTCTGTGGCTGGCTGCCTAGCAGCTTGAAATTAGCAGCTGAATATCCTTCGTTCATCCTTTCATTGATGATGCCTTGGATTGTGTTTGCCACTTCCAGTTCTGGATCAGCTCAAAAACTCTACTGTGGTACAGTAATTGCTGTCTGGCTGTGCTAAATGTCTGTCCCTGTTTAGGAAGTAAAGTTCACACTTTTTGGGCAAGGAAACTGTTCTGTCACAACTGATCATGTAAATATTAAATTTTAGAGCTGAATTTTAATCCTGGTAAGGAGCAGCTGTTAACAGTAATTCTTTACAGACTTGTGAAGCCTCCAAACACTGATCATTTGTTTCCCTTCATTCTATTCAAATTTAAGAAGAATATAGCATAAAACCTTTTCATTCCTTCTTGAACAGTTCATCACTAGACAGTTAGCCCTGGCTAGGGAAGCTAAGGTTGAAACGATGCCAATTTGTCACGTAGCAGTTCTGGTTTACAGAGTTCCAATTCTTAACCTGTTTGTTCCTGCCTCTGTTTTGCAGTGCACTGTTTTACAGGTATACTAAAACAAGTGTTTTGTGCAGATCTGGCAGGGACTGAATCAGGACACCTATGTGGATAAATAATATTCTCTTTTTATTTTACCCAGACCTCTGATTTGATTCTCAATTCAGCCTTACAAACAGTTTTATTGGCATGAGATGAGGAGGCACAGCATCGCAGAATCTGTAACTGCAAATAAAAAAAGATAATTTCTTATGCTGGCAAAGCTGCCTAAACCCTTGCTTTGTGAAACTTCTCCCCCTAGTTATCTTTTCATCAGGCAACTGATGGAATTGGATTGTAGGCCTTAAAAAGACGAACAAACAAAAAAACTCCACAACTTGGTGTTGGTCTCGTGTAGTCTAATTAAGTCCAGGGCATCCCACTGGATTCACTCAAAACACATTCAAAGCCAGATTTGTTCGGCTGATAGGCTGCTAATTTTTAAGTTCATAATCTCTAATGATAAAGTTAGTCTCTCAGAGTGTGCACCTGGTCACAAAACAAAATAACTGAACTTCAGAGTTCAAATTTAGATTGATGCAAAGTGATTCTTAGGTAGTTGTCTTTCCTTTGAGGAACTTTAAAGAGCTGTGTGTTTATTTTTAAATTTTTCTCTACATTGCTTTCCAGATATAAACTTGTGTCTAGGGTTAGAAAACCTGAGCAATTCTCAAACTTGAGCACTTCTTATTCCTGGATTACAGAAACTAAATACCTAACCCTTCTGAGATGAGTTAATCACTACTATTGATACTTCTGCCAAGCCAGTGACGTTTCTTAGCTATATCACAACCATCTAGAGTACAACAGATTATAACAGTGGTGAGGACTACTGTAAAAATGCCTAACGTAGTTTTACATATTAATCATACTACCCGTATATTGAAGTAGCTGCTCTCAAAAAATATACTGTCCAGCTGAAACTTTTAATCAAGACATTCTGACTCTGGAATTACAATAGCTTGAATAAAATTGAATACTAATGGAAACCTTTTGTTTACAGCTACTGTGGCTTAGTTTTTGAGGTGACTTTTCCGTTTAACCTAATTCTTGGTGGTAGTTGAAAAAGAATACAGTGATACTAGTGAGAATCTCTTCTTGGTTTAAAAATTCTTGCATAATAATGATGCCCTTTTTTTGGATTGAAGAAATGAAAGACCATTTAATCTCTGTGCAATTCCTTTAGTTATAGCTAGAATTTCAAATCCACTGTGCTTTTTTTTTTTTTTTGACTAAAATTTTGAGCAACATAGCCTATGCCTACTTTGAAGGCATTCTAGTAATGTTACACTTGCAGGGACAGAATGTATTTAATGCTTCTTCAGTGCATACACGAAATATCCAACCAATAATCTTTTTTAAATGCATGAAGGGAGAAGCTTTGTTTAATTCTGTGGCCTACTTCTTAGCCCAAGTGCTGGGAAGGAGCGGAAAAGTGAGGTTCTAGACATAGTTGCCCGGTCAGTATAGGCACTAAATTTTCCTAGATTGCTAGTTTTAGATGTGTTTTGTTACCTTTAAAAAGAAATTTTAAAACAATCTCCCTTTAAAATTTGCTGGCTTAAGTGCTGGGAGAGTAGTGGGTAGATGAAACAAGAGAATATGTGACATTGCTCTGTACTAAAACTGATCAACTTCCCAGTATTTCTGCAGCATGTATCCTACTTACCACAACAAAAAAAGATTTGTATTTTCTCAATTTGACAGCATGTCCTGGTTTGAGGTAAAACACAATCAACTTTCTGTTCAGTAATTTTACTTCTTAGCTAGGCCTCTTCTAACTCTCTGAAATTAACAGCATGTTGTGTCTACAGTGGTTCGTTCTCAGAGTGATAAGACAGTTTGTGCCAAGGAATGGTACGCAGAAAGACTCTTGCTTATACTTATTGCTATAACAACCAAAGTCAGCTAATTTCGTTATTTGCCCTGTTAGAGGGCCAGAAGTGGAAAAGCGTAGAGGGGTCCCACCTGTGGGGAGGAGCGGACAGGACAGGTGACCCAAAATTGACCAACAGGGTATTCCATCCCATCTGCCCCATGCTCAGTATAAAAGCTGAGGGATCAAAGGGTCAGCCCTCTTTCTTCCATGGATGATGTCCGAGGAGGACCCTGCCTGTTCATCTGCCTTTGATCCCAATCCGTGTGTTTCTGACTCCAGCTCTGGAACCCAGTTCCCACCTGTCGCTGAGTCCAGTCTGGGACTTCCCCAGTGCCTGCCGGTGACATCATCCTGGGAGCTTAATACAGCTTTGTATATACTGTATCTATTTCATTATTTTCCTTTTTATCTTATTATTAATACTTCATTAAAGTAGTTTAGTTTCTTCTAAACTCATAAATCTCTCTTTATCTCTCCCCGTCCTCCCCGTGCACGAGAGGCTGGGGGGAAGCATCTGTCACCGGCCATTGGCTAATTTGGCCAAAACCATGACACAGCAGTAGTGTAAATTGACAGATCCATTCTAACTTCTTATTGTCATAAATGTATTTTAAGTATGATTATTGCAAGGTGGGTTTAGTTACTCGGATGTAATCACTGAGCTTTTAAGAGATTTTGATTAACTCACAGCGACTACAAAATTGAATTGCTGTTGTAAAGCTAGTTACAATGAAAAGTTACGGGGGTTTCAGAGGAAGTTAGAATATACATACATGTATGGTTTTGTATGTGTTTATAAAGGGTGACAATTGCTGCTGTTTCACTATGCAGGTCCAAGTAAATACCCAAGAAAGCACCAGAGCTGGAGTACCAGAGGGAAAGATAATGATTTATGTTAATTAATACATTATACTCAAGTTTCAAAGGAAAAAAAGAAAATCTGAAAATAAAGGACTGGGGCTATTATTACAATTATTATCAGCGTCTGATGATTCAATGTCTTTCTGTGTTCTCATTGGCAAGCTAGATGGTGTTTAGATTTCCCTGTTACAGCTCTCTTACCTTTAATTGAACTTCTTGTTTTGTTATGAAATTCTGCCAAGAAACTCCACCCAATTTATAGGAGAGAGGGTTAAGTAGCTATTCCTGTCTGGGAAGAGCTAAGGGTAGTAAAATAATTCTCCCCTGCTGCTTCAATTCCTGTGCTATGTGAACACTGTTTGTTATGTGAATTTTGTTCTCCCTGTCTTGGGGCACAATTATGTGTTCCAAAGACTATTGAGGAATAGAAGTGGGCATTTTAATCTCTTCTGAAAAATGTTATGTTTAAGTTACAACAGCTGAGTGACCTGAACTGAAAGTGCAGTGATGCATGGCATGCTTTAGTTCTTGGCTGGCTCGCTGTATGCTTTCAGAACTCAGCATTCCTTAAGGCTCTTAGTGGTAAACAAGAGATGTTAAAAGCGTTTGTATTTAAGCATATGGGAAGGCTCTGTGACCAGCTATAGCTGTGCTGTACTTTGTTTCTAGCAATGTAAGCATTGCTCTTGTCTTCCCTCTTTGTAACTAATATATTCTGTTACCCAGAACTCTCAGACTGCTCTTTTGTTGCAAAACCAACCAATTCATTGTACCAGTTTATTTTACTCAGTGTGGTTCTTCCTCAGAAAAATTTAAACACAGCTAATTTGCAGTACAAACATGAGTAGATAATACAGGTGATATTTAGTTTCCTTTTTTCTGAAGTTTGGTGTACCTCTGCGGAAAGGAAAGGGAGCTCCTCAGATTAAAAGAATGTGTAGTTAGGGCTAAGGAAATTAATGCTTTTTTTGTTCCAAAACAATGTCATCATTCTATGGCAAAAGCACCTTTGAAGCTATTGAGGTATTTAGCTGTATTTAGATAATGACCACAATACAAAGGACTATACATGTTGAATAGTTTTTAAATAGAGTGATATCTATTTCACTTGCTAGTTGGGCTATAGGACTTGTCTCATTTTATACGGTATATTAAGATGAGAAGAGCTGGTGTCAGAGTAATTCCCAAAGCTGTACATGTAGACTGTGACAGAGAAAACCATCCTCCTCATGCTCCATAGTGCACAATTTGCTGTCTCTGTGCTGTAATGAGATGTGAAATAATTTTCTTTGTACTGGTAAGCCACTGTTTACGGTTTGCCTGCTTAAAGGCAATAGAGTCTAACTCCTGTAGTCTGAACCTTGCATATTCCAAACTCTCATGTAAATGTTTGAAGAACTGTAGGGGAATATAAAGGTGCAGAACAGCTGACAAGTAGAAAAATGGAATAGGACCCTTGTAATCATAGCATGTTGGCACTTGAAATGAACTTGAATAGTGCAGTTCACTTTTGGACATGGATATAGATTTTTATCTTAGAAACCAGCTATTCAGTTCTGTGTCCATCCCTAGATAAATCACTATTTTTTACTTTCATTAGAACAAAAGTTGTACCTGCTTATTGGAAACAATGTTCCTGGGAGAAAGAATTTTGCCTTGGCCATCAGGAAAAGCCATGAAAAATGCAGTCACTTTCACTTTTGTACCTATGCACTCATATCGTCTCTCTGTCTTCAGTCTACTTCTCAGTGATGTTTTAAAATATCTCTAATTCTGGGTCAGAATTTCCATATTTGTGAGATAAGGTATTGGTTGCTATTGGGGGAAAAAGAGGGAGAGAAGCAACAGCATTTTCATCTGCTTAAACAACGCTGGAATTATTGACTGATGAAAGATCTCCAGGAAATGACCACGTACCAGAGGAGTCTGAGAGGGTGATTCAGTAGCTTATATTGCTTGCCTAGGAAATGGTGCAATCAGTACTCTGCAATGATTACATTTTTGAGTGGCTTTGGAAACTTTTATTACTAAAGACAGGTTTTCTTTGAGAACTCTGTAGAATGCATCAGAACATAATAGCTGAAATTTCTGTCTGAAAGAGGTTCTAATCCATAGTAGAATTTTTTGGTTAAAAACAAGCCAAAAATTACTTTGTTTATGCTATCCATCTGCCTTTTTTTTTTAGGGGAGCCTAACCTATTAGCCTTTATGTGTATGGGGAGATTTGCTTTTATTTTGATGAGACAGAAAGGAACTTCTTCACAGCTCAAAAACTTTGGGTTGCTTTTAAAATTACTTCAGACCTTACTCAAGAGTGTGATCTTGGAAGCTGTCATTTCTGAGATAAGATATAAATTTTGGCCTAGATTTTCTGAAGTACTTGACAAATTATTTTTTTTTAAACTTTAACAGATGGATGAATTTTGTCTTGTGTCCTAACTAATGTGAGCCTGGACAGAATTATGCTTGCCTCATGTTGATCTGGGTAAGATAGTCATACCCTGTTCCTGGCTGTTGCCGAGTTTTAAACAATACATTGTTAACAAGATTGTTTTAATTCAGTGCAGGATGAATTGATCCCTGTGTATAGCTTGTAAAGCCACTAGGATTTTCTGTAATGAAAGGTGCTAGGTAAATATCAGCCGCTAAATCTATACCATTTTTGTAGCAGTTAAGTATAATAGGCATTTCCTAACATACATGTTTACTGCTATATTTCCAGGTGTAAGAGGGCTTTTTGTATTTCTAGATCAAAATGCTGACTAGTTTCTCTCTAACAGAAGGTTTCCCAAGTCTGTAGAGAGTACAACACAATCTGCTTACTCCTTGCAGTATAGAATACATCCAAAATTCAAATTATCTTGGCACCAGATAAATCCATTAATAAACTGAGAATTTGGTAGGGGACAAGTCTGCTGTTCTGTATTTCAGTCATCCTTTATCCATCAGTATAAGGTGAGAAATTCACTGATGAATTTTCCTTTTCTCTGTTAGCCACTGATTGGGGCAAAAGCAAGACTTCCAGTTTTTAGAGCTGCATAATTTAATCTACAGTCGAAAGTAAAGTACATATAGTAGTTGTAAAGGAATCAAACTTAAAATTTTAATGGGAGAGATAAAAATAAATTTTAGATAATCAACACTATTCTAAATTGGGTAGTTGAGATCTATTTGGCAGGAAACACATTTCTAATTGTATGAATTATGTGCACTTTTATATAAATGATCATATGTAGCACACAGTTCTTTCTAAATATTGCTAAATAGAAAAGTAGCTTTTTTTTTTATTAGTTATTGATACGTGATGATTTGCAAGCATTGGAAATAGTTGAAGAAAGGCTAAGGCCCTGAGGTATTTGTTAGTTATTTAAGGTATTATTAATCAGTGTTATGGCCTGTGGGTGACACCTTTCTTTGGGAACAAAATGTGAGTAAGAAACATTGTGAAAAAGTACAGAGGAATAGGGAGAGAGGAACTGCAGCAGAATGCTTGCAGAATTTACATAGATTTGCAGCTTTTAAGTGTGTGCGAATTAAGTACATTAGTGAATCAGAACCTAAAGGTTATGTTCATTTGTTTTGGAAGAAATCAATAGAGCTGGAAGTGTACAGATTCTTTTGTTATGCGGTGGCAGTCAACTTCAGGCATAGCAGTTAACAGATTAACTTTTTAGGTGAATTAGGACCTTAATTCCTGTTCTCAAAAGCAATATAAGAAGCTTTGACAAAAGTTGGTGCTTCTAAAGCATCTGTAATTTTGATATTAAATAAGAAAATCAAATACTTCAGACTTATTTACACGTGAAAACATTGGCTTTTCCCCACCTAAAACTTGGATCAATAAAGAGGGAAACTACCTTTTTTCTTACAGCAACTTGTAATTACCTGTTGTCCATTGCCTATTTCAAATTTGATTCTGCAATTTACAGAAAATGTAAAAAAGCAACAATATACTTTTAAAATTGTATTTTCTTATTTTACAACATGTTTTTCTTCCACATGATGAACTTTGTTTCAAGTAGACTGTGTCTGCAGATTTCTGATTTTTCATAAAGGGCTATAATTGTTATGCTACTTTTGGGACGGGAATATTTGAATTGCTGATATGAAATGTCAAGAAATAAAAATCTTCAACTCATTTGAACAGTGAATTTGTTTCTGCTGACATTATAATCTACATGAGCACTTTGTGAATAGCAGCACAAGAATTAGGCTGAGTTATATTCTAAAATACTTCAGAGAACTGAAAAGAGAGGCTTATGCTTTTTTAGTTCAAATAACACCTCATTTTATGGAAAGAGGTGAGTCACAGAGGTCTTCATTGCAAATTCTTTTTGCTGTAGATTGTTATGCACAGACAGTGTTAAACATGGACAGGCAAATACAGATTTAAAAATCAACATTTTTTGTGTTTGTAGTGAGAAAAGATGCTTAAAATTGAAGGTATTTTGCTTTTGCTGTTCCACTATAACATGGCTCAGTGTCAGTATGCTAAATAATAATAAGGGTTGCAGGTAGACATTTTAGGTTATAGAATGACTACTCTTAAACTATTAAAATTAATGATCTTCACCACTATCCTGACTCAGGATCAACTCTGGATAATATTATTATGTTAATATTAAGGAAAATCATTATATGAGGAGGAATGTTACTGAATGTCATCAAGTTGTCCCATATACATGAACTGTGTGAAATATCAGTACAATATAATCTTGCTAAGAACAGAAAAATAGGCTAGATGTGTGGAACTGGATCTAAATAATTATGTATCTCTGTAATTTAATTATGGTTTCTGACTTGTCCTAGGTAACTAGAATGAATAAGCACTCATATCTTGGTTTGACCAGCAAAGTAAAGATGTTTCCTGAATGCTCTGTTTTTGATGTGATAATGTTCAGAAAGCTTTTATATTGAAGTATTATTATTATTTGCAATTTAGTATTTGTACTCTGTATTTATCAAACAGTAAATGATGAGAACCCAGAAGATATGATGACAATCTAGTTGTTATAACCTAATAAAATATAAAGCCAAGTTATCTGTGTAGATTTTTTTTTTAAACCTAAAAAAATTGAGTTAGAAGTTTTTGGAAGGAATCCTAATATAATGAGAAATACTTGTTGAATTTTTAAAATGTATTTTTATTCAGGCTCATTAGATGATTCTTATGCCTTAAATTCTTTTCTATTATGAGCTGATACTAAGCTTAAGAAGTGGACTTGAATTCGTGTCATGTCACATTGAACTTCCTCGGAGATTTCTTTGCATGGCCTATTACAAACTCGTGCCATTGACAAAAAAGGCATATGATTAATATTGTTCCATTTTTCATTCATGATAGCTTTATCCAGCAATGACAAACGTTTCCACATTTAGCAGTAGAAAAGTACTATGACTGTTTGAACTGTAGTAACTGACACTTAACGTAGAATTAGTGCACTCTCAACGTGTTTCCCTTCAAATCCTATTTCCTTTCAAAACAAAGTATCTAGAGTCTAAAATTGATGGAGACGTGGATGTTGCTTTGTTTTGTTAACAACTATAGATAGGCAATTCAGGCCCCATGATACATTCCTTTTGTTAAATAGGTTTTGTCTATGCAGAGTAAGGCAAGGAGTTTTTTTCAGTGGCTGTGTGACTGTGCTAAAGCTTTTTTTTTTTTTTAAAAATGAAAGCTTCTATACCAAAAATATTTTATACACAGTAAAGGGAGCTTGGGTATTGATATTCTTGGGGTGTAATTAGAGAATATCTTTACTCAATGGGAAAAATAACTTGGGAAATATTGTAGACTGTTCCCTGGAAGTAATCATTTTATGGGTAAGCATCGTGTATGTTCCAATATGACAAGTTCACAAAAAGGCTGGTATACTGGAAACTGTAGCCTGTGCAGAATCTTTTATCTCCGTTTAGTCTGTGGTGAAGTGTTACAATGATGAATGACTTTCAATTTCCACACTTTCCCTTCTTGGCACTAACAAATTTTCATTTGGTGCCAAACTTTCAAGTCAGACAGATTGTACTTTTCAAACTGAAAAGTCCCATTATGGGACTATTTGAAAACTATGCTGACAGTTGTAAACCTGAATAGATCATTATTTGCAGTTTTTCCTCATATCTTCCTTTGTACTCTGACTCTTGTAATTAAGTCTTCTGCTATAAGCAAGTCAGCAATAGTTTTCTTGCTAGATCAGGAGTACACCTACGTATCTGTACTCATATTCATGATACACTCATGACATACTCTTGCACCAACCAATGTATTTTCTGTTAGAGTAAGAAACTCTAAGAATCTGCAGCAGTACTTCAACTTAAAAGCCATCAAGGGCTATGATTATTGTGGAAACCCATTGTAAAAGCCATGAAAGGCTATGATTATTGTGGAAATCCAGCATCTTAAAGTACAGCTTTCAGAACTTAAATATAAATTTACACTGTACATCTGTTAAATAGTATAAAAACATCCTTATGGATAGGAGAAAAGAGTAACAGAGAAAGTTAAGTCTTGACAAACTTCTGAGTAGGTAGAATTTCTGTAAGAAGGATGTTTAAAATTTTTTGAAGTCACAATGTGAAGCGTTTTTAAATAATTAAATATTGGAATGTAACGTTAATTTTGTAACTATACATGAGCATGTATCACATCAAGTGAGGGACCAGTTAGG
>VYZM01006826.1:7009-60184 GCA_013398915.1 Dromas ardeola
GTGACCAGAAGGCAGAAATTCTGCACACAAAACTACTTGAAAAAGA
Organism: Dromas ardeola; assembly: GCA_013398915.1. Taxonomy (NCBI): domain Eukaryota; kingdom Metazoa; phylum Chordata; class Aves; order Charadriiformes; family Dromadidae; genus Dromas; species Dromas ardeola. The sequence goes on from VYZM01006826.1 coordinate 7,056, forward strand.
TTGTCTGAGCAATGTTTAGGGATCAGAGTGGTTTGAACTCCCTGACATTGTTCAGTGCCTGCCCTCTTCAGTCTGCTGACCCTCTCGAAGTCAGTGCATCCCAGTTACGCCCGACACCAAGGTTACGTGAGAGAGAAGTAACAAGTAGGAAATGCTCGTTCTGTGAGCACATGGACCCTGTCTCAGTTGCAGGGTGGCATCAGGAAGTTTCAGCCCTTATTTTGAGAACAGTGCCTATTACCCACACTTAAGCCAAAGCATCTTTTTTTAATTTAAGTGATAGCTGCCTTAATAGCTTACTGCCTGAAATGTTCTTTGATACTGAGGCACAACGCTTTCCAGCTGTGCACAATCAAATATAAGGGGCCTGTTAATGCTGTGTGCTGGCACAAGCCATCTTTGGGAGATAGAAAGGTGATTAGCACCTTCTAAGCTCTATCCAAATAGAAAGCTAAAACAGTATGGATTGGATATGAACATTGCATACAAAATTCTTTAGCATCACATGTCTTCAGTCTTCAGAGTCGAGGTTACTGCCAATGGCTTCAGCAAATGAAGCAAAATAATCACAGATTCAAGGCTTTCAGGAGTGCGAAAGGCAGAACTATGGGTAACAGCAGTACTGCTCTTATACCGCTCACTAAATGTGGTGTCATTACATGAATCCTCAAAAGCTCATGAACTCAGATGGAGTATTTTTTCTGTAGTCTTGCAGTAACGAACGCTGACTGTACAGAGACAGATGACCCTTGTACTAGGTATTATACAAAGACCTTCTGGCAGCATTGGGGATTTTCCACACCCCAAGCAACAAGTTCTATTTAGAACTATTCCCCACTTCTTCAGAGTAAAAAAGTTGCCCTTTTTTGTGTCAATACTACTTATATCAGGTAAGGATTATTTGAATATATTAAAATACTCATTTATTTTTTCCTTAGGCTTAACCATTATGAAGAGTTATTGCATTGCTATAACAGCCTATTGTTTTGTAACAGTAATGGGGAAGATCCAGTCCAAACCCTCTTCCCAACCATATTAATCTGTTCTACGTATATCCACCACCTTTGCATGTATCATTCAGAGAACGTAAAATAGCCCAAAAGATGTGAGGAGTGAGGTCTGGATTGCCTGGTCAGATCCTCTTTAGTATTGTTATAAGTACATTTAGGATATCTTGCTGAACCAAAATTAACTATTTTCTTGTTTGACCTTCAAGAGAACTTTTAACCAACTTGGCACCTCGAAATATAGAGAAAGCACTTTCTTAAAAGCAGCAATATGTCTGCACCACTACATTTCAAATATGGTACCTAAAGACAGCATACAAGCACTTTATTGCAGAAATTTGTTCTGTGCTAGCAAGCAGCCCCAGCACAGATTTAAATGACGATGTCTCCCTGCTTCCTGAGAAAAGCCACACAGGGCAGAACCGAGCTGCTTGCTGACACTCACCCGAGTCACATCTGCTGGCTACAGCTGACCCAAAGAGGTGGGAAGCCGTGGCTGGATCTAAACTGGCACCCTCACAAATCTGGGTTCAAATGTACTTTCTGACTTCACACCCGGGGAAGAGTTGAGCACGTGGCCTGTCCCCCCCCTGTGCCAGGCGGTTCTGCAGCAAGCGTGGCGTGGAGGCCACCAGGCTCGTGGTGTGGTCTGGATGGGTTCCCAGCCCAGATGAGCACTGACCAAGGGCATGCAGGAGCCTGTGGAGGAGTGACAGAGCCAAGACCACTTATCTAAACAACCCCTGCCTGCGAGAGATGGTGCTCCAGAGGCAGACGCTCTATTGCATTCTGTAAACGATATGTTTGTTAAAGACCATCAAACAGCTTAGAAGTAAGATTTCTGGAAAATGTACAAAATGAAAGCAAAATTACAGCACTGCTGTAGATAGTGACAAAGCATGAAGATACATCAGCATTAAGTAAATAGCTAGCTTGGGGTTTTCAATTGCAATTACCACACACTCTCTCTGTCTGTAATACCTAGGAGACCCATAGCACATTACAGAATTTTGTTAATTACTGAGTAAGTGAAGCAAGAGAGAAAAAAATATTGTGACCAAAATACATATTGTGTATTGATTCAGAGAACTGTAATTTAGGTTTAATAATTTATCATTCCTCTTAACAGGCTATGCTGTATTTTATAAAAGGCAATGAAACCTTAGGAATACAGAGGAAATCACTTCACCCTCTCTCACTTGATCTATGCTGAGAAATGGGAGGGAGTGGTTTGTCTTCCCCTTGCCCTATTTATAAAATGTGCAGCTTGGCAAAGAGTAGATTAGCAAGATTACAGACTTTTCTTTGTTGTTATTTATCATGCAACAGCGGACAGTAACTGGTGTTTGATGTTAAGAGAGCCTTCCCAGGTAATACCCTCAGGAAGTAATCACAGGAGCACTCAAAACGATGACAATCATTGTCCCATCAATTTGAGCAGTTCAAACCAGCAGAAGTTGCTTGGCTCGTTGAATGATAATGAGATCATTTCTCTATTGCTAGAAAAGCTAAGTCACTCAAATTGGGACTTCCACTAGTAGTTCAACACTGCAAGCTATTAATGAAATCACTGTTGGTTCACGTCTAACTGGAGGAATAACCACAAGAAAACTAACTTGCCATGAGAAATTATTTAACCTTGTTACAACACACATACAGATCTGAAACTTTAGACGGCTTTGAGTGTCTGTGCCCATTTGGGCTAAATAATTTCATAAAAGTGCACTGTAAAAACTTTAGGGGAAAAAGCTTCATGCAGGACATCAAAGAAACAACAGGTATTAAGTTCTTATGTGTGCTTTCTTTGCAAAAGCATTAATAATTTTCAGTTATTGCTCATTTTTAGCACAGATAACTACTGCCACATCCCCACTGCTGAAATCAGAAATGTCGAACAGGTTCATAGTACAGTGAGGAGGTCAGGTCTCAGCCTTGTTTCCAGTGGAAACAGGGCTTATGTGATCACATTGATTATGAGCATGCAACTCTTTCCTCCCTCATCCATTATTTATTCCACTGGCTGCTTTCAACCAAACTAAAGAATCACAGATTTCTCAAAAGTAATTAAATTCCTACAAGTTTCATTGAAGTAGACAAATAGGAAAAGGACAAAGACCCTAGACACGCTCTGAACTAAACTAATTTTTAATAGATACCAAAGGACCTCAAGAGGAGATCCTTGAATGATCCCAATTACAAATAAAATCCATGTGAAACTTCGACCTTTGTCAAAGGTCATTAGACACAAATTAGACGAGTAGGCACAAATCTAGTACTGATGCACTTAGAGCTTCTCATACACAGAAAGGCCTCAAAAGCTGAGCTGTGTTTGGCATCTTCTGAGTTCAAGACATGCTACCTGACTGCTCTGAACCAGCAGCATAGAAATGGTAAAGGCATAACGTCCTCCAGCCGTGCAAACTCCCCGGTTCCTCGAGTGCCCTAAGGCATCAGGAGATCACAGAAGAGATTTGTTTTGGTGAATCTGTACCAGCTGCCATCAGCTGTTGCATAGATCTTGCATTTGGCATGAATGCCTGATACCTTGAAAGGGTAGTCCAAAGTTAGGACACTGTCCTAAGATTTGGAGAGACATGAGCTCCCTACCACAGACTTCTGGGTGATCTTTACATCATTGTACAAATCCTCATTCATAAAATGAGGATGATAGCATTGGCCTGTATAAGGAAACATGTTACAGATAGTAAGGTACTCACACAGTGTGGGGACATAAAGGGAGCATCTCAAAACCAAAGATAAGATGCCTAAGCCTGAAGAAAACTGGGGAATTATCATACAGGTCACCTTTTCTCCCATTTTGCATAACTTGTCTTCCAGATTTTAGCCACGTTATTTTTACATATCTCATTTCTCATCTTGTTTTGACCAGATATCCCCTGTCACCAATTATTTCCTTCCAGGTGATTCGATATATGTTCTAGGCCTGGGAAGCACCAGAGGAACAGCTTGTAGCTGCAGAATGAGACTTTAGGAAAAGAGTCCAAAGCACCACCAAAGAGGTGGCATCCCAGGATGGCTGATACACTTGTGAAGGCAACCTGTATTTCAGAGAACCACTATTCTGCCTACAGTTTGATTTATATCCACTGTTGATGGATATAAAATCTCGTGACTCTTACTCATTATAAAATTGACTACCCAAATTTTAAAAATTCAAACAGGTCTCCAAATAAAATCATCACAAGTAGGAAAAAAATATGTATGTGGCAATCACCTATTAAGAGCTACAGACATAGGGCACGGCATCTAATCCACTAATCCCCAACAGCTGGAGAAAAGTCATTACTTGTAGACAAGCACAGGTCTTCCTAAGCCCCAGTGTCCTTTCATAGCTACACTCACTTTTCACGTACTATGGTTTCGGGGACGGGATGCAATAGCAGAACAGAGGTAGTTTCTCTGATTAGGCACACATACTACAAATATATCCTCAAATGTACAGTGTATAGCTTTCCCCCTTCCAATGAATTAATTTTTCTTTAAAGTTCAATATTTGTTAATTGATGGAAGTGCTGTTCATTTTTTTTAATATTCTCTTCACCTTTTGCTATTCTCGGACCATCTCCCTTCTAAAAAAAAAAAAATATCTGAAATGTCAAATGCTTAAGTAACGTGACTTCTATTTATTTTGTCTAGATGAAACTGAAGAACTAGCCATTTCATATACAGTAGGCAGTCCAGGACAAAGATGGAAACTAAGTGGCTCCCCACAGATCCCTTTATATCAAGCCATAGATCATCTTACTGTTGTGCAGAGGGTAATGAAAAGTAACAAAGGCACTCCCATATAGCCAGATCACTTGTTTCTGCTTAAAAGGCATACTTAATGATATAACTATCCACGATTTTTCATATCTAAGCAGATCAACAGATTACACAGCTTGCAAATAGCTAAGTGGATCTTAAAAATAGCAGAATGGTCCTGGTGTTATACCTGGGTAACATTGTCTATTACACTGCCAAACTAATGAAGCCCAAATCAGCAAAATTCTGGGTAGCAAAACAAGGTATATCTGCCAGCTCTAGATGGACCACTGAATTACCGTTCATCTGCTCACAAAGTTTGGTTCCAATTACACCTCTGAATTGCTCATTCCTTGAGGACATCTGGTGTAAGTTGCTTTCTGAAAGGTAGCCACATCTTTCACAAAGTTATGCAGATACACCAGCTGTTATATATATGGTCACCCAAAAGCGAGAAGTGGCATTCTGTTTCTCCCCCATCTTGGAACATAAACTCATTTCTTTGCATCTACTGTTCAAGCAGAGTTTGACTTTTTGTTGTTGTTGGGTTTTGTGGGTTGTTGTTTTTTTTCTTTCCTGCTGGCTCGATTTCCTTACACATAAACCTATGCCGCAAATTACAGATGCTGTGTTGCTAAGTTCTGGCTTTATATCTAGAAGGCACTTCAAAAAACCTGGCTGCGGTTATGCTGACTGCTACGCAACTGTTTTGGTAGCAGCTGTTTTTTCTGAGTCAGCTGGAAAACAGCTGTTAGTTAGCTACCTTCTCCTCAGTCAGAGGGTGCTCACTAGAGGTGGATTTTGGCTTCGTGATACAGGTTCATCTGCAGGAGATTGCTGGACAGACACTGCTTTTCCCATACGCTGGAAGGCCACCTCTGCAAGCAGCTGTCATGCGATTTGGAAGGTGTTACAATGTTCCTGCTTTTGAGAGTTTGATTAATCAATATAATGTGAATTTTGTTCAAAACTGTATGGGGCCAGTCTGAAACTCACAGTTATCAACAGGAATGTCTCTACACACTTCATTGCACTTTGAGTTAGATTGTGTTAAATATGGCATCTCTATTTTCCCAGCAGATGACTGTTGGAAGCAAAATTCATCTGTGTGCTCAGAGATTAGAAAAAAAATCTATACCCAACTCAAGGAACGCATAAACTTCGTCTGAGTTAGCTATATGGTTTGATTCATCTGTCATTTAGACTGGCTTGGTATCAGTATAACTCCCCTGACCTCAGTCAAACGACTCTGGATTTACCCTGAAGAATGGGACAAAACAAAGACCAACATCTTTTAATAGCATAACACGGGCTATTGAGATGGATCCTTTAAAAATATACAAGACACAGACAGTACCAACATTTACTAATAAAGGACACTTTTAGAGACAAATAAGGATGCTATTTACCTTTCCTGGCTTACTATGAAGTAGAAGGGATGACTTGGATCTTGGCCCTACAATAGTGAATGGGAAAAAAATAATCCATCGATATTTTTAAACTAAAATTTTACCAGGATTTTTTCCTATGACAGATGAAGAGGTACCTTTACTCACATTAGTTGAAGGCCTGTTTAATAAATCTGCATGAATTGGCATAATATACATTGGCAGTATATTTATCTGATTTGATTTTCTATGATGGGAAAAAGGGAAATGACTGTATTTAACACACAAAACCAAGCCCGTATCTAAAATGATGAGATTTGTCCCAGCCTTTACTGTGATCATTCCATTCTACATGCTCCCCGTCCCCACTTCTGCGTTTCTATATCTACATCCTTTCTAGATTTTATCTGACTTGAAGACTAAGCTTCAAATTCTGGAATGAAGATAGCACACCTGGGTTGCTGCAGTCTAAATAATGAAAAATGACTATTAGTAGGGTAATTGTTGCAGGAAAGAAAAATTGTGAAATGTTCTAGCTGTATAGTAAATGGTATAATGTGCTACACACAACACAAATATGCCTAGAAATGTACAAAACCCCATGGACCTCTTCAGCTTTCCCCAATTTCTTGGCATTATGGATTTTTTCAAAACCCTCATCAGCCTGTATCACAAGAGGCATGCAAAAATATAATCACACAATAAGCTTTCTAAATATTTATAGTACCAGGGGATGAGAAGACATTTTAAACACTTAATTGCAGTACAAAGCCGAATACAGAAAGTCAACGCATGTACTGTTCCTCCATGCCTCTCTGTTAAGGAGAGGGATAAATATTAAAATAATGTAGGGCAAGAACAACACATACTAGAGCTAGACTGATCCTTTTCTGAGGGCACTGAAAATCAGCTATTCTTGATGAAAGATGTTAAACAGGAGATATTTCCAAGAAGTTTTACCTGTCCTTATGGACAGATCTACCCCTTTCCTTGGCTCAGCCTCCACAAATGAGGAATGGGCTGGTGACGTGCCGTCCTCACAGCCTGCCTGCCCGTCCATCCGTCCTCCCTGGTGTGGCACTTTAAAGCACTGCTCCTGATCAGAAGGAAAGGTAAGGAAGGGGGGGCAGAGGGAAGGGATTTATCTTAAGGGGAAAAGATTTTTCCAATGACAGAAACCCACGTGTTACAGACTGGTACATGCTCAGCTCTTCCCTGCTTTCAGATTGGTTTCTATTCTTTGATACATACAATTTTTTTAATTCTACATTATCACCAAAGATCAACTCTCCTAAACAGGGATTTGTTTCAGGGGAAAACCAGAGGCTGGCGTCCATGCAAAGAGCAGAAATACTCCTTTTGAATAAATTGCCACTGTGACCACAATCTGGTATCACACAAACACCAAACTACTACCGCTGTTGTAAAGGTTACGGGATTTGTCTTGTCTTTGACGAACCTTAGGCTGCTGTTTCATATTCTAATAGAAATTAAAGAGCTAATTACATACAGTTTAGACTACACATGAGGGACACAGGCTCAGCTTCCAGCTGAGCTGGGAAAATTTTAATTGTTTAGTTAGAAGAGCAATCTATTCTGAGACATGCAAAAGCAGCTTCTGATTCTAGGTTAAAAGTCATTAGAGCAAGTTATGATCTTACAACTATTAGTTTCCTAATTTAGATCGAGGAATAACAACTGTAAGGAAAAGGCAGTGACTGTGCAGATTAGATCGTTAGACCCACAGCCAGCAGAACTAATGTCCATTAACCTAAGTGGCGGCATTAACACCCTTCTTCCTGGCACAGACCCACTGCCTCCCCGTAATCTGCGTTTCTGTAAGAACACCTGGCTACAGCCAGGGGAAAAATTAAGCAGGAAAACAGCAACATACTTGTCTGGCTATGGGATTTTCCGCCATAACCTGGAGTCCACCAGTGACCAGTGCAAGGGGGTCCTCTCCTTCCCACCCAGACTACTTAGGACGCTAAGGATCCCAAAGCCACTTCATTGGGAAATGACTGTGTGAAACTGCAGGCCAGAAGGCAGCAAAGCACCAGTTCTCTGGCCGGCATCAATGTCACCTGAGTTACCGCCTCTTCTTTCCTGCCTGGTCAGGCCACCCGAAAACCTGACAGACGGCTTCCAGCAGAGACAGGCTGCTGTGCTGCCACCGCCAGTCCAGGGCTCATTGCGTGGATCCAGGAACCACAGGACATTAATACACAAAAAAAAAAAAAGAAAAAAGCAGCCAAAATTCAAAGACATTTTATTTTTATGATGATGAAAAAATATCTTCATGTTTCAGTAGTGAATGCAAACACATGGATTTTAGGGAATTTTTAATATTGATTACTTCTTAGCTATTCTCTTTTCGCAAAAGAGAACACCCCTCCATTCCCCTCCCTTCCGCTTCCTGCGTCTGCCACCATCAGCTGCCTATAGTCTGCGGTTAGCAAGGGACATTATTTAAAAACCGCTAATGTGTAGGATTTAAGTATCATCTTTGTGTTGACAGATTCTGTGTTACTATGCGGAAGGGGGAAGTAACAAAAAACAACAATAAATTAGAGACTTGCAACAACAGTGAGATTTAACGAGAGAGCATTCACATAGAGCTGCTGAGGGCAAATTAAATGAACCAGGATGGATTACCATCTGTTTTGGGCAGTCTCACTTGGCAAGGGTCTAAGACCAGAAGGGACTGGTGTATCTTTGTTGTCTAGGTCACCACACCAAGATGCCTAAAACAGGCCTGAGCCCTGGATTGAAATGAAATAGTCTCCTTCAACTTTCCCTCATGCCAAAGCATCACAAAGCAAATGCCTTTTACATAACCCTTGACAAGTTATCTGCCATATTAATCTTGTGATTTGCTCAGTTGAGTCTCCAGATTTATCTGTTCTATTTTAATTGTGGCCATGATTCAGTCATCACATCCATTTTTGGTGGTATTGGTGAAACTGTACCACATTTATTCAGTAATATGCTCACTTTATTAAAAAGATAAGGAAGCAAATATAAAATGAAAGCTATTAATAAACATAGGACTGACTTAGTAAAAACCACCATATGAATACTCATAATTTAAAAGAAACTAATCACATCAGTCACTGAATTAGTGCATCTAAGGATCTGGGCTCCATTTTCTGGGGACTACACAAATCTGTTATAAAAAAGAAATACACAGCCTCTGCTTTCAGGCAAAAATATTGGGTAACTGTTTTGACACCAATCATTAGTTAGATTGCCTGATACGTTGGTGGAAAGTGCTCAATATTATAGGTCCAAGAACAGCATAAAACCATATAAACCAGAATAAACAGGCTGCCTCCCTCAACCCTTCCACAGTACTGGCTGAACTGGCGCTGAGCTTCAGTTCTAGGGTGAAGATCCCGGTGGTGCAAAGGGACCTGCGCAGGTCTACAGCACCATGCTTTTTGCCATTCTGCAAGAAACTGCTGGAGCACATGCAGGTAAAACATTCAGCGTGTCCCCTCTCCACCTGAATGACCTGGGAACAAGCTGTATTTTAGCTACAAGTGGACTGAGTCTATGGACTAGTGGTCACTGCTCAGGCCGAGCAGTGGTGACTCCGTCTCTCAGCTGGTGTGGTGGGATAGTTAATCTGGATTTTTCTTTTTTTTCCTGACCTTAGGTGCATAGAACAGACTTTGCCTAGAGATTTCCTTTTCTCACCCATCACAAACAGGGCAGAGACACCCAAGGCTTTAGGATGATGTTAGGTGACCTCTGAAGAAACACAGGTTAGAATCCAAAACTGCAGCATCATCAGTGAGCTCTGTTCGGAGAGAAACTGCTGGAGTGTATGATAACACTGCTTAACGTGTACTCACATAGTCCCCTGACAAACAAGGGCAATACAAATAAGAATACTGTCTTTACTCTTCAAAGTTTCCCCAGCACAACTGTCATGACCCACCATATTCCTGCTGCTCTTAAATAGCAGAAAAGCTGTTGTTCTAGGTAAGCAGAGCTTTTGTTTCTTACCAGAGAAAGAAATGTATCATATTAGGGTGGTTATCTTCTCTCAGTCCTTGCTACTACAGAGTTAATTCATTGCTATGGGAAAGGATTATTGCTTATGGGAATATTTTATTTTTGGCTGCTTCTGGGTGTTGGCACTGTAAGTGAACATTTGCTGTCCCCTCAGTTCTCCTGGGCCTGATGAGACAGAGCAAGGAGTTGCTGCCCCTTTGCCCCTTGTTCCCCAGCCGGGCAATTATTCCCCACAGGGAGCAGTCTCCCTTACCTAGCGCTGGCACAGGCACCTCCTTCAGCTGTTCAAGCACAGTGAAAGCTGCGGAGGTCTAGGAGAGCCTGGGCTCTGCAAAGCTCTGCTATTCGGCACTCATCAGGAACAGGGGAGTCTGTCTATGTCAGCGAGGTGCGTTGCTTACACTTCCCACGATCCTTGTGAGACAGGAGAGCACAGCTCCTCCACCTGCAAGGGTCATCCTCATCATCAGTCACCAGCTGCATGAAGGGAGAAAGCGTGTGCCTTGTCATGTGGATACATTCAGACCTGGATGCTTCATATGGGATGATTTTTCAGAAGCCTTGGCTAGATGCATATTTTCTAAGGGACGTCTGTGCGGTACCTCAGATCACATGGGTACCGAGGTGAGAGGTGACTCTGCACATGAAAGTGAATCCACATCGAACTCCAGGGTGTTTGGATGTGAGGTCTTGATTTTGCTCTTTGTAGATGTAGGGAACAGCCCCTGCACTCAGCTTTACTAACCTCCAGCTGTAAAACAGTATGTGTCACATTGCCTCAAACCACAAGGCTGATCAAATCCCAGGATATTAATAAGCAGAGAATTGCCCCCTTGCTGCCCTTTCAGCCTGTAGAGAACACTTAAGTTATTTCGCAAACTTTTCTGCATATTCAAAAAGTCCAGAAAAATACTGTCTTTAAATAAAAACAGCTTTTCATACAGCCCTGGGATTCTTGAGCTCTGGCTAGAAAAAACCATCCAAGTACTGAAAGTGTCTGAAGAAAAGAAAATATGAGAAGTCGGAGCCAGCAATACTGGCATTTTAAATGAGAATGTGAATCCCTCCAACATGTGGGGATAGTCAAAGAAAAGAGAAGTTGAGGATTGTGCTCAGGGCAGATAAGGGCATTGCTGGAAAGTGAGATGAACAAAGAATTTGGCAGAATTCTATTCACAGGCTGCCTCAGCTGAAGCAGGTAAAACTTGCCCTTTTCTTAGAGACCTGTTGTTGTTATGGTTTTAAAACTTTTTTTCCAGTCTCCTGCCTATCTTCCTGCTGCAGATTTAAAGAAATAGGAGGCGGGTGCATTGTGAGGATGAAGAATGGAAAAAAAAAAAAAAAAAAAAAAGACAGCCCTTATCATTCTCTGATCTCTTTCCCAAAGCTATGAAACAGGCTGCAAAATAGCTGCTCTTCAGCCATCCGAAGAGAAAGCACCTGATGCAGCCCGTGATGTGCCTGACCCCTTGCAGGAGGAAGCATTCCATTTCCCAGGACCACTGCGGTGATCCGGTCCCTTCTCACACTCCGTGGCAAAGCGGGTATGGGGGAAGGCTGGCAAGGGAGCCAGGGAGCAGAGAGCCAAGAGCGGGGAAAAGGAAGCAGGAAAACTACCAAGACAGACAGAGTGGAGGAGGCTGGATGAGAATTCAAACAGTCACAGCCAAAACGAAAGGCTAAAGCAGAGCGCTATATTTAACAGAACTGCTCAACTGAATGTTGCTGGAGAGCTTAAGTTTTGAAGGATCATAGAGTTACGGCATAACTTTAACTTTAGTGCTTCTTCCCTATTCTGTTTGTGACCTTCACTGCTCCCATCACATTTGCATGTAGGTGGCAATTTCTCCAGACTGCATCTTTGCACCTGGCATTTCTTCGAGCAGTCGCACATCCCTAATAAGCCTTTCCAAATATTACATATTGCTTAATTTAACACCATTGTCCTGAAGTAATTGCACACTATGGAACACACTTAAAAAATAAGATTGTAAATTCGGCTTCAATAAAAGCCGGGGAGCACTGAGAGTTTACTAGCAATGTAAACTCATTTTAAGACACTGCTCGCAGAACCAAGTAGGACGGAGAAAGATCTTGAAGAAAAGTTAGGAAAGGGCAGTTACGTGGAACTCCACTACTCTTGCTCCCAATTTTCTGATCTATAGTTCTTTCCAACAAATGTACAATAAGCTAAATAATTAATATTGCAACATAGAATGTTATACCATGAATACATTCTGGTGTAGTTGCATGTAACTTCAGCCAAATACTTCATGTTGCCAGCTTCATTTATTTCTAGAGAACAACCTTAGATTTGATAGCAATACACTGATCAAACCCTATGTGGTATCAATATACTGATTGTTCTGGTGGAATTTATATTGTTAAATGTGTATCGGCAGGTTGACATTAGATGACATATTTGACAACATTAAAAATTTCTGACAAATTTACCCAGGATTACATCAAAAGCTATCAAAATAAACCAGCCTGGTAGCAAAGACAACAGTTTAAACAAGTGCTTGATATTTGATACTGTGTTCCAATGCATCTTCTGTATTTTAAGAGGCAAGCCAGGGTTAAATTATTTCAAATTCTTCAAGCTTATTTGGAATGTCTTTATTCAATCCACACAGTAAAAAACACTGTCCAGAGTGGGCACAAAACCATGACAAAGATGAATTGCTTCATTCTGTTTCTACACAAGGAGTGAATTGGATATTCTTTAATTAGGGAGAGACATTTTAAGATGTTATGAGTTTGACTGGAATATTTCAGAGACCTTTCCAGTTTGCTGTTAGAACTGAAACACAACAGTGGATGTAATGAAAATAGAACAACTTGTTTCTTCCTCAGGAATCTGCCATTATGGAAATTACTATGTGCTATAGAACCGTGTTCTTGTAGACATACGGCCTAAGCCAAAAGACCACTGAAGCTGGTGGATCTGGGAGCAGACTCATAATGATCTGTCTAAAAGTCAGAACATTGGTGGATGTATATCACCATACTCTACTTGCTTTGGTGTAGCTAAGCCAACTACATCAGCTCAGAATATTAGCCTTATTCATCTCAGGCAATAAGGTGTTGTGTTCAGAGCACAGACCAGCACCGTGGCAGATGAGTAACCAGGAGTTTCTGAGATATGGCAAAACTGTATTTAATGATTATCTTCTGCAAGACTTAATTATGCTTAATGCTCTCCAGTGACAGAGTGAGGCGATAAGAGAGACTTTCTCATGCTTGTTTGTCAACAGAAATACCAGAGCTAGTAACAGCAGTCTCCAATAAATTCCATCTCGAACTTCAGAACATGACCAGCTGTCATGTCTGCCCATCCCTGCCTGGGAGACAGTGACAAGCCGAGGAATATGAACTCCTGCTCTTAATTATTGGACAAGGAAGTTGCCATGACACAATTGCTTCTCACATTATGTCAGGTTTTACCAAGATTTTCAGAATACCAGGATCTGCTTTCCCTCACAATGACAAAGGATCTAGACCCAAACCCCTGTGGTAGCCACAATCCTATTGCCAAGCTGTGAGAGACAATACTGGCATTGCATGCGTCTCGGGGCGTGTGCACGAGAGAGAGAGGATAAGCACACAGTTCAATTCACACTCCTTGGTTTCCATCCTGAAACACAAGGAAACGTGTCCAGGATGACTTCAGCTGTCACTTAACAGAATGCCAGACCCCATCTGTTCTTTAAATAACAAAACAAAACAAAGCCCTCCACTTAATGTTGGAAGATACAGAAGGTTTTGATTGTAACGCTGGGTAAGGCTCCTTTATTCACAAATTCCAATGGATAGTCAAGAATAAAGCATTCTGCTGCATCAAAAGAAGCAAGAGCTTTAGATCTGCTTTTTATCCACCATATGAATGAACCAGAGGGAGGACGCCAGGTGCAGATCTGCATATAAAACCGCTCACACCCACCCAGCACAGTGGCAGCGACATCCTATAGACTATTGGGGTACCAAAAATGAGTGCTGTAGAAATAGAAGGAACACATTCTTAAACGGAGTATTTAAACTGTAAAACAGTATGTGTTTTTGAAGGAAAAAAGTATTTATTTAAAGGAAAGATCCAGTTACTTCATGATTTGTCATCTAGATACAAACACGAGCTCAGACTCACAGAGGGAGACAATATCCATGGACTTGTCTGACCTTCTCCCCTCCAAACACAGTGCCCTCAACTCTTTTCTCAGCCCTTTCTTGAACTGCTACTTGTTCCCAGAGTTGAAGGGCCTGCAGCATTTTACCAGCTGATCTCTTAGCCAGTTCTTCCCAACACAAGGAAGAGAGCCACTTTTGACCATCATGCCAGAACTGGAGAGCTATCACAAACAACTTGGTTAAGCTCAGCTAAGCCTAATGTGGAGCACAGCCTGAAAAGTGGCTAGCGAGAAAGCTTGGACCAGTGCATCCCTAATAGTCCTCTTAAGTGGAACGCGTCGAGCAGATCCCTCCCCTTGTTCCCATATTGAAGCTTGGACTGCACAACTCTAAGAGGCACCTTCTGAAGGTGTTGATGGAAATACAGGAACACTGCAGGCCCCCCCAACCAGGGCACAGCCCTCCTGGAGGAGGCAGTGGCTTGCAGCCACTGTGGTTTTGGCAAACTGCTCTTGGTGCATACGGTAATGCAATGAATCACGATGCTCTTCCCCGCTAATGAGAATTTACTGAGAAATCTCAGAAGAATTATACAAAGTTTTGACAGTTACAGCCAGGGCTACAAAGCAACCTCCCAGCGGGAACTGCTGCCTGCTTGCCAGGTCTCTGGTACAATGTGGGACTGGATGAGCTCCTGTCCTCTTGCAGGTAGGGCTCAGTCATGCTCACTGGTGGCACTCCTCCCTGACTCCCCACTCCTCCCCATGATACAGGCTCCAACCCAGAGCAGGCACTGGGTAAGAGAAACCTCTTAGCTCTTTCAGGTTGCAATGGCAAGGCTGGGGGCCGCACTCTGCATGTGACCAGGCGCGCAGGAGACCGGGGCTCTCTTGCCTTCGCCAGGAGCTTGTCTGGTCCACCACCCCACACAGAGTACCTGACCGGCATCTCAAGAGAAGATGCCTGTGAGAGCTGCTCCTGGACAGCCACAAAGACCTGGAGAAGTGACAGGAACACTCAGAGGTTTGGGATTTCCTGACACTTCCCACCACAGGACCAAGGAGAGTGCCTGAATCCGCCAATGTAGAAGACTGGAACCCCTAAAATGCAAGCCCACAGAAAGATACTCAAGCTGGAGGTGAACAGGACTTCTTACAGGAGAAGTCAGAAATCACAGACTTCCAGCCACGTAGAGGCTGCAGGCTGTGTGCTCCGCATACAGAGAGAGGAAGAGAGAAATGCAGTATCAATAATTTTTCTACTGCTTTTTTTAGGAGATCTGCAAAGGTTCTAGAAAAACTGCTTTCCTCATTCCAGTTAAATAAGACTAGCATCTTCCAGTAATTTCTAGTAGGGTGCACATTTGGTTTCCTGTAAACTATAAAGTCATGAAGACAGACCCCCACAAACCAGCATGAGTAGGAATCATCTCAAGATTTATGTGCACATCATTTTCAAAAAATTCCCGCAAATCATATATACAGCAGCACGCGTACATGCTGGCTGTTAGCAATTAATCAGGAAACAACATTTCACATCCTTGGGCTGGTATTTGAGGTGGGGCCTGAAATACAGTAGGGTGGAGAAAAGGGAACTCAAACATCTCGTAAAAATAAGAGAGTTCTCCGTACATGACCACACAGGGGAATTATGGAGGAAACAAGACTTGCATGTGCGTTTGATGGGAATGTGAGGAAGAGCCGCTAGCGTTTGCTGAGATTTCTCTTCTGGTAGCTGTCCAGGTCTGTGTCTATTTTGAATTTGAGCTATGCCAGCAATGAAGAAACATCCTGCAGCTACAGGACCCTGGGCACGTCCTCACTGATATCTTTCTAAATGTTTCTGAGCTGAGTTCCTGTATCCCCTTACTCATGGATCCAGGAGGATTCTCTCCAGTTATTTCCCATTCTTCTCCCACAACAACTTGTTGCACAGCCTTTACAGTACGTAAGAAAAGAGTGGCTCCTGCTGGAAGTAACTGACATAACTATTTAAGGACGCTCAAGTGCTACCAGGAGAACTGAGATTTGAAGGGAATCCATGCAATGCTGTTGGTTACGTTTCACAAGAGCAAGTGCAGCTTGTGGCTGTTCATTTGAATAACAAGTTGATTGTAAATTCATGATTCTTGTCATTTCAGGAAAACGTCATCATATACTCAAAAGCTGAAAATCATTAAATGCTTTTTTAGTCGACATGGAGGGAATTATGAACTGTAATTTTGTGACAAGAGTAACTAAAGGCTGGCTATCGTCTCAGTTTAACCCCTAGTGGAAGGAGTCGGGGAGCATGAAAGCAACCATCAGCCTGGATTAAGTCTGCCGAGAAGGGAGAAGGAAATTTTCCTTCTTTTGCCTTAGTAGACCAATCTTCAAAAGCAACTGGAATAGAAGTAAGTCTCCAACCACACAGTGGAAAAACATACAGTTGAAAAGCCAGCCACTAGCCCAAAAAAACAGTGCAAAGGCTGTTTGTAGTTGGAACTGAAGAGGCTTTGCACCCACTTCACAACACCTCACCCAGTTGTGGCAAACTGGCCACAGTGGCTGTGATTTAAACCCAGGATTTTCAAAAACCAAAATCAACTTCTCCAAGCACAGAGTCTGTCTGATCTCTTTCAAGCTAGGATGAATAATACAGATATGTTTAAATTTGAAATATTCTTCCTGTGAGTCTTCTCTTTCAGCAGCAGCATCTCTTCCTATCCTCCTTCCCCAGCTGAGCCAAGATATTCCTGAATATTTTATAACTAAAAATCTTTTTCTCTTTGCCCTCCTATGTAGATTCCCACACCCTGCAGCCCAGCATGACAAGTTCTTTTCTTTGAAATATTCAGCCACTTTCCGTGAGTCTTGTCAATCCTTTACACCTATTTTAATTGAATATTTCAAAGCTGAGTGAGATCAGAGCACTTTGCCTGGGTGGGCACTCACTGATGATGTCAGGCTCTCCCTCCTCACCCCTAGCTGGAGCGAACAGATATCTCACTTCTTTGCGCTGAGGGTATGATGGATGTCACAGTCTAATGGGTGAAAAATGGTGATGAAGGAGCTTGAAAAAGAGTAGATAAAGAATGCTAAATTTAGAAGCTGTTTGTTTTCAAGAATGGGATTGAACTTTAACTCACATAAAAATTGCATCTTGCAATTCTGCAGTTCCATGACATCTCTGTTCCCTAGCTAAGAGCAGGAAATAAAAAATCAGTCAATTTTTAATAGTAAGCGTCACCGTTTTTTTTCTCCACATCTCCAAGTTTGGATGCCTGGATCATATAGATAGATACAGCACCTAGGTTGGCTCTAGATGCAGTGTAGTAGCTTCATCCAATCTGAGTTCTTTCCAAAGAAAATCAATAGGAGATACTAGAGACTTGATTCACACCAGAGTCAAACCAATGGATACATAATTTCCATGCTGATAACACATTTAAATCTTTTAAAATAGCATCTGAATGACTACTAAATGACTATTAAGTTTCTCAAGTAGCTTGTAAAATTCCGGATACATAAGAACGCAGCATAAAATGAGATACCCTGTACCTCAGTTGCACTTCTTTGCTTACATGAAAAGCAGCTTTTTAGAGGGAATGGCTATGTGAACCCAAAAAACTCTTGTCAGGGCATTCTGAATATTGGTGACCATCAGCTCCACTACCATCAAGCCAGAGGCAGACAACTAGAAGAGACTGCCATGAGAAAAGTGCTGAAACTGAGTGCAGGCAAAAGGAAGACAGTATTTTCTTGAAAGCTAGATAGCCAAGGAAATACCGCTAAGAAGTTTTGATGTAAGAGGTTTTTTTAGTTTGTTTTTTTTTCTTTCATTTTTCTTTCTCTAAATCATCAGTTTGTTCTAGCTGGCAATGAGACTGTGAAATTAATTATTTCTATATGTTCTCCAAGGCAGAATCCCCTGCAATGCCTTGATAAACTCCGATCTCATGCTCCTGTCTTCATCAATTTAGAGTCTTTACTTCCCATTAGAATTAGTTGTTTATGGTTGACAAATATTATCTGTACTTTCCTTGCAAAAATGATCATGGGGATAAAACTTCCATTTTGATATTCACAAATAAAGCCGAACAATTATATGGCTTTTGGCATAAACAGGAAGACGAGAAGATTTCTTTTCAAATATTTTTCCTCCCTTAAATTCTCTACTGTGGTATTTTGGACCCAATGCCTGAACATTCAGTGTAATTAATTAAGCTTTTTATTCTCTAGAGTATTTTAGTGGGATTTGCCAAAAAATGTTTGGAAAATGGCTGTGCATTTAATAATACGTGCATTGGCTACTGTTCCAGCACTCCGTACGAGTGTATAGCCACAATACGCATAAAACATTAGTTACGTCTGGGAACTGTGGCCCTGTTACACAAACACGGCTTAAAAACAAGAAATGAATGCCTGGCTTTTCTATTATCCCAAATGATAAATAACATATCAGAATGAGAACCCAATTACAGGTGAAATGGGTAAGTTTGCCCAAATTGTGAAGGGTAGGGCTCTAGCAATTTTGGTCACCAAAAGGTTGGGGCAACAGTCGGAAAAGTAAAGAATAAACATGTACTGGAAATGACTAAAGCAGCCCGAGTGCTAAAAGAACTGGCTACCAAGATCAGAAGTGGACTCTAGAAGATGTTCAATGCTGAAGTAACCTCTAGCAGGACGCTACTGTTTATAATGACCTGGATGCAAACTCTTTCTTGTAAAGTCTTGTACTCATTTTACTATTTGCTTTCTTCCTTACATGTTTATTCTACTGTCAGAGTCACTGGAAAACAGGTTAATAAAATAGAAAATGCTAGGTGACTTCACACTATGGTCACTAAACCATTTTTTTTTTGGTACCCAGGTTATCTATCTTAGAGCTTACTCAGGAATCTCGATGCTATAGCGTGCTCTGCAACAGAAAAAGCCTTTACTCATCGTCACTATGAGCTGGGTCTGCCTCCAAGCATCTGTTTGCACAGGATCTGATGTGTTGTAGTCTTACTGCAACTGTAATACCAATAGCAATGGAAAAATAATAAATGTAGTCACTCTGTTTACACAGGTTTCCAGTCAATGAAGACATGCGGGTTACTGGCCCCCCAGCCCTTGAGCGGATTTAAGGTTTCATTTCATTGGCCCCAGAAGAGAAGAAATTAGTGCTAATGCAGCGCAATAGCATTGTCTGAAGTTGATCAGAAAGTAAAAACAAGATGCATACAGCTCTGACGTCAACTTTTTCCTCTTTCACTTATAAGGTATAATAAACTAAAAATTAAATATTTGAAATACTTCCAGTGCCATATGTGTTTTTTTCAAACAGCTTCACTTTATACAATTCTTTAATCAAATGTGTAGGAAAGAAGCACAATGAAAGCTGACATACGTTTCCATACTAGTAAAGAAGGGATCATATTTACCTTTGATGCAAACATAATGCAGCCCTTACAGGCTGCAGCCTGCCACTGATAATTGTTTTGCCCCATATGTTTAGAAGTGTTGGGGTAGACTCTACTAGTAAGATACCCTATAAAAATATGGGCCTGACCCAGCGCTTACTTAAGTTAATCTGATTTTTTTTCCATGACACTAGCAGAGATGATTTTAAGCCCCTAGAGCAGAAGTTGGCTCGCAATTGTCCATTTTCTCTTGTCATTCACAGAAAAGAAATTCTACAGTGCCTTTTCAAAGATGATAGCTGAGTTTCAAATTCATGCTTTTATTTTGCTTGAAGAGAACCAATTCCTTTCAAATAAAATGGTCTTTTTAGCAGGGTTCTAGCACATGTTTGCAGGGTCAACTTCTAATAATAGTCTGTACAAAAAAAACCAGTTGTGACATTCATTCTTTGGTGCAGCAAACAATGAGACCATAATGATGATAATAACTGTGTTTATTTTTGCTTCTGGACAAATGTCATCCATTCTCCATACAGTCCCGTTGTGCAGTGGGCCTGAGCCACAGCCTCCATGAGGATCAGCCGGCACAGTTCCACCTGACCCAAATTCACAAAAATCTGCTGAAATACGGCATATGTTTTTTCCTATGCTTTTCTCACTGATGAACAGATCTCCTGTAAGAACCACTACTTTTAATTTATGTTAAAATATTTCAGCTAAAGATAAGCTGAAATAATGGATGCTAATGATGCATTTAGGATCCTTCTGCTGCAGAGGATCACTTTGTGTCTGTTACAGAGGTCCTTCACCTACTCAATGGAGAAGTACCTTCAAAAAGTAAACACACTTTTGTTTGCCAGCATCTTTCCCTCCTCCAGCTGCCCTACTGCCCCATTTTAAGGAAGCGCTCCATGCAATTCTTGCTACTGAACTGAGAATTTTATTTTATTTTTAACTGTTGAGTGTTTAGAAGATGTTTTTGCTTAAATAACAACTTCTCAGGCTTTGCATTTTGCAATTCAACAGCACACATGAACACCTCTCTGTGATGCACTTTCAGAAAGCTTTGTTCTTCTATAACTAACCCTATGTGGGAAGTTATGTCTAGGTTTGTGAACTCCTTGTGGCTCAAATGGCCACTAATAGTGATCTAATCTCTATTTTTGACAAACATGAAACAAAACTGGACCTTTGGATTATTAAGAACTGGTTAGACAACCCTAGGGCACAGGCATTGGTTTAAGCTCAAAATATTTATGATCCATTTCCATCATGTCACATAATCCTTCTGTTTCATTCAAGAAATGTTTAAACATTGAGATTATGAGTTGTGCAGGGCAGCAGCTGTCTTGTGTGTAAATGTATGGCAGGAAAAGGGGATCCACAACTGTCTGGAGATGCTTGTATGCCAACATCTTATATGCAAGCGTCCTGCTACAGAAGTTCAGTGAACTACATGTTTAGAGGAAGTTTTTCTACTGAATTTCATTGTAGCCAATGAAGTAGAAAGCCAACTGTATCCTGGGCTGCATCAAAAGAAGCACGGCCAGTGGGTTGAGGGAGGTAGTTCTGCCCTTCTACTCCATTGTCGTGAGATCCCACCTGGAGTACTGCGTCCAGCTCTGAAGCCCCCAATATAAGGACATGGACCTGTTGAAGCCAGTCCAGAGGAGGGTTACGAAGAGGATCAGAGGGCTGGAGCAACTCTCCTGTGAGGACAGGCTGCAAGAGTTGGTTGGGATTGTTCAGCCTGGAGAAAAGGTGGCTCCGGGGAGACCTTATAGCAGCCTTCCAGTACCTGAAGGGGTGTTACAGAAAAGGTGGAGAGGGACTCTATCAGCAGTGTAGCGACAGGACAAGTGCAATGGTTTTAAACTGAATGAGGGTAGATTTAGATTAGATATTAGGAAGAAATTCTTTACTGTGAGGGTGGTGAGGCACTGGAACAGGTTGCCCAGAGAAGTTGTGGATGCTCCATCCCTGGAAATGTTCAAGGCCAGGCTGGATGGGGCTTTGAGCAATCTGGTCTAGTGGGAGGTGTTCCTGCCCATGGCAGCGGGGTTGGAACTAGATGATCTTTAAGGTCCCTTCCAACTCCAACCATTCTATGATACTATGATAAGTAAATTAGAAATATTAATGATCTGTCAGTAAGTAATTTATCTCAGAAGACAATGGGAAATATTTAGCAGCGAGAGAAGTGGGTTTTAAAAATTATTATTTATTTTAAACTTCTTGCAAACTGCAGATGGCCACTATTTACGCCTGGCATGTGTGTGCCCAGTGCTCAAGGATACAAAAGAAATCAGTTTAAAGAGATGGTTTTTGTGTCACTGCTTGGAGTGGTCTGATACCTATCCCAAAATTCATCTGGGAATTTTACACCACTTTAACACCAAAAGAAAAAAAAAAAGAAGAATGTTTCTGGAAGAGCTATTTTTATAGGTATTATATAGGGACTGCAGCAGCTAGGTATAGGTTTCAAAGATGGTTTACAGGCACAGGAGAAATGCAAGCAATAAATACATATTCAGAAACGGGCATTTTAGAATACTCCATATTACCCCACTCATTTCCCTACCCTCACAATACCCCAACTTTGATCACTTTACCTTCACTAACACTAACAGAAGATTTCACAAGATATGCACTCACAATACATTCTCAAACAGTCAGTGTGCAGTGATGATCAATATATACGCTCTTTCTTTTCTTTTGAGATGAATATATGCTATTACCTCTGACTGACATGGTCCTGAAGATGTCACATCTACATTTCAAATAAACATATTAGTGTGATTAAGTGTTAGACAAGGGTAACACATCAAGACATCACCAGTTGACTTAAAATCCATTTTGGTCACTACTGACATGAAATGTGTTCTCACACGTAGCGCACTGGGCTGATATTGCAGGAACTTGACAATTAATTTTAGCTCCATCTTTGCCATAATGAACAAAAACCAATTTCTATTCCCACTGAGAACAACACACTCTTCTCCTCAAAACACACACACAAGAAGTCTGGATTTTTTCCTTTTTTTTTTTTTTTTTCCCCCCATAAATAAAGATGGATTCCTCCACCAATTGTTTTTAATGCAACTGAAAAATCCAACCACCACTTTCCATCTACCATCTTCACTGCCTGACGGACAAATTACCTGGACAAAATGCAATGGAAATATTCAGTGAATTTATTTTCCAGCAGCCCTGAAAATTGGATTGCTTTCAGCTCTGCTTTTATAGGACAGGTAATCTTTATGATCCTTAAAAAAAAAATAAATTCCCTCTAAATCTGTAGGAAGAAAAAGCATTTCTAACACGCTGTGAAAAAACAGAACCACACAATTTCTTCTGTAAAATAATAGCTTATTTTAAAAAATACAGAAGGCCATCTGCATCTAGGGTCTAAAGAGGTTGTTTAGGTTCTTCTGGAATGTATTTCCCTCCTGCCACCAACGTAAGGCCACACTGCACACTGGGGATGGAGACAAGAGGAAGGATGGGAGTAGGAGGGAGGAAGGGAGGTGGGGATGAGAAAGGAAGGACTGCAGAAATCTTATGTTTGTGATAGATTTCTTCCAGTTAATGCTGAATTTGTAAAAAAATCAGAGTATTTGAATAACTTGTTTGATTATAGTTCAATATATTTTGAACATATAGTTGCACATATATTTTGAATGCTGAGGAATTAAGAAAAACTGAAGCAGCCGCCTACTGCCAACAGAATGCCTGAGAGGTGTATTACCTGCACACAAGTTATTTTAAATAAATATTTGAATATTTATATTTTGCAAAAGAGATTAAAAATTCTTTTGTACATCAGCAGTCCAGCAGAGCAATTCTTTATAGCAGTCCCTACTCTCTGTATGTTTACTTATAAGAACTGAAATTATTCTCTTCCTTACCTAATTTCTTGTTTTCCTCTCTTGCTTCATTAACAGACTTTGATTTAATAGTTTTTGTTGGAGTCATAGTTCATCACTGTACCAAAGATGGTAGCATCCAGCAATTTACTTGTCAACCTCTTCTCAATACACAAGCAATTTTTCATATAAAAGAGGAACTTACTGGAGCAGTGGTCTATTGTTATGGCATTTGGACCTATTAGCGTAGTAAATTTATCATTATACATGACATAAAAGATGCATTATCATCCATTAAGTTCAGGTAGAAGCAAACCATTGTATGCCTACCATTGGATCTCTCTCACACCACAATATCCTTTCCAGTAATGCATGTGTGGTCTTTGAAGAGTTTCCCTTCTAAATGGTACCCTACAATTAAATGTGCACAGCTTTAAAACATAAGCCAACTGTAAGATACTAGCATCAACATTTACTGCTATGTAATGAGGCCCAGCCCAGTTAAAAGTCCATAAATTATTACTTGTTTTACATGGACAGGAAACCTGTTTTTGCATTTAGCTTCCGCCTCCCCCTCAAAAAAAGATCTTCCATTACTTTTTTCCCTTTTTGTTTTACTGCAGCAGTCCCAGGCAGGGAGAGGGAATCTGCACAGACCTGGGCTTCTAGAACAGAGGAAGAGGACCTCCAGGCAAAAAGCCACCATGCCCAAGAAGCACAAATGGATGCCCAAGACTTTGCTTAATCACAGTCTCTAAACACCCTTTATTTTTAATAAAATTATCTAAATAGCGAAATTATTCTACACCGTCACATACTATGGTGATGTCCTGAGAAAAGCATCATCTAGTTTCTACTGTTCAGTCATTCTACAAATTTTGCCACTGCCTCAAAAAAAGAGGGGAGAAAAAATGGGGAGCGGGCAGAGGACGACAAATTCTACAATGCCAAACCCTGATTTTGAAGTAAGCAGGACTCAAAGTCTAACTGCCAGAGGCAAGTGCCTCACATGTCACGCCTGCTGCTTTCCAAATAAGCTAAGTATTTTGTCATCAGAAAGCTGATGAACTGAGAGCATCAGTGTCCTACTGGAGACAGTAATTTGTCCTATTACTGCTGAGTGGAGATGAAATTGAGGACACCAAGAACAAACACCTAAATCTTACACTACTTTTGATCAAACTTCTGCTTGCCTCCTTCCCTGCTCATAAAAACCAAAGGAAACAGATTCCACCCTGATAATGATGGTAAAGTCCTAGGAAGCAGTAATGGGCAGTTTTCTTTACATATTTGTTAGATTCCAAGGCAAAAATGCTATCTAGGTATGTTACCACAATGTTGACTACTGGAAAAAAGACATACTTTTACTTTGTAAGGTAAAAAAGCAAGAAGGCAGAAAGTAACCAATACTATTTAAAACATTCACATCAAGAAAAGATGAGGTTTCATGGACTTTTCCATTTGAAAAAAATCATTGAAGAAAACATCCAATGATCTTAACAATTAAGAATCCCTTGACAATCCCTCAGTCAGTGCAGAAGAGATGCTCAGATCACGTGCACAAGTGTGGACCTGCATCACATATCTGCAGTGCTGCTGCTTAAGAAATTATGATGTTTTTTCTAGCAGTTACATGGTCTCGGCTAGTTTGAACAGAGCACATACAGAGCTGGGGCCATGAAGGAGAACAAAGCTGCCTCAAGTGTGTCCAGAATCGGTAAAGCAGGTCCCATGGAGTCATCACTCACCTGAGAACCACAGCAGCCCTCTCAGTTTTTGCACTGTTGGCAACCATTGCAAACCAGTTATTTCCTTTGGTCTGCTAAAAGGGACAGGAAGATGGGAGTCCTTAGGAAACCTATCACCCTAGGATGGCACCGTATCATTGCTTTAAAGGGAACTGCTCGTGAACATTAAGAGACACTGACTTATCCTCCCACCACTGATCAAGCCCACGAGGTATGGCTAGAGGAGTGAAAAGTGCTCCCCAGGTGCCTTCTGTTATAAACTGGTGAAGGGAGGAGAAAATTCTCTGAAATCACAAAGACCTCAATTCAAATGTGCTTGCAGAAGCATCTTTTTATCTATCAAATGCTTTTGGAGTCCAATTAAGCAAAGTACAGAAAGGGATGGAATGGCCCTGAATAACCTTTGCACAAGATAATGCTTGTACGCCAAGAGCGTAAAAAACCATATAAGTTATTTAAACCCATATTTTTTGTCCATTTGCGGTAACAGCTATCACTGCATGCTGTGTATCAATGGGCTGACTTGTCAGTGGGTGAAGCCTGCTATTAGCCAATGAGTAACACGGTTTCATGCCCCTCAGACCTTAAGCAAGGCTTAGCTTTCACTGCGAAATATGAACATATTGGCAACACATGCATTTTGGAATGTTACTGGAACACCTGGTACACTTCAGAAGTATAGATTCTTTACATTTTACCACAGTGCCAGGTCCTGTACTGAATATTTAGCATTAAGTGTAATTATTTTGATATATTGAGTCTGACCCAAGCTCTAGATGTCTGTACATGATTTATGTTTTAAGAACAATACATACAGATTCCAATAGACATTGATGTACACTCAGGTTCCAAAGCATTGTCAACTGCAGACAACCTTTCCAAAACATCCACGTCCCAAACAGTGTTTCTGCTGGGGAGGACCAAGTTTTAAGCCAGATATACCCAAGTTCATCTGATATACCCAAGTTCATCTGAATGACACAGAGAATAACTAGCCAGCATTTCAGAGTAAGGAAAACTTGAACACTAGGATGCCTTGACATTAGTCCAAAAAAATGGAAAATAAAAATAATAATGATTAAAAACCCCATAAAATTCATTGCACTAATCACAAGCTTGCATTTACTGACTCTAGAAGCACACGTCTTTGCATGGCAGCCACACTCAGTTTTACCACCAGCAGGCTCATAGGGAAATATTCCTAAAGTCAGATCCTAGTGCACCGACCTGGTATTGTTCATCCTCAAAACAATCCATCAAGCACGGGCATACCTGTGCTTATCCTGCACTACCTACTGTTGTTCAGGCCCTCTCAACTGTTAATTACCTTTTATTAGGAAAGCAGACATCACTCTGAAGAGACTGTTGGTCTTCTGTGCTTGGCTGCCCCATTCAAGATCAAAAGCCACTTTGCATTTGCATGCAGTGATGCCAAGAGTGGGCTCTCGGAGTTAGTGTGACTGCATGGTCCTGCTGGGGAGCAGGACCCTGGGGGTGGAGAGCCCCCCTCTCCCACTACACAACCTGCTGAGTTCTGTGCAGCAGGAAACACAGCCTGGCCCCGGGCACACCTTCTCACACCTACAAACCATGAAAGCAGTGGCAGCATCACAGGGATGGACTGCGACTCTTTCATCCAGTGAAACAGAAAACTCTCCAAACTTCTCCCGAGTCCCCAGATGCCCATGCTATGCGCTTTCCTCCATCTTCCTCTGCCTCTTGCTGGAAGCGATTTGCATTCCTTGCCCATCTTGCTGCTATGGGATGTTTCTTTGGCTATCACAGGCAATTCACTTCAGCCCAGGTGTTAACACCCTTCTCGACCACTTAGTATATTCAGGTACTCAGAGGTATGATGAGACAGTTGGATTTGCAGCTCCAAACCTTTGACTAAACTCTGCAACCCAGCTAGGTATTTACCTGTAATTCCCAGCACAATCTGCTCTAAATACGTGAAAGTACATTTACATAAAAATACTCCCATTCACCATTCTGCATTTCATTTTGTAGCTGTATATTAAGGAGAACAGCATTGTCCTTCAACAGGGCATGTGTGAAGCTTTTGAGTACAGCAGCAGGAAGGTCAACAAGAAGGTCACCAGAAATCCTACCGGAGGACACAATGCAATGATCTTTTAGGCCAGAGGGCTGTGTACATTTTTTGTAATGACTGTATTTTTACTTCTACTGCTATGCAGTGTCTTAGATGGCAGTCTCTGGTATTTCTCACTAGACTGTCTCTCACCAGGACATTTCCATCTTAGACAGTAAAGCACTCTGGAGTGAAACCTTATTTAAAAAATCCAAAATACTTTAAATTCACCATCATATGTTTCTCCAAATAAGAAACCAACATGAGTGCCCTGCACCTTGTGTGGGAGGGGGCTCAGAAAGGTACTTTACTGATTTAATTGTTTTCAGCATTTAAAAAAAAAAATCAGTTAATGTTAAGGATTTATGATTGTGTCCATCACAGTCAGTTTTAACAGGTAGTGTTTTTCATTGTTTGACCAAGAAGAACCGACTATTGTAACAAGGATTGACCCTGTCAGCACTGCTCAAGGCAGTTAAACATAAGATGTTATCATTGGAAACAAATAGCTGGCCCCTTATTTTTATGGATGGCAGAAGCAGCTTGTTACCATGGCAATGTTGCATTTTCATATTTTGAGGCTACAGTTGAAAGGGGCAAGCAACCTCTAAACTTTACCAGTGGTGCTTGTGGGACAAAACAGAAGGCAAAAATATTAGCCCTTTTGTTGAAAATACATTTGCAGTTTTGGGGGAAAAATGTTTAGGGTATCATGTGTGGGGTTACACTGTTGTGTCACCTCACTCTTACAAGCATACAGCTCATCTTGGTGATGATTAGATGGAAATTTTAGTGCTGCTCACATCACCCGTCTTCATTATCCACAATGTTAAGTGGACATGGGTGAGAAAATTAACATTTTAAATTTATTATTGTGAATTAATTAGCAGAGGTTTTTACATTTATTTAAATACAGATATTTAAAAGCTTCCCTATGGGAGAAAGGAAAACATTCCCTGGTGTGGAATTGCATTTTAAGATCTAACAAGCACTATGTATGCGTGCATGCAAGCAGATATTGAACATACACATGAGAACTTGTCATCAGCTTCACAGTCATTTAAGCATCAGGCAAAGCATCTTACTTTAGGAAGGCTCATTTGCCCAATTACAAGAAAGGCCAGAATAAAATGAGGGAAGCATCGTCAAGCATGCTAAGGTAGAATCTTTCTAGTCAGAAACTGCCATAAGTCAGTGCAATGGATTTTAGCAGAAGGATCCTCACCAACATGCTGATTTTTTTGTCTGCTAAATGCAAACAGAAATCAGAAAACGGAAGGGTGGACACCTATGAACATTAACTCATAGCTCATTGTGTGGCAAACGTGGAGTAATACTTTTGAAAATGTTCATGACTAAGCAGGCACAGTTTATCCAAAATGGAAAAAAACCATCAATTTAGAGTTTTGCAAGTGTGCAAGCTGTGCAAGTTTTGAGTATGCAAGCTGGACAACAGCCACGGATGGAAGGAAGAGAGGAAGGAAAGAGAGAAGCAAGGATGATACACAGAGGAGTTGTCTCAATATGGTCTAGTAATAAGCTTATACCACAAAGCCTTCAATGCCTTTTAAGGCTTTCTTTATTAAGTAAGTATTTCAAAATTTATTAATACTTCAGCCACTTTCCTAGCACTTTCTAAATTTCTAGCTAGGGTGGCATTTTGTGGCATTGACTTCTATAGCTTAGCACACATTTTATGAAAGATGCATTCCCATCCAACCTTCAGTTGCCATTTTCCAGTTAACTGAAGATTCCTGTGTCATCTCTCTCCGATAAGAAGGGGGAAAAAAAGTTCTCACACAGCCTTTTTCTTTGGTTCCTTTCTTTACACTCTATACAACAGAAATAAAAACTTCCTGATACAAAAAGTTAAGATTTTTCTCTTTTTAAAGAAAGCTGGTCCAAGGCAAATACGACTGCTTGAAATGTTGGCCATGAAAACCTCTTGCATAGTGAATTACCCATCTGTGGGCTTGGAACAGAAACAATGCAGACCTCGTATTTGGACTAATCTTCCCATTGAATGCTCTTTCCAACAAACCATTCATAAAATTCACAGCTACAGCTGATCCCAGTTACTGTGTTTCTTTTTGCACATTTGTCTTGGGAAGTCTATTCCACATCTTTACAAAGATTTGTGCAGAAGAGTAACGTTTGACCTACAGCAAGCTAAAGGCCCAGTGCTCTTGTCTGTGGCTATCATGCAGCAGTGGTCAAATAGTCAGTAATACAACTGCTGACAGAGTGTTTGAGGATTTTTCCATGTCTCTTCATCTCCAAAATATGTATCCTCAGAAAACATACAGCTCTGCAGGTTCAGCATTCGTTCTCGTCCCTTTGCAGGAAGTGGGAGTCATGCCACTGATTTCAGTGACAACAGAGATGGACCCAAATGCAGAACTGGATGAGCCTAAGCTGCCACATTTCTGTGGACTCTAATTTCTAGCTATTCCCCCATCATTATTTGCCCCCTTCTCCACCCCCAGTCCCTCTCATTTTTCTTCCGAGACACATGATATCTGAGGTTTTGACAAAAGGATCTAATAATAGCATGGCTGGTCTCAATGGGATTTTAAACAACAGATTGTTTCTTTTTTGAGGGAAAAATGTTAAACTAATGGCTGTCTCTTTTCACCACCAAGTAAACAGAAGCTGACGCTTCTCTGTAATATGCTTCTATTCAAAATGGGATAGGACAGGGAAACGTACGAGGATGTTCAAACGGTTTCAGGAAAGGACAACCCAAGTCTCAAAACTCAGTTCCTAGATGCATCTCAGCATGCTCATGACATGAGAAAATAGCCCTATGGATGCAGAGGGCACTTAAGTGGTACTTGGCAAACTGTAGTCTTTCTGATGACTCTAGGCAGAGTATTTTAGCACCGACATTATGTTTCTGTGCCCACATCTATCTAATTTAGTTGCTCTTGGGACTGTCACCGATAGATCTTTTCTGAAAAGAACTAGAAGACCAGAAGTCACATTTGATAATCCATGGCGTTCATATAAGGTAGCAGCTGTACTGTCACTAAAGGGTATCCCTTGCCTCTCCACTGCTTTCACTGCATTAGATAACAGCTTATTTTAAAAATATCACCCTTTGTGCAAAAGAAGGTGCCATTGAAATCAAGAAAATTTCTCTACTTTTCTTGGAGCTTAAAATAAGTGGGTTGTATGATGGACATGGAAGGATAAACGGGAGATGAGAAGAATATGTTGGTAGCATTGTTTGATCTACTTTTGAAAAGACAGTTTTGCCACACGTCTGCTACAGAGAGACGGAGATAAAGGATGTTCTCATAAATAAAGTGCTGGAGGCTATTCCATTGTCCTCCTACACAGTACACCTGCTTTTCATCACATATCCCATCAGATAGTTCTCATGACTTGGCCTGTTTTGCATTTCCATATGTCTTCAGAATACTTTTCTACTACTTAAAAAACAAACAACAGCCATAATAAAGCCATCAAGAGTTTTGCTGTTTGCCATGCTTTATACATCACAAGAAAATAAAAGGCTTAGACCCTTTTTCCTCCACTCACAGCACAGTAGATTAATTTAGTTTGCCTCTATATCTGCAGAAGAGCATTTCCATGATGAAAATTCAGATGTCAGGGAGAATTCAGTACTGTATTAAGAAATAAGACATCTGTTATGGTAGGTTCTGGCAAGGAGTGATGTTCTGTAATTGAAATGCCCAACCTCTAGTGGGTATCAACTCAAACATCCTCGTTGGTGAAATTGTTACAGACAGAAGCTTCTTAGCTAGTGAAGCCAGAAACAAGCCTTGCTTCTCTGCATAGAAAAAAAAGCTGGCCCCTATACATATAGTTCACAGGATGAGAGCAATGAGGGAGGCAAGCAAAACCAACTGTATTTATTCACAGAGAATGGATGAACCTCATTCCCCTCCTGAAAAATATTTTCAGATGTTGTTCATTCCCAATGTGGATATTGGCTGGGTGGCTAGATCAAAAGTGTGCTGTAACATCTGGTTTGCAATTATGCACAGCTGCTTGAGCTTTATAAAACTTTCAATGTTTTGTTTTCCATCATCAAGACTATAGTATCTTTTGGTTACAAATCTAATCCTCAGCAGTAATATTCTTTAATGTCTTAAAATCTGGAAAACGTTTTTTCCTCTAAAACATTGGTCTGCAACTTCTATGTTTGATATGTTATTAATGGGAAAGTTTCATCTGATTCAGGTAGTCTACTGCTGGCTCCATTGAAATATACAAACTTACAGGTTTTTTTTTTCCCTACATTATTCTTTGTTATTTCAAATAAAAAAGTGATTCCTGTCCTATTCCTCCTTTTACAGTAAATACAATGTCATGACAAATAAAGTCTTATCCGAGAATGACCTGGAGTCATTAATTTGTCATGGAAAACTGAAATTGGAGAAATATTGAATCTTTCATCCAGCAGCAAACACAAGCTCCAGTACATCAGAAGTGAAGAAAGCTGTATTATACACAAAAGCAAAACCAACAGGCAACATAGGACTGCAAAAAGAATCCAGTGATGTAAGAGACAAAAACTACAAGATTGCTCCACGTACACAAAGGTTTGCACTTGCACGAACAAAAAACACGTGGTGGATGCACAAATTCAGAGATTTGATTCATGAGCACCCAGGGCTAATTCTAAAAGTAAGGCTGCAGATCTAAGGTAAGTAAACACTTGCTCTTTGGCCGAGATCATGTAACTATTTCCACCCTCTGGTGGAAAGCTTTCTGTAGTCATTTTCTAGAGCTTGAATGAAACAGAAAAAATGTTATCTGACATCAGTAGCTTAGTTCTGACCAAAACTCACCTGTGAAAGGAGCCAACAGCAGTGGAACAAGTTATTCTCCATATATACTTCAAAAAGGGAGAGGAACTGAAAAGGGAAAGTCACTTTACATACAAATTCAGTTTCACCCCCTACTTAAAGGGCCCAGCAGCAGAATTGGATCATACTTTGTCATCAATGACACTACAATATCCCTTTATTTATCTGTAATCTCTTTCCCAATCGTGTTCACCTTGCAGACAGACAAAAAGGGACGCTTGCTACTACATTCTGAGAATTTAAAGATCTGCTTCCCTTACAAGTGAAGAACTGCTTTCTGAGTACAAGCTATGAGATAAAGATCTCAGATTAGAGAACCCATCTGTTACTCTGATAGAAAACTTGTTTCTCAGTGGTTTAATGCTTCTAATATCACCTTCTGCTCAGATTAATGATCTTTTTATTCACTCAATTATTTAGTTTTAATACCTAATGTGCACTTAATCACATATCATTTTATGATTAGCAATATTACTATAATAAGAATGCTTTGAGTTTCTATGGCACTGTTAACTCCAGAATGTTTTGAAAAACAAACGAACACTCTGAGCGACCCAGTTTTTGCTGATGAAGCAAGTAAACCACAAAAGGCTGGAAAAGAAAAAGAAGAAAATCTGAGTTTCTTAGAGTGAGCATTGCAATCACTATAGGATTATTCCCACTTCAGTTACACTGTCTTGTCCTGCAGTGTCTATGAATACATTTAATTTACTGTCACATTCTTGTTGAGAGTAAGAGGTCATGGCCTACAAGAGAAGGAAAAAGCACAGAAATACCTTTAACTGAAGTTTTTTCACATGAAACTTCACTAGCAGGTTCACATAATTTTTTAGATGTTAGATTTTAATAGCTAGATATGCCCTTCTGACTTAGAGGAAGATACATGAGGCAACAGTAATGCTTCCAACATACCAGCTGCGCAAAAGACCCTGTTAAGCAATTGCCCATCACTTAGGAAGCTGTGATAAGGCAAGTGCCCCTCCACAACCTAAAACTGCACCAAGTTCTAAGTTTGAAACTCTTTCTACTTTGCAAAATCCTTTGACAACCCAGATTCAGGAAGAGAGAGAAGCAGCACGTTAATGAATGTTATCAGATAATTTAAACCAGTGTATTTTAGAGCATGAACAAGGACATCAACCTGAGGAGGCATAAAGAACTTTAGTATTTCCAAACAAATTAGACCTCAACTTTGTCATCTTTAGGTTCTTGAAACATCACCTTTTGAGTTACAGTCAATGTAAGACCACACCGGACATGCAGATTCTCAAAGATGTATCGCATGATTTGCGGTAATAAGGAATGTAAGTTACTGATGCATTCACAGAGCCAGAGAAGAGCAAACTGCAGAGTTCAGACTACTTCCCAGGTTTTTAGAAATTCTCCACTTAAAAATGCGCTTGGTCTTCTGGCTATTTTGCAGTTAATAATCTTGATTTTAACTAGCTACCATCAGGAAATGGGACAAGACTTCTTTTAACTATATGGTATCTGCAAAGCACCGTAACTTGAGACTTAGCAGACTACATACTTCTGCCTTTATTGTTTGCCTTTAAGTAAAACAAGCCCTGTAAGGAACTTATAAACTGTTCCTATTCAGCCTAGGCTTAAGGATTCTCCATCTTTTTATGCATGTTTCCTATTGTGACCTGACCTCATCACAGCAATTCTCCTTGCATTTTGGTCTCCACTCCACAGCTATGACTGTTAGTATTTGGTT
This sequence comes from Dromas ardeola, assembly GCA_013398915.1. Taxonomy (NCBI): domain Eukaryota; kingdom Metazoa; phylum Chordata; class Aves; order Charadriiformes; family Dromadidae; genus Dromas; species Dromas ardeola. The sequence continues at coordinate 41,011 of VYZM01006826.1, forward strand.
AGTTGCTGTGCCTGGGATGTAGGGCTCTCCCACATTCTTTCAAGGTTTCCTAGGTTATCTACTAGGCCTTTACTGGATTTGATTTATGAGAAAACCAGGGTTTTAGCTAATATTCCACAAATAAATTCTTGCTTTTTGTGGTGCTCCAACTGACCACCTCTAAATGACTTCATATAAATGTATAGCCAGGTACATAGTAATTATTTTAATATATAGGCACACAAAAGAAAAACAGGCATAAAGAGATGGTTAAAATAAGTGGTATGCTTGGAGGTGGGAACTGTAGGATCTAGACAACATGAATATAAAACATAAGCACAGGGATAATAGAAAAAAATATCAAGACCTACAGAGACGTCTTTGTAAATGTCAGTGCAGAATTTGACCTTTTGGTATCTATCATACATTCACTTGTCTTTCTTTGGGACTGGTATCTCCAATGGCATTTTGCATTGCCCTGCAAATCCTGTGGTGTCTGCTCAGAAATACTGCACTGGGAGGATCCGAGAAATAAGGCAGACAACTTCAGAGACCGTAGGGACAAAAGTCTATTCTTAAACTGTCCCAAAACCTAAAGACTGCTGTCGTTCTGTATCCAAGATATTGTATAAGCATTAACCGCAACTGTATTTCATGCCTGTGAACACGGAGCTCCACATCCTTTGGATGCAGGTAGAAAGGAATAGGTTTACTCACCCATGGCACCTGCAAACTTTTTCTTCATCTGAGTACATTGTCTGAACTGACATTTTTTGGGGTACACAAAGTCTGCTATCAGCTATTCACAAAAAATGCCTGCCCCCATGTCTTCTCCCATTTTTTTTTTTAAACTAGCAGTATACCATGAGAGAAAAATGATGAACTGATGGTGATCCTGGGGCAGACATGCGCACTGAATCCTGCCACTGGCCTCTATCACTGTACCCATTAAAACTGCAATCTACAGAAACCAGTGAGGTCCAGAATGAAACGGAATGCTACATGAGCCTTGCAGCTTGGTCTTTGCTTTTCACCTGATAACTGGAGGAAGAGGATTTGCGTAGAAGATTAGAGGTGGAGAGAAGTTACTTCTTAACTAAAATGGGACCCAAAGGACCTGGATGTGACCTAATGTTCATATGACAGAGTACTGAAACAGTGGTGCCACCAAAACAGCCAGATTTTACATGATACTCTTGACAAAGAGATTCTATTCCAATAAGCACTCAGATGATAACATGTTCTTATCCAAAATTACTAGGCTTGTACCACCAAAGGGAGGTTGAGGTCCCCATCCAAAGCATGCAGTTGGGAGTACATGTCAATCACTGCAATAGCAGCACACGTTACAGAGAGATGAGGTTCTCTGCATAGCAATAGAGCTGCAGTTCAGCTGTGTTTCTGGACTAAAAGGATTTTGTCATCTAATTTTTTGCTTTGGCACTGGAGTTTTATAGGGGTATAATGGATTGTATAATAAAGCACTGACTGGTAGATGCTTCAATAAAGTAGATTTTTTTAGTTATTAAGGTTTTTTTTTTTTTTAAAGAGACATATAATTCCTTACCCTCCTCTTTTTAATAAAGAGGAAAGAAGTATATGACCTTCTGACACTGATGACTTGAATAGGACACATGAAGACACTGTTGATTATCCCAGCTGCTAGCAGATCCTGTCTACATGGGAGGGTAACATTTCCAGAAAAACCCAAATCCATTTCTCTCAGAGGCGTAAGAACACATTCTTTTCGTTTACTGTTCAAAGGAGTAGAGACAGGTATAAAAAGAGACAGAAGCTGCTAAAGATACGATCAGCTGAAGCTAATCTTGCCTCCGATGTGAGTTGCTTAATGAGTGCTCTAAGTCCTTTGCTATTGATGCTGAAAGGTGTACCACTCACGGAAACCGAGCATGTGCTGAAGTTGGTTCACTCAGCTGGGGCCCCTGCACACATGCTTTCCTGAATCCCTCTGCAGAGAGCCATAAGCCCACTCAGATTTCAGCCCCTACTTACATGTTCTGCTAAATCAGGCTCTTAAGGCACCTACTGTATCTTGATTCCTATTCAGCAATGCATTTAGCCAGATACTTAGCAAATAAACCCCCAAAGCAAGCGTTGTGGAATAAAGACAAAGCAAGGAGGCAGGTGTGCAATGCATATGTGAGGAACCAGAAATAAGGCTGTCATGCTAACCTTATCTAACAGGGTAGTTTCCCCAACTCTTGACAAATCACAACTTGGTTTAGACTAAAAATCTTCCTCTAAATATATTAATAGTAACAATACACTGATAATTTACGGATACATTATACGGAACTGGATACCTACTGCAAGAAATACCCATTTGTGGTATTATTTTAGCACACATTTGTTGCGTGCAGATGTGTGTTCATGTCACAAAACAACTGGTAATTCATTCCAGTATAAATATTTGCAGGTGGGATGTTTGTGGTGTAGGGGATTGTTTGGGTTTTGTTTTTTTTAATAATCAGTATTATTTTTGTATTTCCCTCCCAACAAGATATTCCTCCTAGAAGTTGTTTATGTGGAAAGTGGAAGCCTTCTCTCTTATCAAATAACCTGTAACTCAGATTAGTATTTGCAGTTCAAATGTTTCATTTAGTTAACATCAAAAAATGAAGAGATGCCAAGACAAGTTACTGATTATAAATTATAGCATCCCAATAGCAAAAACACTGCAATACCAAAAATCTCAATACTATTTGTATTTCCTTTCATTTTAATAAATCCCAGGCTTTTAGTTTTGAAAATAGCCTTAAAAGAAAATGAGTGCAGAACCCCCATAAAATACATATGTCCAAAGACCAGCAGACACAACTACTGCAGAGGGAAATCAGCCATAGACAGACAGCATCCTTCGACTCTTTCAGCCTGCCCAACATAGAATCATTGAATGGTTCGAGTTAGAAGGGACCTTAAAGATCATCTAGTTCCAACCCCCCTGCCATGGGCAGGGACACCTCCCACTAGACCAGGTTGCTCAAAGCCCCATCCAGCCTGGCCTTGAACACCTCCAGGGACGGAGAATTCACAGCTTCTCTGGGCAACCTGTCCCATCTCTAGTCCTGGCCTAGAATCCAGCTTTTCTTAACCCAAAATTTCTAGTTAAAGCTTTGTAGTCAGTAACACAACCCTTCCATGTGCTACATTCATATCTGCAGCCCTTATTCCTTTCTGGTTTCCACTAACTACTTAGTTTAGTTTCATCCTCACATTTCCCTTTCACTGCAGCTTGAATATGTTTTACCTGCACATCCCTTTCTCAGCAGGTGATTCCCACAAGCTGTGTCTCAAGACCCACAGTGTTACCTCCTTCCCCTCAGGATCAATATTATTGATTTATCTACTACCGAAAGGGCTGAAAAAAAATGAACCCGCTTTATTCAAACACTGAAAAAAACCCAGATCTGAACACCACATGTTTTCAGGAATTGCGCTGTCTGAGAGAAGGGGGAGGGAGATGATCAAACATGTCAGCTAATTTATTAGCAGTTAATAATTTTGATCAGTTTCAGTTGCTGGTATCTTCTTAAGAGAACCATATTTTGACTGATAACTTCTCCTGTTTCCTGCAACAATCTGTCTGCAATCGATAGATACCTGACAGCAGAGACTCCTGGGATGAGCTGGTCAATACACACATGGAAAGACAGTTTTCTTTCTGAGCTAACTGTGGATAAATTGCTGCTCTCTGCATCCACCTGTGTACCCTTTAACAACTACTCTTTATTCAAAGCTGCTAGGCCTGGATATTTGGAGAGAGCTATTTATGACACACAGACACCAATCCTTCACCACCCCCCCTCCCCCCCGAAAGATCCCACATGTGCTTGGTTTATATTATTTGGAGATAGGCAAACAATTCCGAGAAAATAAAGTGCATTCAAATACTCTTAGGTTATTTTCCTACTTGTAGAAACATGTGGGATGTGTTCAGTCTTTAAAATTATTCATGTTCAGAACAGAAATTTCCCCTGCTCTCCACAGGAACAAAGCTTTTCACTCTGCATCCTCAATACCAACATTTGGATTAAAAACTGCTAGTGGTCACCTGTCACTTGACACCATTTCCATTACTTTATGGGGAAAAAAAGATATGATAAACAAAATCTGAAGTTACAAGTACTGCAGGCCAGATCCTTCTCTGCTTGTACAATTACCTTCTTTTAGGACTTCGGTAAGGGACCTCCTATTCTCCTGTGTGGCATCTTTCCACCGTAGCTTTGTGCAGGCTTATCTGAGGGACTAAGGATATTCGATTAAATTTCTCCATTAAGTAATAGCTCCTTAAAAAAAAACAAGAACAAACTATGTGAGTTTTCCTCTTGGTTCAGATCACACCTCCTCTGTTCCTACTTGCATGGACCATCTTTAGTTACTGATTTCCAGAACGCGTGATTCTACATCTTCCCAAATGACACAGATGTGGTTTTATAACAAGAGTTTTCTGAGGTTATAAATGGAAACACAGAAGAAGCCACAATAAGCCATTTTGGGAATTTAAGTCTGTGCTCTAGCCAAAACATGAATGGCCCAGGCAAACAGACATGGAACAGATGATTGTTCCCCACGTGCAATGAGCTTCCTACTTTTTAAATCAAGTAGTTTAGCGACTATCCCTCTCCTAGTCCACCCACGACAGCGCGCATAGCTATTCAGTTTGCACTGACGGCCTCCACTGTTGCATGCTTTATTCTACACCACTTTCGGAGCTCCAAAAGGGAAAACAACGCTCAGGCTCCATCTCCTGCCAGAGATTTCCCGCTAGTAATTTGTCAAGCAAAATGAGCAAATTCTCACTTCCTGGTATCCAGCCTGAGGACACTCTCCCTCCCCCAGACTCAGAGATATCCTCTGGCAGAGCGGCCATTTCAGAGTGTTCTGCACAGATCATTGCACCTGCTTTCCTGACCCCCTCCGATTTCTCCCCTCTGCCCCTCCCTTCCTTGCACTGCAAGGCAGAGAAAAGCATCTGCCTCTAGGATAGCACAGGACCTAACAGAAGCCCCATTCTTGTCTTTCTGGCAAGGAAATAGGGTTAGGTGCTTCAATAACACATCATGCATGGGGACTGGGAGGGGGGAAGGGATGAAAGAAGCCAGCGATTTCTGTCAATATGCGCCATTTGTGTGCCTGTCTCATACTAATTTCAACATAAAGTTAAAAACAATTTATCACTAACACAATTTATTACCTATTTGCATTTCAGGATCTTAAAAATAGAGCAGGCAAATCATAATGCATGATGCCCCTAGTGATTTCTATTCCCTAATTACACTGATAACTTGCTTGATTAGTGCTATGCTTTGTACAACAGGACTAGCTGGAACAGAGAGAGTCTTTATTTACTTCAGAAGGGCTCTGGATATGATTAGCAGGAGTGCATAAATGTACATTAGCACACATTAATGCAGCAACTAATCTAGACTGTGGACAGAAACAATACGTATTGTATTTTTCTACCCAGTGTATTTCTATTTGAAAATTCCTTCCACAAGTGCCTCTGAGGCACGTACTTTAATTTTCCTGTTGCAATTTGTAATTACCTTAGATTGATATGTCTGTTTTTCTAAATAAATTGCTTTACTGGCAAAAATATGCCCTCTCTGTAAGCAGATTATATTTACTGCCACACAGCACACACAACTTCTTTCTCATTGGGAAAGGAAGGTTTGAAATCCTTGCTGTTGGAGGGGGGTGTGGGTGGGTGCTGTTTTGTTTTTAAATACATCAAGGATGTCTTCTATCCAGAAACACAGCTGCTCTGTAAGTGATGTGGATGGTTCTGACATCCACCTTCTTATTAAGGATATTTGCATTTTAGGGACTTCCACTGGGATCTCTGCATCAGTGAGGAGTAGCTTTTCTACACAAAAACTGGCACCCCAGGAAAGAGATGGCTTATATCTCTATTCTCTAAAGATGCATTTGTTGTGGCCTTTGCTATGACATAATGCTAACTTCTCACCATGACAATTATTTCCTATATAATATAGGAAATACAATAATTGAGATTTCCAATACAATGGCAAAGTCCTTAAGTACCAGGAAATGGAGAGGAGGTTCATCCCTTTTGTCCATGGTGCCTCCAGGCCCCTCCACACCACCACAGCTGAACAACAATCCAACAGGCATCCACCACTGCTCTGCAGAAGAGGGACACCCTGACATGGGGACAAGCAATACCCTGCTAACGAATTCATGTTCCTAAACCACAGACCGCAGAGTGCATGCTCAGCAAGTTTGCTGATGACACAAAGCTGGGGGGGGTGGCTGACACACCAGAAGGCTGTGCCGCCATACAGAGAGACCTGGACAGGCTGGAGAGTTGGGCGGAGAGAAACCTTATGAAATTCAACAAGGGCAAGTGTAGGGTGCTGCACCTGGGGAGGAATAACCCCCTGCACCAGTACAGGTTGAGGGCCGAGCTGCTGGATGGCATCTTGGTGGAAAGAGACCTGGGAGTCCTGGTGGACAACAGGATGACCATGAGCCAGCAATGTGCCCTTGTGGCCAAGAAGGCCAATGGCATCCTGGGGTGCATCAAGAAGAGTGTGGCCAGCAGGTCGAGGGAGGTCATCCTCCCCTTCTACTCTGCCTTGGTGAGGCCACACCTCGAGTACTGTGTCCAGTTCTGGGCTCCCCAGCTCAAGGAGGACAGGGAACTGCTGGAGAGGGTGCAGCATAGGGCTACCAAGATGATTAGGGGACTGGAACACCTCTCCTACGAAGAAAGGCTGAGGGATTTGGGTCTTTTCAGTCTGGAAAAAAGACAACTGAGAGGGGATCTTATTAATGCTTCTAAATACTTAAAGGGTGGGTGTCAGGAGGATGAGGCCAGGCTCTTTTCAGCGGTGCCCAGTGACAGGACAAGAGGTAATGGGCACAAACTTGAACAATACGACGTTCCATCTAAACATGAGGAGGAACTTCTTTACTTTGAAGGTGGCAGAGCACTGGAACAGGCTGCCCAGAGAGATGGTGGAGTCTCCATCTCTGGAGACATTCAAAATCCGCCTGGACGCGTTCCTGTGCAACCTGCTCTAGGTGACCTGCTCTGGCAGGGGGGTTGGACTAGATGATCTCCAGAGGTCCCTTCCAACCCCTACCATTCTGTGATTCTGTGAACTATACATCAACTCAGGACCTTATTTTCAGAATTTGCAGAGATAGGCTGATTTCAGTAGCATGCTGCACTTCCCATTTGAAAAAGCACTGCCCTACCCCCCCCAAGTCTTCGGAAGAAATGCCCTCTTCCCCAAGTTCCTTTCACCACTATCCATTTTTGATAGAAGAGTCAATGGTTGTTTGAAAGTTATTTAAGTTTTGAATGCAAGCCTCTGTAAGTATTTTCATGTTTGTTGTACCATCCAAAAATCTCTCGGCTATGCTATCATGGCATTCAGTGATTGATAGTTAGCATTGTGATCATCTTCAATAGAGTTTTCTATACAGAGACACAGCAGTTAAACAATCTTCTGTTCAAAAAAAAAAAAAAGACGACTTTAAAAAAAGAAATGAATCCCAAGAAAATAACAAGATGTACTTAGTAGTTGCTGCCTGTACAAACTAGACAGACAAGTTTTCTGTTCCGTCCTTACCTCAGAAGCAATACACTTACGTTACTTACACTTACAGGCAAGCACACACTTAGCAAAACCACTTGCACTCCTCCTAATCTGGCTTTAGTGAGACACATTGTACTGTAACTTCTTGGATACATTCTGCTTGTCTCTTGCTAATCAGGTTTCATTGCTGGCTGCCACATGGATGACACCCAGACTTCATAAGATTTGGAGCATTGCAAATTCCTGTTCTGCTGGGTACCTGACCATGTTGATCTGCAGTCTTGCTGACACTTAGCTGAGTAATTTCATGAAGGCAAACGCCAATACCAAATCACTAGACGGATTACCAAGACCATGCTTCATATGCATTGTCTATCACCATGCTAAAACAATACAAAGAAAGGATGGTCACAACAGCTGAAAGGAAGGAGGACACTGCAGAATGGAACTGTCTTTAAAAGAGCGCAGCTGGTCATACTGATGCTTCAGAGGCTGCAACACGCTTCAGATGAGCCTACAGCTCAGCATGCAAAGAGCAAGTGGGACAAAGAAAAACTTGGCACTTTGTTTAACCGTAACCAGACAAAAACATCTCACCTTCTGCCTTCAGAACTGGGTAGTTAGATTAGAGACTATGGAATTGCACAGCTTTTCTGATGAGATGCTACTCTGCAGTATCTATCATTTAGCTTTCAATTTCTTTCCAAGAGTTATGGGTCAATGGCTAGAGTCAAGTATAACCACTTCCTCGTGCTTATGATAATTACTAACTCCCACTTTATCACTGTGCCTTTTATCTGAAGTATCCCAAAGCATTTTACAAATTCAGCAACACATCTATGTTGGACCTGATCCAAAGCGCGTTAGGGTCAATGAAGTTAATATACAATGTATTATATGCATGTAAACATTGGATAAATTGCTTGCAATTGCATAATTACAGTTGAGGGCATCCAAACAGTCTTAACTCTGCCCTATAGTGATGGAAACAATAAAAAAGAACAATTGGATGAGTCTTCCAAAAACAAGATGCATTTTTTGCAGCTAATCCAAATTACGACTGTATTAAAATAGTTAAATCATAATTGATGTGTACTGTTGGCAAAGGACTGGGTTTAGGTTATGTGCACACCTTAGCTGAACATTCCCATTCTTGAGATTTTTAGAGCTTAACCATCAGTCTGAATTTCTCAGATCGAATGCAATTTATCTGATAATCTTTGAAAGAAATTATTAGGGTGGAAGAGATGACAAACACTAGTTCTATTTTAACACCATATTTATCTAACTAGGGATCAAAACGAGCCTATACACATCAGTATGCCATCTTGACACTTTCCAGAGCACTGAAAAATGCATACTGCCTCAGGAAGTCCTTAAATTGGAGATGTACCAGTGAAAGATCATCCTCTACTTCACACCCTTTTTAATGCTCTTTCCTTAAGTATCCTCAAGTGGCTACTGTTAGAAATGAGACACAAGCTGGCTGGACATTTCACCCAACCTAGTGCTTTTAATCACACTTTTTAGAACATAGGCTTTGGGCTTTATACTAAGACTTTTAAAGTGTTCAAGCTAACAAATCTATAGAGCTATTTCAGACATTGTCTATGACTTCATATATTCTAACAAAAGCCTACACTGAAGAACTAACATAAAAATACTTGGTTTCTACCCTAAGGCTGATATTTTAAATGTGGACACCAGTATTTCAAAGTTGCAATAAAAAAAAAATAAATTGTAATTTTGTCATCAAGACCGCTCGGAGTCTATCATTATGAACACTTATATGTTGTTTTGAATTTGGCTCCCCTTCTCTTAGCGACATTGTTGGACCTTCACTGAGTAAATGACCTACTAAGTATTTTCCTGTGTGGGCTTCTGTTTTCCTCAGCACTAGAAGGAAGAGGAGACTGAGAAGAACAAAAGAAGGAGCTGGGGGATAAATGAAATTTTATAAACCAAACAAAGCACTCCCTTACATCTGCCATGGGAGACAAAGGGACAGCACTTCAGAACAGAGCTGGTGTTAAGATCAGTGCAGGTACCCCCCACACTCAGTATCCGCTCCTGAAGTGCTTCTGCTAGAACAATGTGATTCCCATCATTCTTCCCAGTAATTCACACAGAGATTGTGCCTCAATTCACATGGGAGGGATTACAGCAAAATTGCAGTGCTTGTGAGGTACACTGGGTTGGCAGCCTTGGACGCCAACGCAGTAGACTATTCAGCAGAGACTCTCAGAACAGGTATAAAACAATACAAGCAGATGTCATTGCCTCTACTGGAAAGAGCTCAGCTCTGCAAAAGCTTTCCCTCTGCCTTGGATCAGGCTCCCCAGGGACAGCGCAGCTTTTCTGCCAACTGAAGCACAAACCGATGCTGTCTAGTCCAGCATGCTGTTTGTGATAACTAGACTTGTAGCATCTACTCATTGCGTAATGACAACTACGTTCAGCAGTAGCAACCTTCAGCCATTCAGATGTTTGTTCTGAAGATACAGAACATTATATTGTTACAGAACAAAATATTATAACATTTAATTTGTCTGGAAAGTGTCACAGTTGTTCAGTTTTGAATGGGTACTGTTTTCACAACAAAACCCCTTTCTGTGTCAAAGCGGAAAGCTTATATGAAACCCTTCCAGTTCAGGTTTGCAATAGTATCCTGCATTTCTTTAATAACTACATGTTGTTGCATCACTTCCTAATATTTATTAACTAATAAGCTAGGCCAGCTTAATAAAGACTATGAAAAAAACCTCCCTTCACTTCAAACACTACAGATATTCATAGAAACTGTGTGAAGGTGAAAGGGAGAGGAGAAATTTTTTCACCATGAAGACAGTTAAGCAGAGAAATGGGGACCCAGACAGGCTGTGCAGTCTCCAGACTTGAAAGTTTTCAAGGTCTGACTGGTTAACACCCTGAGCAGCCTTGACTCACAACTAACACTGCTCAGAGGAGGTTGGAATAAAGGTCCCTTTGAACCTGAATTATCCCACGATCCTGTGAAAGTAACTGTCTGACATAAACACAAGACATAATAACTTCAAAGTTAGTATTGGATTATCAAAGTATTTGATGGCAAATACATTTGAGTTGGAAAAAGTCTCCCTCTGCTTTTCAAGCACAGTAGGCCAAAGACCTGACTGATAAGGGCAACAATGATGATAAAAGCTAGCGTTTTACCATGGTATTACTGTGACTTAGATGTTCACAATATAATTAAAAAACTTTATAATGCACATATTAATGACCTACACAACAGCCTAAGGAGTTCTTTTCTAAATTTCAAGACTTGCAGTTGTACTACCAGACACAGCCGGCATCAGCAAACCAGACTTGAGTTACTTGAGTCCTGAAGGGATCGGGTTTGATGTAATTCAGTAACAAAGCACGTATAGCTAGAAAAACTTGTGAAAGTGCAGAGAGCACAAAGATTATTTTGGCAGTAAGATGAAAAAGTGAGTAGGTAAACTGCTGACAGTTCGGTGACGTGGTAAACTGGCAACAATCCAAGACTATGTGTTTAATACAGCCATATGAAAAAACCCACCGGCTCTAACTATGAAATGAGTTTAAAGATCAGTTAAGTTGTTCAACAGGAGATCTTAGCTAGCATTAAGTTAGCAGAGCTAATGTCATTCTGAGTTGCACACCAAAGGAAATATATTTCTAAATATTGCATTCCAGTTCAGGAAGCCATATTTTAGGAGTATGGAAATAACAGTAAGTCATAAAAGTCGGTGGCAAAAAAAAGACACGACTGATATTTTAATTACATCGCCCAGTGTATTTAGTTAATCCAATGCAAATTTTAGAGGGGAAATTTCAGAGTTTTTATTTTTGCTGTTCCCCAAAGCCACAAATAAAGAGCTCTCAAAGCACATCACAGAGCAAGGGCCTTCCAGTCACGTAGACAAAGAAATAACAGCAGCCAGTGATTGGCTAAACAGCAGCTTCAGTTCCTGGGAACTGCATTACAACAAAAACCGCCAAGTCCCTAGAACACTCCAAACCCCACAGCCAGCTGGCTGCCCTTTTACGTTGATGCTCATTCAAAAATAATTTTCTAAGAGGCAACTGGTGCCATTCTGAATGTAGATACCAGAAGTGTGTATGTTTAGGACTCGCTACAGCGGTGCACCCAGTACTGCAAGAACCAGCAACGCTTATATTTAAAGCGATACATATATTACTAGTCTTCAACTGGCTGTCAAGCTCTACTCGACCTTCCTCCTATTAGCTTCTATTGTAATCTATTTGTGATTCTAAACATCAGAAAAACCTTAGAAGCTATAACCTCATTTTAACATTGTCACTCTTACTTCAATGGGGCTGTGAACATACAGCACATCGGATATAAGTGTTAAGGGCAAGCATCTAATTCCCTTTGCCAAATGCAGAAAAATTTGGATCGCCTTGAATACTTGGCATTGTGAGAGCGCACAAACCTGAAAGAGAATAATTAAGATGAACGTTGGCCTGTTAGGTCTTTTTTAAATGGTGCTAGTCATGAAGGGAAAAAAAGAACCTTAGAAGAAAAAAGTGATTAGAAGCATTAAATCTGGTCATTTGGCTTAAATCCCATCCTGAGTCAGTCTAGTAGGAAATACAGGCACTTGATCTCTCTTCCCTCTTCTGTCCTTTCCTTTCCCAGTGAATTAAGTGTTATGATACCCTATGTCACCCTTCCTGTTGTGCCACTTTTATGCAGACCTGCTTTTTCTACTCTGGTTATATCATTATCCTCATTTTAGATCATACTACCATACCTACCAAAAAAAATTCTGTTTACCAAGGGACTTGTACTTTGTGTAAGCATTTTGAGTAGATGACACTACATCTACCTTCTTCACTCCATTATAACTTAACATAGCTAAGAAACATGCTTCCAATTTTCAATTAATTAGAGCAACCAGGTGTAAAAGTTTTAGAAAGTGACTGATCTGCAGACTATTTCCTCTGTAACAGAAGCAACTTGGTGGTTTTTTGTTGCTTTGGGTTTTTCTTTTTTGTTTTGGGGTTTATGTTCTTGTTTTAAGATGGACCTCTTTGTCAGTATTCTCATAAACTTCTCAAAACAAAATCTTTCTTTTATGTTAAAAGTAAGAAAAATACTAGTAATAGATACTGTAGAAGTTACGTACCAGGGAGAGCACTTACTACAACACAATTTCTCTTCCAATTTAGCCAAGATTAAGTTGAAAAGATCTATTCGTCCAATAAATTCAGCTTATTTAAAGTTTTTCAAAAGAAGAACTTTCAGGTCATTGCTAACAATCAAAACTCTATGGCTCATCCTTCCCTTTTCAGTGGCACTACGGACAACAAAATTAAACATAGACCTAACTTCTTTGCTAAATGGCTACCAGAAAACTCCACAGAACCCTGGCAGAGGGTGAGAAACAGCATGATATTTTAGTATTGCAGGAGAGGGAGAGCACCTCCGCACTAACAGCTGGATCAAAACAACCCATCCACAAGGACGCTGCTTGACTGCAAGAAGCTTAATGGGTTGTCCTATACTGTATACTTCCTTCACTTACATAGCAACTGAAATCTCAATACTTACATCATGACCCAAATAAGAAAACATTGCAGAAAAAAGCCCATCCTAGCCACCATTTGACAGCTATTTATATGGAGTAAAATGTTACTGGTATTTGAGACAGATGGTACCAGTCCATCTTTGTGGGCAGTGGCGTGACCTGGCCTTGCCTGTCCTGGCATGCCAGGGGAGGATGATACATTTTGCCATCTCCTGGATATAATGCAGGCTGAGCAGTTCAGCAGGTGTTTTTGTTTACATTAAAGGCTTGCAAATGGTGCTGCTAATTGAATTACAAATTAACTCATTATCAGATATAGTAAGTAATTTCTTTAAATTAAGTGGAGATTAATTAGAATAGCTGGGCAGAATAAGTGAAGCAAAATGGTCCCACCCCCCCCATCAACATCTAAACCTGTCAAATTATTCTAATCTGACAGAAATTGATTTGGGATTACCAGGTGCATCTGTCATACTAGCACCAAAGTTCTTCAAAACCTCAGTGATTCTCCTAATATTTAAAATTAGATATTTGATATCTACAACACTTGACGATATCCTTGAAAATAGGGAGTTATTTAGCAGTTTTTCTTGAAAGAATGGATTCAATCATGCATTTAAATGCTTATGAAGGGCACATTTGTTTGTTGTTTAGCAGATTAAAAATCCCAATAGAAAATAGCCTCTATTATCCTTTGAAACTCTATTATTAAATTGCTATGAGTATCAGAGTAATAGTCCCTGATAGCTAATAGTTACACTGAGGTTTCTGCAGGTTATACAAATATATTCATGGTCACCAGTGACACTGGAGCAATTGAAGTTATCCTTCATATCATGACACTGTGTCTATCTGTAGAATAGAACAAGACAATAAAAATGCTAAAAAAACCCCAAAACAACAGGATTCGGGAATAAAGATTCAAATACAGCAATGCTTAAAATCTGTTTCTAAAGGAGAAGAAAATGACCAAGCATTATAAATCATTATTAGCAACTGTAACATTAATGACAAAGACAATTTAGAAATAATCCATCAAATGATCGAGAATTTTCTTTCTCCTCCTGTATATATAAGCAGTGCCACATGAAATCACCCAAAGCCTTACAAATAGCATTTTCACTGCTGAAAAATAACGCATTAAAGTCTTTTCATGTGAGTCCCAATAAAGTACATCATGACAAATTATATTTTAATTGGAGACTATGAGAAGGAAATTAATTTCACCAACAACTTTCTGTGATAAGGAAAGACATAGGTATTTGATGCCAGCTTGGTCTTGTAAGCAACTCTAACATTTCCCAAAGAAAACTGGGATTCAGAACACCATTTTTTTAATCCCAGAAAGGGGATAGGTAGGGTGGGCCTGTGAAACATGTGAAAAGCATGTAAAATATTAATTAACACCTCAAAATACCACATCTCCAGCAATGAACCCAATGAAGCCCAAAGGACTGGGAGGGACAAGAGGGCTGTAACATGCAATCACCCTTCCCAGCAGGAAGGGCTCCATTTTCTGTTCAGTGACCGATACACAGCTGACGACAGAAACTATGATGGGCACCATCAAATAATTATTGGAAAAATTCCATTCAGAGACATCATGGATAGATACATTTGTATGTGGGTGCCTGAGATGGAAAGGTGACAGATCCAGATTTTGCATACCAAAGATGATCATGACAGAAGAAAAAATAGCGAAAAAAAGAATATCTATTTTAAACTGCCTACTTGAAAAAAATCAGTTCATTTTCCAAAGTTTGTCTTTTCTTTCAGTCATCATATGTGGATGTAACATTCATGTCTTAGTAGTGTTTAAAAAAAAATCTACAAAGCACACCTATGCCAAGAGCTGAATGAACGCCAGTGAAAGGCTAAATAAAGCACTCCCTCTTCTTTAGAAAAAGGAGAACAGTTAAAACAAACTAATGCTGGAAGATTGCCATTTTACACTAAGAAACAGAAGGAACACAGGTCAAATTCTTTAGGGGAAAATCCCACCCCCCCCCCCCCCCCCGAAACCCACAAAAAAACCAACCAGGCCACCATAAGTGCCTTTGAAGGACTTACCCAGAAGTGAGAAATTGAGGTCAGATACACTCTGTCAGAAGTACTGAACATAAAACTAAAAAACACCACCAAAAACAACCCCCAACCACAAAAGGCATAGTTCTAGTAGCAGGCAGTTTGGGTCATTTTCTGCAAGCTACATCAATCTAGCCTAACTCTGCCAAGCAAAGACAGCAGGCTTTAGACATTGGTGTTGGTTTGTTTTAGTAGTGATCAATATCATAATTCTATTGAACTATAAGGTTTGGTCTCCTAAGCTCAGGTTCTCAACAGACATGAAGTTCTAGACATTGTCCCTGCAAGGGGACAAGTCCCCTGCAAGGACTTTCGCACACACCCCGGTTTATAAACCCAGAACTCCCCATAGGAAGAGCTGAGCACCCAAGAAGGCTATTTTGAGAAACTACAGGGGAAGGAAAACAGCTTAAGACTTTGATATCCTCCAGTGTCTTGTGCCAGGTTATACAACCTTCATAGAATAACTTTAATTCAAGACATACCCAGAAGCTGAAAAACATTTAAACCACATCTTAGATTAAACAATCATCACAGAAGAGCAAACCTGACTGAAGAACTGTTGTGATAAATGAAGAAAAGCTTGTTTCTTTCCCTTTTTTCTTAATGCAAATTAAAATGATACGACAACCTGACAACTTCCATGTCTGTGTGGACAAGGCCACATCTTGGTAAGTCCTCTATGGCCTCCTTATCATTATGGAGACATTTGAGGAAGACATTTGCCATTACTCTGACAAACCTGCTTGTTCCCATCCACATCTAGAATGTACAGGTGTTACAATGAACTAAGGGGACAGTAGATACACCCGAGTTGAACAGCTGGAGCCCTCACTTCTGGAAAGGAAAGAATGAAGAAGGGAGTTAGAAGCAAGTTAAAAATGTTAACTGCAAAGTAATTAAAATTATCTATAAAACTATCAGTGGTACCATATTAGAAAGCAGACCATTTCCACAGCCACTAAAAAAGGTACCATAAATTAACCAAATGACACACTAAAAAGCTTAAACTTAAAATCTGCTAATCCCTTTAGGCTCGGCCTCTAACAATTTTGCAAGAGGAACTGCAGCTCTTTTTGACAGAAACAGTAAATCACCCCGTCAAGCAGCATATCTTCCTGCAAATAGGTATGTAAGAAACTAAATCTGTCCCAATCGGTTCAGAACAGTGTTTTAGAGCAGCTTATGATTACATTTTAGAAGAACTTTCTCCTCATTTAAGAATTCCATCAGTTTTAAAGTTAAATCCAGAGATAAATTGGGCACTTAGAGATATTAGAGGCTTTTTCAATAGATGTTCTGGACATTGTACTACCCTTCATGTTATTCTAGAGGCTAGTTAAGCTCATTGTTTGAAGTCCAAAAGCTTTTGGAAATTGATGTCTAGGGCTAAGCTTAAATCTTTAAACACTTTTCAAAAGGAAGATTCATTTTGAGAGCCAAACAGTCTTAGCAGTCAGCCTTTTCAACAGAACCTATTTGCAAAGATGGATCTAAAATAAATTACTTTATCTGGCTGTACCAATGAAAGTCATTTTCAGAAAAAAAATCTTAATACGTCAGTCTGTTGTAGTCACAGAAAGCAGCAGTTTCTAATTTGTCCTTTGTACAGCTGCAAGAAGCGAAGATCTTAAATTCTTTATCTTGGGGAAGGGGGTGAGGAGTAAAGAAGGGAAACGTAGACATAAAATAGTGAACTCATTTATCTGGACAGTAGATGAGGCAACAGTGATACATCTATTGATTTGCTGCTCTAATAATTAACATACTGCTTTCAGCCTTAGAGTTTTCATCGAAAGATTGAGCTGTCTAAGACAGTCTTTGGAAAGTCACTTCTCAGAGATGCCACCTTAAAACAAAACAAAAGCACAATAACTTCTGGTTTTAATTGGTAATGAACAACCCAATTCTTTGAAGACTCTGATCCACGTGCTCTGACATGCAGAGTTGTGCACAACAGTGTAAAAACCAAAACAACATGTTGCATACTTGCTTCGAAGTAGCATGTATACTTGCAATAGGACACTAACATGGAAAACAATCTCCGTTATAAACATGGAGACATTGGATCTGTGTCCTTCATCAGGCATCTTACTCTCCCTTCTATGATGCACCCCTGCATGACTAGCAGGTTAACAAACAATTCCTTAGCAAGTGTAAGAGAAGAAATAAAAAACAGGCTCCCAGAAATTAAGAACACATTCCCATTAAATTCTACCATGCTTAACAAAACAGTAGCTCATTCATTTTCTGAGAGATCTGCTCACTTATAGCCACAACAAACGATTGCAGCTCAAAAGGTAGGAAGGGAAAGATGATGTTCTTTACGTCCTATGGTCTTTCCATGTCTCCTGACATCAAGGAGGCTGTGCTTATTAATACTAGCTTATTTTTCTTATGACCTTTACACAAGTGGCATCTCAGAAGGCAGGAGAGGAACGATTATGGTCTGTATGAGCCCAAAGTCCAGTTTGTTTTCTTAACTCCTGACTTTTCTCAGCAATTACTTAGAAAGCTCACTTTTATTCATATCAGCGCAGATCCCTGACCTTTGTTCCTTGCTACATGCAGATAATTAACCCATGAAAACAGTACTTTCATACCATAAAAGAAAGAAAACAAGATCACTATCTGGGAATTCATCTACTCCCTGAACAGCAGAACACACAGTCTCAGTTAATTGTCATAAAAAGGCTTCTGATAATATTGTCTCATTGTCAGCATTAAGTCACAATAGAGGTCTTGCCCTTACAAATGCATCTACAGAGGCAGGGCTCAGGCCCTGCGCAAAACTTCCAAGATAAGGACAAAGGCAAAGAGTTTTTATTATCCTTCCCCCAGGTTTCAAAGGAATAAAGAGGCAACAAGGATAATAAATCCAATGGGCCCTGAGGAACCTGCTGCCCATAAAGTGGTATGAAGTCCAAATACATACAGGGATTTTCAAATTAGACACCTGCTTAAGACATATATATATATCACAGCTCTTAAACATACAGCCCTGGGATGAGACACTTAGCTCACAGACTGCTGGATGCAGGGGGGCCCCCACATGGAGAACTGTTCCTCCATTTTGTGTCTCCCGGGGTTTTTTGCCAGCATTTCTGACAACTGAGAGCACTACAGTACTGGGATACAGACAGATACTTATATACTTCAGTGGATAACCAACTATTACTGCTGGATACAAAACTGAGTAGCAAAACCATTAACCCCAGGCTACATGATGGTTTACTTCAGAAGATGCTACAGAAAATACTTCAGAGCCGCGTGTTAAGGTGCACACGTTTTTAAATTCCAGGTAAGCATCTTCCACAGAAGTGTGAAACCACTATTCATACCCAATACAGTTCAAATGAACTGTGTAAGCTTTTTTCCCTGATGCGTTTTTTATCATATCCTCAGTGTATTAATGTCAAAATGAAAACCTTTCCTTATGCGCTGAGAAGCCCATTTGTAATTAATTACTTCTCAGTGTTTTTATGCTGGTCTTTCTACTCGGGATTTTACAGTTCCGAAGAATAAAATACATCCTCTTTAATTAAAAAAATAAAAATATACAAAGCCTTATTACTGAAGGTAGCAATAGATTAATGTTGTGACAAGATGGACTATAATGATGCTTAATAAAGTTGCAAGCTCAGGTAGAGCAACTGTGACAATCTTATAAGAAGGAAATGAAGCAAAAAGCATGTGGCAGGATAAAAAAAAGCACAGGGGCGAAACAAAATAGTTATTGCCACACGTTGGGATTCTACAGTAACCTCAAACAGTGCAACCACATGGGAACCCGTCATCAAAATGGTTAGTACTTTTGTCTTCCATTTAAGTGTAGCTATAGTGCAGCTACACTGTAATTAGAAAACATCTTGCACGTTTTCTCTAGAAAGAATTCAAGTAATGCCCTTATGCCTCCTCCTGCTGGATTCAGTAGTATTTTCAATGAAGTGAAGGGGCTGGGGCGGG
>VYZM01006826.1:60216-126288 GCA_013398915.1 Dromas ardeola
GATTTCTTAAACAACAAACAGTGAAACCAGTGGAATTTGTCTGTCCTTTTTCCACAAGACTTTACTTTGCAGATAGTAGATGTCAAAACGGCACCAAAAATCTCCAGACACTTAAGCATTAACAGAGGCTGCTCCAGCCTCTGAATAGTGTTTCAGGAAGAGATGTCTGCTGGTGCAAGTGGCAGCTCTGCAGTTATGTGCCTGAAGATCTCAGTGGCTGCAGAAGAGCGGTGTCCTGGTGCTAGATCAGAAATGGAAGCTCTGCTCAGTCTACCAAAACTTTAGTAAACATGGGTTCAAGTTTGTACCCTGGGATAGACTTATTTTGACCCATCTCCACTTGGGATCAACTTTAATCCATAAAGTAGGCAACTGTGTCCAAAAGGCCACTCACCAAAACCTCTGCAGGTGCTTAGATGACCAACTGTCTTCCAGGGATTGATTCTTCTTCCCCAGGGACCTCAGACTTTTTTGCCTCAATGACACACATCTCGCACTGGAACCCACCAGAATTTTTAGATAAGGGATTTCTTTCCCCTGTATCACTGCAGGAACTTGGATGCTCACCATGCCTACCTACACAATACTTACCAAACAGAAGCTGTATACAGAACAGCCCTGGTCTGTGAAGCAGCTCTACAGTCTGCAATGCAGAGAACTTCCTTTTGTTTGGGAACTGGAGAACGACTCCATGCTACAGCCTCCCGGACGCGGGGAAAGATTTTGTCCTAAGCTTCACCTATAGAAGCTGTTAAGAACACAACCAGCTGTCTCATTCAAAAGGATTTTTTTTTACCATCTAGAAGCACAGTTGCTTTTCAGGACACGATGATGTGAAGATGTCTTGTTTGTCTGTCTGTCTGGCAGACCTGTTCCTCGAGCATAAATGTACTCGTGACTATGACAAAAGGAAAAGTGATTTTCCTCGTTCATAAGTCCTGTTATAGTTTTACAGAGCCAACGTGACAGCAGGCAAGCCAGATTTGAGTTCCCTCTTATAACAAGGGGAACTGGTTGCTAAGCTGTATTTTGTCACACCTGCACAACCCCAGTGAAAAGGCAGGTGTAAACAGAAGCTGTAATTTGCCCTGCTGTTGCTGATGCATGGGAAGGCAAAAAACCCAGCTTGAGCCAGAGCCCCCAGTCGAATGCACAAGGCTGCCAGTAGAAAAACAAAAACATCTTTTTACGACCAAACTGTGTGTATTTGGTCTGAAAATCACTAAGGCACAATAAATATGGAACCCCACAAAGTAATTTTTTCATAGTCAATTTTCAGAGAAGAGCTGCAATTTCTGTAATGAACATGCACTAAACCCTCAATAAAAAAGTTAATTAAGAAAATGAGTTGTTTTTTTAACTCAAAATAAGTATTTTGCTGCTGAAAAATACAGTATGTACAGTAACTATGGTCTGGCAGGTAAGGTTTATTGTGGGGCTCTATCGGTCTAGATAACAGAGTTTTGTTCCAGTACACCTTAAAACAAATTCAGATGAGCTATGCAGAGAAATAAAATACGAAAAAAAAAAGGCAGCACATGAAACACCATAAGATCATAAAAAAAGCAGAAGATGCGCAGAAATGGCACAAAACCCACAGGAAAAAGAAAGGTCAGATATTTGCTATTAAAATGGATAGCTAAAGTGTATTCTTTCCCCGATCTCACATCACAGCACGTTTCAGTAGAAGCAGAATACCACACAGTTTCTTCCATCAGTAATTCCGGAAAAGAAAAAAAAGTCTGTAAAGAGCAGAATTTTTCCTTTTTTGGTCACACAGATTAAGAGGGAGATTTTGAAGCCACATTCAAACATTCCTGTATTGATAGCTTCCAGTTTTCTCTTTAACTCATCGAAAAAAGAAATAATGACAGTGCCCTGAAACAGAAGGCAGTAAATAAGGATATCAGAGAGGCAACAAAAAAAAATACTGAAGAAGGTTCAGAGAAAAACATATGTGTATGGTGTGACATAGACACAACCTATATGGAAGGAAAGTTACAGACTAAAAGAGTCTTTTAGTCACAAGCAGAGAAACATAAAAAGAGGAAGAAATCAAAGAAAAAGGTCTACTTGTATCATTAAGCAAGGAGAAATACAGAATAAACCTCTAAAAATGAAAAAAATTCTAACCTTTGCAGTGTCTCATAGTTATAAAAAAGAAAGTGTAAGTTTTGGCAAAGCAAACAGAAAAAAGCTAGTGCAGACTCAGTGCCTAAAGAAACGTTCGGTTCATATTCTAAACAGGAGACCTCAGTACTTTCACTGTGAGCAGCCTACACTTCCTCACTAGCCCCAGTGCAGCAGGAAAAAGAATTGTTTTGCGGGTATTCAGCCTTGGTTTTCCCATGCCAAGCGAAGAAGAGGAAAGCGGGCCACGGCCCATCACTGAAGTTCCGCAGGAGCGGATAACTTCCTGTTGCCTGACTGAGAAACCCCCCACCCCTGAGCAATCAGTGCTTATGCTCTGCAGTGCAAGTAACAGGATTCTTGAAAATCTGGTATGACATGTTTATGACAGCCTCTTTATAAATACCTGATTCCCAAGCTGTAAACAAAACCTGACCAATATCTATAGCCTACTCAACAGCTAAAGATTAAGTGTCCCCTGGATATGGTAACAGTGGGTGGTTTCACCAGGGTGGAGTGCAGGGCATAAGTTTATTGGGAACAAAATTCGGTTCCCAAAACTAAATTTCATTTTTTTGTGACCACAAACCACCAGAGAAAACAAGACGAGCCACCAGCCTGCAAGCATCGTAAATTAAGAGTATGGAAAGATATTTAATTTTATAGCACACAGAAAATGTGACACCCTCACCTGCAGCTCAAGGAGCCCCACTGACTAACACACCCAAGACAAACACCATATAAATGACTAAACACTAACCTCCTACCTGAAGCCACATGCCATGCTCAGAAGCACACATCGGAGAGGACCTTCAAGAGCAGATCCAAGCACACCACTCTGACAGGGCTCAGAGTAATTTCCTTTCCTTCAGAACTCATTCTTTACACCAGAAGCAAGATCTTCACCAAAAACCTAACATACAGGCAGCACACAGCTACTCACTTGCTCCTCTTCCCTTTGTCTAAATGTATGATGCTGCAAACAAACAAAGGTGAGCAAGAATAGCAGGACCTCAGTTAAATCCAAAAGCAGAGACACACACTCCCCACTAAACTAGAAATATTAATGTGACCTGTTTTGGCCATATCATATCATAAAGCACAAAGTTTCTTACTTATTTGCAGGCGGAGAAGAAGGAGCTCTTGTTTGCTCTTGTTCAATGTTTTTTTTTTCTTTCACAGAGGAGAAACCAAGCCTGCCAGCTACTCCCTGAGAGCTGCTTGCTATTAGGACCCAGGCAGCCCACCTGTGGCTAATTTGTGGCCTTGACCATGGCACAAAGCCAATGGAGAGGGTGGAGGCAGCATGGGTAACTCAGCTCTGAAAGGAAACTTTGTAGACAACTTCTTTGGTGCTCATTTTAGGGTAGAAGGGGAAGATAACGCTTTCTTCATTTAGCTGTTTTTTCCCCTCACTTTTGTTCCTTTCTTTATGTTTCTGCCCTTCCAGCTTTCTTCATCTCTTAGCCTGCCTTTCTTTTTACACCAAGCGTTTATATAGCTTCAACTTCCTGAAAAGGAATAAGCTTAAATGAAAACCTAAAGGCATATTTTAGACCTAAGTGAAATATGCATGGTTTATTCTGACAAATTAAAACCCATATGCGAGAGCTGTTGGTGTTTTACCAGTGAGTGTTTTTTGCAGTTGTCTTTCACAAAACTGAAATGAGCTTTCACATTCACTGAAATGAGTATTTACTTATGAGCTAATGGGAAATTCTCGTCAGTGTGCTCCTGTGTCATGAATCACGGCAGCTCCTGCTGCACCAGAGCAGTAGTCCGTCTCGGCCGGCATTGCTCGCCTTGCTCGGCGACAAGCATTATTAATTGCTTTGGGGAACAAACCTGGGAATAAGCACTTTTGAAATTGCCTTTACCTAGTTGGAGGTTGCAATGTTTACCTGTTAGAAGTGCAGGTTCCATGGTGTTGGTTTCTCACAAAAGTATTTAGGATGTTTGTGGGAGCCTCTGAATGCCAGGGCTTCTTCAGATACATGTTTGAGGTTTTACATATGTTTAGGTCCTAAAAGAAACGTCCCTGCAAACAATATATGTCTTACGCAAATGTTCACAGAAAGTCATAAGTAATGTAAATTCGGATTTTAAAATCCTTGTGTTTTAGTATTTCTGCATGCTTTTGCTTTGTAAATGCAGGCTGTTTGACTCCTCTGCAGAGAGGCAGCTCACAGGTGATGCATCACCGAAGTCTTCCCTTGAATAATGAAGTTACAGAAAAATCTTAGGCTGCTTTTCAAACAGGCAAGCTCAGTCCACAGACGGTGCACGTGGAACCTTCCCGCGAGAATCCTCCCCTCTCACGCATTCCTGATCTCAGTGGTGGGTGTAATTAATTCTCATGTCCTCTCACACACCTTTCCTCTCATTACCAAGGTTGTGATTATACTGGACAGTGTCTTGTCTAGTCTATTAAAATGCATATTATATGACAAAAAGACCTTCAGCATCCAGAACTGTCAGTCCAGCACGTTTCAGCTCCCGCTGACACTGGTGGGAGTCTCCCACATGTAGGGAGCTGAATATCTGAGCAGGGATCTGTGTGTGGATATGAGGACAATATTGCCTTTTGTCACTTGCTAGCACACAAGCAAGTAGAGAAACATTTTTCTTCAGTCTGTTCTTTGGTATCCTAAAGACGAAACATCTTTACTCTCTCTTCAAGAAACTCACCATGTACTGCACTGGAGAAAAAAAGTCAGGAATAATTAAAGAAGACATCTGCTGTCCAAACTTCTGACAGAAGCATCTTTGATAAATAATTCATCTTAAAAATCTTGAGAGGTATGAATGAGATGGCAAATGAGGTGCTCCTCTTCAGCATGCAGGCCTTCCTGGGTGACCTCCCATGGCACAAGCAGCTTATAATATCCTGGAGGGGGCACAAAGAGAAAATAGTTTTAACAAATTTGTCAATGAAGCTGTCAAGTATAGGTGTATGCTACAATCAGTTACTTGCATACTTCACAGCAGACACTATTATGCAGTTCATGAAGTATCAGATAGCTTCCCACAATGAATTCAGGGAAGAAAAGGGAAAATACCAGACTCAACCCACCAGCCACAACCGAAAAGCAATGTAACACATTAATAAGAGTTCGCACAGTGTGTGTCCTTCATGCAGGATTGCGGTGACAAATATCCACGCAGTTACAAACTACATGACATTACACTGTTTAGACCTCAGGGAGCATCCTGCCAATTTTCTATCTATCATGTATTTTTATATCCGGTGGTGTACACACTCTGAGTGCTCTTAGCAGAAGGTCACATCCAGTGAAGTTTCAGCACCAAACTATTTTCCATCTTTGGTTTTGAATAGTTTGATTTTAAATACTTCGTTGTACTTCTTTTCAGGGGATGTGTCAGAAGGAGGTCAGGGAGATGAGTCTTCCAGCAATGCAATTCTTTTGCTTTCTCCAGCATTTACTCTTATACACATCAACTGAAACACTTGCAGTAAAAATTTTGCTCTTTTTAACCTTACATCATTCTTCCTAAAGCTCTCCTGATCCCTGTGCTAGGGATGCCTATGACAAACAAATGTATAAAGAAACACTTTACCCCTTCTCTCAGTTAACAAGTAACAACAAACATTTTTCATAATGGAAAATCATACAAGTAAAATTTTAACAGAACCAATCTTCGTAAATCAGGTCTCTTAACTGTAGGGCCGTTCTGGATAAGAAGATACAGATCAAATATAAAACACATATAAATTATATACACATATTTACTGCTTTGCACTAGATTAGCCTATATGAAAATCCTTTATAAGAGAGAATTGAAAAGGTACATTTCTTTGCTGAGGGTACTTGAGCTGATCTCAAATATTTCGAAGAGGTATTGTTATGTGACAGGCAATGCATTAATGTGGAAGTAAAAAGCGCCCTGTTCTGAGGAGGGGCTCCCACATGGTTTGAATTTGACAAATTCAAAACAGTAGTAGGATGGTTCATCAGGAAAGGTGAGAGATACGCAGAAAGACATTTCAGTATGGCCTGCAGCAAGCTACTCCTTGCTCGTACTCTGAGACCCTGAAAAATAGTTTTCACAGTTTTGTTTTTTCCATTTCTGTGTTATATGGGTCAATTACATTAAACTTTGGACATTTTCCCATCTACTTGCCAACCACCATTTACTTAACATAAATATTGATTTTTTTGTCTCAGTTAATCAGAGATCATCTGACAGACTCTTACAATGTCGAGCTGACTCTGCCAAAGGAAAGCTCCACACAGATCCTGTTAGATTGCCATTATTTTACTGAGGGGGAAATATTTTTATAACTGATTTTACTTTCCTTCCACTTCTGACAGAAGAAAAGTCATGAGTTGAATCATGCTTACCTGAATCCAGCCTACGGAAGCAGAAGAAAGGGTGCCTAAGATTATTCATAACCACATTTAATTAGGACCCATTTTGGATAACCAAACTGACTTAGAAGAAGAGAGAAAGGGGAAAAAAAATCCCTACTCAGTTCTACACAGAAGATGTTATGTACATGCATATGTGTCAAAGTAAAATCTCTAAGGACTTTTTTGACTTGGAAATAGGTGGTGCTTAACAGCGACTTTACATTTTATTAAAAAAATTATGTAGTGACATTCAAAGACATTTTCTTGTCTCATGTTTTTACTGTTCTGGTATTCAGGCTGAGAAAACAAGCACAACATTTGTGCTGCAAAAGTATTTAATACTTTACGCATTGCTAAGGGAGCATAAAGTTTTATAAATTATTTTGTAAGAGCCTCTAGCACTGCGTCTCTTGGCTCCCTTCAGTGACGTCCCATGAATCCTGTTTACATGAACGATAAGCCTGGAAAATCCTGAGGTGCACCTGGACAGTAACCACGCTTTTGCCGCTTTCATCTTCTTTTGATTACACGTAGTGCACCTTATCCTTAAAAGTCTAAATACAATTGTGCATTTTGATAGAAGACCACAAGCCAGTTTTAATTTACTTTTATTTATTGGCTGACCTGGCCCATCACTAAAGTTGTATTACACAAAGATGAGAGCCTCCTGTGCCCCCTGATAAATAGCTAGGTGTTTACACAGAGTCAATGATCAAAATTAATGAAAAATGAAAATGAAAATGAAAAGTTCAAGGCTATTAACAAAGAGGCCAGAAATAGGAAACCTTTTATTGAACACCTTCTAATATTTTGAAATTTTTTTCTGAATGAGATCAGCTAAATAATCTTATGAGGACAACACAAAACTCTTACTGGGTACCATTTACGTCTTGTATTTTACTGACACTTGTCCTTTGAAGAAAGAATGCCATATTTGGTTACATAAAATACAAGCAGACTCAGATTTTTGCTTACAAGTCAATCCACAGAAGACCTGAGAAAAGAATTAAAAAAACTTTTAAAGAATGACATGTTATAGCTACTCTTCCAGAAAAATAACTTCTGCAATTTGTGTTCTCCCAATACTATATTGTATCTGTGATTCAGACAGGAAGAAGTCTAATTTATACGGACATCCACATCTAGAAATAACAATTTTGAAAAGAAGCAGGAAATGTATTTTCTCAAAATGAATTAAATGAGAAAAGTCCACTTCTCTTATGACCATGATGAGACTGCTTTTATGCAGTTTTATACAGTTTTCATGTTTAGTGAAAGAGGATATTTTAAATTAAAATACAATTATTTTACCAAGAAACACACCTTTCTGCCCTTTATAAGAATGCCCCATAAGCTGAAGAGCTGAATGTTGTGGACATTATTGAGCAAGTAATTGCTTCCTCCAGAGAATGTCATATTATGTCTCCTATACAATGCAATACAATTTATTTTATAAGGCATTTTCACAGAAATACCTCGCTATTCACAGAAGTTATGTAATACCTAAGCATACTGTTGTGGAGCACTTCAATGAAAGGGAAGCGGTGTAAATGCAGACAGATGAAAAAGTCAGCTGAAAAAGTTTGTATGCTAGTATTGAGGGTACCACTCTCAAGCCAGGAGCTGGCAATGAACAGAAACTTTCCTATTGCAGACAGCACAAGAAATCTAAACTTTCCTAATGCGTCATTAAAGCGGATGTGAGGCAGACAAGTGTGGAGCCTGGTGGGGTGAGGGGAGGAACTATCGCAAACAGCAGAGAGGAGAGAACCACGGGATGAATTTTAAATGGAAGAGGAGGCACTGTTGGACCGACGGAAGGCTGTAATTAGGAGACTAAGAATGACACAGGGAGAAAGCAGAGTGCTGTGTAAGATGTGAAAAGTCTTGAAGACAAGGAGACTGTTTTATAACTAGAAGAATTCAGAGAATTCAGAATGCAAATAAATGGCTGCATCTTACAGGACCATGATTATTTGACCTGGTGTGCAGTGCTATTATTGAAGACTTTACAGACCAAATGTCCTGTAAGAAAATTAAAGTTTGTAGGAGCATCCTTTGCTGTCTGGTGAATCCTCACTGAATGCATGGACATTGGGAGCAAAATAAGTTACAAAAACAGTAATTCCACTAAGCAGCTGCAATGGTAATTGCAAAGATGTTTCCAAAACTGGTTTGGGACTTAGGGTGAATGTCTTTTTTGTTTTTTTTTTGTTCCTTGACTTGTTTTCTGAACTGAAACTAAAGCAAAATTTCCTGAAAAAATGAAGCTCTGACTTTTGTCCATCTCCAGAGGCAGTGTTGAGGCTCAGGAATCAACTGCAGGAACTAGGGCATGGAATAATGTATCAACAACCCGGAGCAGGATGTGTAGTTTTAGGGCTGATCTTGAACCATGGTACACCCATTGCTTCTTCAAAATTGTTCTAAAGACAAATGAACTGTAATAGTGCGTCACGCCATGATTGCATGTTGATGCCATTTCCCGAAGTGATGTGATGACACTGTGGTAGGACCATTAACCCATCTGTCACTTTCTGCATTTGTCTCAATCAAACTGACAAAAGGATTGTGTAAATGTGACTTTTGGCAATGCAAACCTAGTGTTACAGACCTGACATACAAAAAGCAGTTGGTATTGAAAAGAGGGACTGACATGACATAGACATATGTTTGAAAGTAGGACCCTTGCTAGAGGACATTTAAATAAAAGATTTGTCATTCCTCTCAAGCAATTTGAGATTATTGCTAAAACACTCCAAAGATCGCTGTGATTTTTGACAATCAGCCTGCACATATTATACAGAGCATCACACCAAGCATGAGAAAAAACAAATTCCTCTAAGGTGTCATCTTTCTAAAATAGAGACATCCAGTTATCAGTAGGCACATCTGAAAATACTGCCACTGCACTGACAGTTTTAGAAACACCATTCAGGACTGTCAGGAACAATGTTTCGATAATACTGTTGCCCACATCTCACACAAAATTTCCATTAACTGAAATTCTGGTGGATTGAGGACTGTGTGGCTCGGCTGAACATGGCTATACAGGTCAGAACCATCCTTCCCTTTCATGTTTATTTTAAAAAAGTATAATTTGTATGTGTCTTGTCTCTTTTCTTTAAGATATTATGTATCTTTACCATATAACTGAATTTTCAAAGATGCAATAACCGCTATTTTAACATCATCTTCTTCCTTCCATATCTAAATAAAGATATAAATATCCAATACCTGTGTACAGATTATTGTAGCCCAAGGAAATATTAATTAAATATTTCTCTGCAAAATTTTCTCATCTTCCCTTCCTTTTTATTCCTAATTCATTAAAGTACACATGGAATGCAAATTTCTGCTGCCTTTTAACAGATTTTGGTCTGTTGAAGTGCCATCCGTCTTGTTATTTACATCCATTTTGTTATTTACAGATCAGCTTCTAGAAACGAAGAACAATAGACAACAAGCTCAGAAAAAAATCTGCAGAATACCTACTAGGACATTGATACTTCGAACTAGTATGTAGAAGTAAATAGTAATGAGAGCCAGTATTCAGAAGAACTGAAGACCAGCGACAGGCTTAAGACTGAAAAAAAAAAAAATCATATTGCATGTCTTCAATAAGCATTGCTCTGCTTTCCAAATGCTATTTCACTGGTAAAAGGACTAGAGCTGTTAAATTCTAGAACATTTCAGGACAAAGATCACAAGGCCAAAAGCTTTTTCAAAATTACTGACTAGAGGCTAGAAATGGAAACTAAAAGTCACAGCATCCACAAAGATACTAGTTTGGTGACACATTTTCCCCTCAGCCTCTATCTAATGTCCCTCAGTGTACCGCAGCTGCCTCCCTCCCCAAGAAGAACCCCCACTATCCATCTTTTTACCCCAAACACCGAGTCTCTTTGTTGGTTTTGTTGCCCGAGTGACATTTCAGCAGGATCAGTTCCATGATCTGGATGATAATGAGCACACCCTGAACACCGGCGATAGCATGCTCTGCCAGCATATTTATTTCCAGACCCAGACAGCTGCCTTGTCATGGCTGAAGGAGTAGGACAAGAAGGGGACAAGCTGGTGAAGTAGGAGTATGCGGAAGGACATGGGGCAGAAGGAATCTCCAGCTCGCACTGCCACCAAACAATGTACCTCAACTGGGGCCTTTGGTGTTACTGCTCTCTAAAGTGCAATCAGAGCAGAAAGAACAAATTGAGGAGGGCTTGCGAAAGCTTGCCTGTTTTTCCTACGGTATCAGTTGTCTAAAAAAAAAAAGTTATTACCTCCCCCGAAGCCTTGTCTAACAAATAATACGTTCCATCTGCCAAGTTTTCTTTTTTTTCCTCTTTTTTTAAACGCCTCAATCATCCAGGGATAAAGGAACGACAACTGTATTTATTTTATTTCCCTAAGTGTAATCTCTCTCCACAGCAGATGTGACAATTTACTGCCAAAGTAAGTTCATCACACAATTAGCGGTGTGAAAGGAAAGCCTATTGTGTACCATAATGGTTTTTCTCGCCATTAGCAGTTAATAATTACCGACACCAGCTTCGGGGCGGGCTGAGCCCCCCCTGCCCAGGCCCGGGTTCTGCATCCCCATTTCGCCGCAGCACCATCAGCGCTGTTCTGCAACCACTGGGGACAGGGGCAGGAGAAGGTGCTTCATAATGAATCCTGATAAAGCCGTTGTTTTATTTCTCCCAGAACCATAGAGACACATCTTCTTAGGTGGTGTGCATGGCTGTGTCTGGACTGGCATCAGTCCCCTAAAGTCACTTGACTCATCTGATAGAGATTGATTACTTTCCCATTGGTGGTATTTTGGACGAGCCGTTCCTTTATGGTTATTGTAATGACTTTCCTATAAACTTTTATTGCATTTTCTAATACCATTTCATAAATATTACTAGCACAATACTGAGTAAGTTCAACATTTTATATAAAACCCCATGAAGTAATAATAAAGATTGTCAAAACTGGACCTTTAAACTACATAACATATTTTCATACAAATCACATTCTACTAATTGACCCTGCTTTGCTTTTTTGGTGCTATCAGCATTTCCTATGACAGGTACACTGGCTCCCCTGTGAACACCTGTCTCTGCTAAGTTTTTCGCCTAGTAGGCTTAAAAAAAAAAAAATCTATTTTAGGGCTATTTTTTTTTTTAATGGAGATGAGGGTTGGTTTTTCACCGAGAAGTCACAGAGATTGCTTTTTTCTAGTAAAACAACAACAAAGAACTAAAATAAACTCAACAGAACTCCCAACAGAGTCAATACATCAGAAATTTATGAAGAGCCAACTTAGAGTGTAAAGTTAATGAGCATATATTGAAGCCTGTTAAACCACCGTGTACATGCTTCTCATCTGGGAGCAAGGCAACCTTCAAACTACATTAACCTAAGAGTACTTTACCCCAAACAAGGGCACGCACACTGTAGTTTAAAGGCTTTTGTTTATGCCCATTAACTTTACTTGAGCTGTTTGCATTTGCCTGCTCCTCTCTAGGCAAGCGCTGAAGTTGCAGTCCGTCTCTCTGCTGCTCTGTACCAACTTCCACCCAAAGCAGCAATCTTGCTTTTCCAACCAGAGGGCCACAGTTATCCCTAAGCCCTGATCACCAATTCACTCTGCCTGTCAAACACTGCTCGCAATAGGGGACAGGGCAGTCACTCTGGGGTGTCTGCCACAAAGAGGTCCCTATTCTCTATTCTGCTGTGGAATGGGCTCTCTCTTTCCATTCACTGCAGTGAGAAATAAGACACATGTTTTTGATATCTAATTCAGATGCGTAAAGTGGGCGTACAAATAGCATGTCCTATCTCTTGGGACATACTGGGGAACCGAAAGAAAAAGAAAGCAATAATGGATTGTTCAGTGAGATGGATAGAGTGCCCTGGTTGGTGTTCCAGGATAGGTGATAAGAACTCTATATTACCCAGTTTACAAATGAGTAATATTTATTCAGGCAGCATATTGACATAATGGGAAGCTGTTTCTCTACTTAGATCAGGAAATGGAAAGTAGTTTTTGAATGCTTGAAAATATATGGGCCGTGTAAACCAGATGCTGGATACAAAGCAATCTGAATTAACAAGCAGCTCATCACAACCATGCAACTAGCAAAACTCCAAGCAGCTTTTACTCCTATCATAGTCAGATGCATCATTCCTCAGAACCAGTTTGGCTACATCATGGCCACATATGAACTTCTTTGCTGGTTTTCCTGCCACGTTCCCACACCACTTCCCACACCACTCTGCTCATGCCTCTGCTTCTCACTAGACTTTCAGCCTATGTGACTATGGGTCACCTTCCCTCGGAAGGGTTGTTGCAGAGCTCAACCCTGCCCCTTTTCACTTGCACCTTCCATGAACCAGCACACCTACCAAGCACATCTGGCATGTTTATCTAGCTGTTATACCTCCACCTGGACCCTGCTGAGACCTTAGGCTGCCTTACCAGCTGGGGAGAGGCAGCGTGTAAGCAAGGTGGTCCAAATGTGCCCACACATTTATGCACATCCCAGGCCTAAATCCTCACTGCCAGCAAGCCTTCCCTCTCAGAACATTCCATGGGCTGCCAAGAGAGATTGCAGAGAAAGTTCATAAGAATTGCTGTATTTGCTATATAATATTGGGATTGTGTGATATCACAGGTGACTGATTATTTTCCTCTGATCCAGGTAACTGCTGTGCTGAGTGGAGACTAGAAAAGCGCCTCTCAAATCCCGTCCCCCTTTCATCCAACTCCCAGTCGTCTTCTGTGTGCTCAGAAAGGGGATTGCAGCTGGTGAGAAGGGAACAGTTAATCCCCTCACTTTGCAGTGGTTCAGACCAAATCCACGCTTTTGCCCCATATCACTTCCCACAAGGAGCTGCACCCACAACATAGCTGTCTTCACCAGCTGTCTCTCTGGTCCCTGTGCTTTGCCTGCCAAGCTGGTACTATGCTGTGTTCACAGAAAAGGCTGGAAGACATGGAGCAGGACTGAGGCATAACATTTCATCGAGAAGATTCATTCATCATAAGCCATTTAGGATTTGAAATTGGCACCAGCTATTCCTCAAAAGATAGATTGCAGAGCTGCAGAAAACAGGGTGAAAAGAAATTCGAGAGGTCATCTAATCTACCCCATATCAAAAGGGCCATCTGTGGCACATTTGTCTGACCTGTTCTCAAAAGCCTTCAAAGACCAAGCGCCCATGATCTATCTCGCTAGGGGATTTTAGAGCAACAGTCCCCCAGGACGTGGAAACAGGCACCGTCATCTCCAGCAGGCAGCCGGCTAGCAGCGCAGTCGCAGTGCACAGCTCCCACCCGTGTTTCCACTTGCTGGGAAGCACTCTCTGACGGTATGGGAAAGTTGGCTGCTACATTTCTCAACGCTGGGTTGTACAAAGCAGTTACAGCAAAGAAACCCCCTTCAGAGCAAATCCTCTCACACACAGAAGATTTTTTCTGGCTCACAAGAGAGTCGCTACTGCCTGGAGCATATTGCATCATGTGGGAGGATTTCGCTCCATTCTAAGCTTCCTCATAATTTCTATGTCAATTTCAATACATCAAATTAGGGATTTCTAGCAAAGCTAGATGAAAGAAAAAGCGCTAATTTGTACTTTTCAGAACAAGGAGTTATTGGCCAAGAGTTATGCATTAAGTATAATCTTTTAAAAAAAATTATTTTGTAGGTTCTTCCTCCCTCACACCAAACCACCAAATTCCTGCCCAAGAAGCTTTCGATGCTTTTTCCAAGCTTTGCACACTGTGTTATTATCTGCACATCTCATCCATTTGGGTATTTAAAAACAAGCTTGCAGCCACTTTCAGCTGATTTTTCCATAAAAGCAAATTGCTACTTAATGTTTTCAGTCTTCTCACTTTGCAGTGCATCAGCTGGTGACCAGGCTGCATTTTGCTACCCTGAGCACTAAACTAAATTGTCACTCAGAAGTAAATTCTTCTGTAGCACTTCTGTCCCCTTCTGCCATTCTGGGTTTCTCATCAAACTGAATTAGCATGTACATGGTGATTTGTTTCCTTTTAAATGATACTGATTAAAAAGAAATCACAATCTGATACCATGCCGCTTGGCAATGGCAAACAAAGAGTAGCCATGTTCTTCTGAACATGGGCTTTAGCAGAAGTGAGAAACAGAGACATTTTTCCCCTTCATTGCTCTGCCTCAGTTTTTTTTAATTATATATATAACAGGCTGCTCAGTACTTTTCCTGCATGGCCTCTTCACTTTTAAAGAAACAGAATGAATCTCCTTGCAGACTCTCCGCTATTAATTGTTTATAATGCATCTATCTGAAGGAAACACTTACAATGATATCTCAGCAAACATTTCATATTACTTATAGCAGTAAGTGCTCTAGGAAGTTTGTATGAGCTGTTCCCTCATGGCTGAAATAAGCCTACTTCATACTTTTCAATACTGTACTGCCTTGGGACTTAGTGCAGTAGACATACATTTTAAAGTTACATAAGATTAATTTTTTATGCCATTGAAGCGAATTGGCTTTGTAATTAAATTTATTTTCAGCTGTATTTTGTGTGTGTGTGTGTGTTAATCCAGACTGCTACTTAGCTTACATTTGCATTTGGAAACTGCAGTATTAAAGCACATTATAATACAGTATGTGGGAGCTATGTTAAAATTTACTTTCTAAGAAAACTAAATTCTTATAATTTATTGGTAATTATGTCAAATGTTTTGTAATTAAGGGAACCTGAGAGAGGAGGAATTCCCTGTCTCCTGAATTTTTATCTGTTGATGGAAGGAGAGTTCATTAATGTAGAAATAATATCCATAAGTAAGGAATAGATATGTCTCTATCTCTTCTGAGTGTGAGCGTTGAATATCATATGAATTCAGTAATACTAAAAGAACAGAAAATGTGATGGCTACATTATGCATGAACCTGGTGTAGTTCGCTCCTTCAAACTTTGTCAGCTTACTTGTGCTTTTTTATTCCTTTTACAGCAGAGATCAGAAAGCAAAAGATTCCCTTGGCAGGGGAGCTAAATTGCATAATCATATATAAAGGGTAATAGGGAGGGGGAAGGGAAGAGGGAGGGTCTCACTCAACAGCTTTCAAAGATCATTAGTGGAAAGTTAACACTGAAATAGCAGCAAGTTCACATTTCTGTAAATTCCAGTTTGCTTTCCCAATTTTATTTTTTAAGTGTAGCAATGGAGCAAACAACACAAGAAAATCTCTGGGGTCAATGAATTGATTTCCCTGCCACACTCGAATGAGTCCCAAGATATTGCTGAACACTGTCATATTTTGTTACCTTAGAATGTCCCAAGAAATGTTTCACTTGAAATAGCAAAAATCCTATTCTGAACAGATGTAACGTAGCTTTTTAATATTTACATCTTCCCAAGTCATTCCTTCCTTACATCAGGGACAGGATGCTAGATACTTAGACTGCTACCAGTTCCTTTGCTTTTCAACTCAGGAAAACATTCTTATTCAGAGCAGCACTTAAATAAATGTTCAAGTGTTTTCTTGAATCAGAACCAAAATTGTCACTCTCTAGACGATATATGTTTGGATATTTTAAACTTTACCGTTTTTTCCTTCAACTCTTCCAGTTTGGGTTGTGGTGTTTTTTTTTTCCTGTTGATCCTCTCTGAGAGCGTTATTATCAGCGTTCTGGTGAATGTGCTCCCAGAACCAAATGAATTGTGGTCGCCACTCTCATACCCACCCACTTTATTAAAAAAGTTGGAGGTATTGAATTTTGCACTTTTATCTCCTTCATTATGAGGACATTAGTCTATGAAGTTGGATCAGATGTTCCTAGCGGTCACCATTCATGTGCAGCCCACGCTGACTCTCCTTCCTGCTCTGTCAGACAAACCACAATGAAAAGGAGAGGAACACAGGTCTGCCAGAAACATCACCCAGCTGGTGATGAAGGCTTCAGAGCCTTTGGTGTGAGAATAAGTGGAATGATACAGAGGATTGCCTCTTGCTTACAGAAAGCACAAAGAAGAGTAACAAAACATCCACCAACTCTGCCTCCCATCATATACATTAACTGAGTCTGAATTTAATTCACGGAACAAACTCAAAACCATTCATTTCTACTGCATAGGTTACATGAAGGGTAAACTTGGTCTGTGTCACCTCTTACTCAGTGTCTCTAATGCATCGCTGGATTCTGTTCTTCACAATTTCAAGCATCCATTTTGGATTTGAGTTACAATCGTGTGGATAACAACACCTCTGTTGTACACTCTTTTATTTTCATAAGAGCTGAATAAGCTTTTTTACCTGAGTGGGTGCTACCACAACCGTGATCTCATAATTCTCTTTTCTAATGATATTCTACTATTTGGTTTGCAAGGCACAAAGTGATTGCAGAGTTAGCTTAAAATAGTGAGTGTGAGAAGGTGGAGCAGGCCTTCAGTCTTATGACTCACCACCTTATAATTATTTAAAAGTTCTTGACTTACTCCATGTATTGATATGCAATGCTAAACTCCTGAAAAATTAAAATTTTAGAAGGAGAATGATTTCATATTATATTAGTGCTTAATGAAATGACAGAACCTTCAAATTAAATTAGATATCTTCTTGCTTTTAGCCAAAAATCAGGCCAGTAAGAGAAACAGCATGACTTTGAACCATCACTTATTGACGCATTTCATCCTCTAAAACTATACAAATTAAATGAATGAGAATCTCTTTTCTCCTTTGGGTTATGTTGAAATATGGAGAGCTGAAGCAAGGACAACTTTTACAAGACTTTCTTGGGCATTTAAGAGTTCTGAAACTCTGACTTCCATCATCCAGACAAGCTTTCCCAAGCATGTTTCTTGGCAGGAGTGAGAATCTCAAAAATGTCCAGCATTCAAAAGATAGTTTACAAAGTTACATCATTAGATCCTTGAAAGAAGGAAGCCACCAGCACACCTAACAGTTTGGAAAACCTGTCTCGAGCAGCACACATAACAGACTAATGGTGCACCGTTCATTTTCAGCCTGGAACCAGGCTTCATGTATGTCATTACCTGCTATGTTTTTCTGATTGCAGCATTAGAAAAAACGGTGTAATTATAGTACACATATATCTTCAATAACAGGGATTATTCACCAGCCTCCAACACATAGTTTCTACAAGCAGTACATAGAAATTGCTAAGGATTGTATATAAAGATACTAATTACTAACTATGCCTGCTGAGGTCCTATGACAAAACCCCAGTTGCAATCACTCAGAAACAAGGTTTTAGAAAAGGTTTCACCATCTCATTATGTACAGGCTTCTGTTAGCAGAAGCTGGGTATTAAACAAAAGCATTAATCCTTGCTGAGAAAAGGAGAAGAGGATTCTGCATTGACTTCCCAACCACTGCTCCTGGTGCCGAGCAGAAGGTTTGCAGCAACAAACCCAAAGTTATCTATGCAAGAGTCAATCAAAGTCAAATGTAACACAGCACACAAAAATAACCCCAATTATCACTTCAGAAATAATGCCTTTGAAATGAGAAGTGGACACTTCAAATCAATTTGGCCTGCATGAGTAAGTGTCTTTTTAGATAGTAATAGGTTGTCTAGACTCTCATTTCAGCTATAGAAGTTCTGTAGCACAGCGAGTTCGTAAATCTATAATATGCATGCAGACTGCGTTCAAAGTTTCATGGACAAAAAAAGAAATGACTGAATTTTGTATTTTCTTGTTTCAAAAAAAGACAAAGCAAGTATCTGCTATGCATTTCTGCATAGCTAGGGACAGCTTATCATCATATACCAGATAATAAGTTGGTATACACACTCTAAAACATTTAACTCCCTATCCAATAAAAGGTTTCATGTGTGGTATTTTTAGGGAAGAACTCAATGTTTCCAATTGTGCTTGTGGTTACCTTAAGCATCAGGGGGCATTTCCTCATCAGCTGTGGCGTTCAGACCCAGAGCATGTCACCTGCAGCACATGCAGCGCACGTCACTGGTGTCACAGCTCATGCTGGACACTTGAGGCAATTATGGGTTACGTGAACAGGGCAAAAGAGCAAGAAGTCTGGGTTTGTGTAGTATGAAGTGCAGAGTCTGGGCCTCCACATCACCTCCAGCTCTGAGGGTTTTGGACATGGTCTCATACTGTATTTGTACACCAGCCTGAGACCCCGAGTCTCATGTACCGCTCATACAGAGTAATGGCACCGTTCGAGGAGAGAGAGGGGCACAGCTGTTTACATTAAAGCACGTAGGGCCTTTAATGTGCCATTATTTACCATTAAATAGAGGCCTGTGTGGGAAGGGAAAGGTAGGATGCTCTGCCTGTTGTTGGGCTGCAGCCCCGACGGTCACAGCTGGTGGCTGTGAAAAGTCACCCAGCAGCTTTAGGGCCCCAGGGTGATTTTTTTTTCTGAGGAGACTTATCCCCTCCTGACAGAAACTGGCGTCCACCCACTGCAGCTGCAGGGCTGAGGCAGAAACCCAGAGAGAAGCACTGCAGCCTGCCTGTGCTGAGTCCTCCACCCAAACAGGCCTCCCAAGGGCCGAAATAGCTGTCCAGGCCTTGGGCTGCGTGGACCTCCAGCACCTGGAAGTCTCCCTGAAGGCTGTGGTGGATATCACAGCAGCAAGTGTGCCCAGCTAGGACAACTCTTCAAACAAGTAGCCACGTTATGAGGAGGAGCTCAACAGGCAGTGCAGTATCTGGGAATGCGAGTGGGAGATCGGTAACGCGGTGCTGTGTCCTGTCCCAGCCCTGCCTTAAGGCTGCACAAGGGGAATGTAAGCCTGTGGTCAGCCCGGAGCTGGCTGCCACAAGTAACTCGGGAGATGAAGGAGACAGCACCTTTGCCTCTGCTCAGGGCAGAAGGAGGAGCCTTCGCCTA
Source organism: Dromas ardeola (assembly GCA_013398915.1). NCBI lineage: Eukaryota > Metazoa > Chordata > Aves > Charadriiformes > Dromadidae > Dromas > Dromas ardeola. The sequence continues at coordinate 79,587 of VYZM01006826.1, forward strand.
CAATGCCCCTGCATAACAGATGGTGTGCCCTGAGGCTCGCGAATGAAAAGCGTATGAGTAAGAGACAGGATCCAGGAGAAGCCCACCACGCAAAGCTGATCCAGCCACCCACCCACATTAGAATCAGCACCACCTGAAAAGCACATAAAGTATCAGTAATTGGAGGTTGCCCACCAAGGGGCACCGAAGTACCCATTTACCGTCCAGACAATTTCTCTAGAGAAGTTTGCTTCCTACCAGGAGCTCACATTCACAACGTCACTGAGCAGCTGCCGAGCCTGGTGAACCCTACAGAGTATCATCTACTCCCGCTATTCCACATAGGGTCTAGTGATATTGCGACAACTTAGAACCACCAAAAGAGACTATGTGTTCCTCAGAGCAATGTTAAAAGGATCGGGAACACGGGTGGTGGTCTCCTTTATCCTCCCAGTCAAGTTGAGTGGTGCAGTTGATTCACTAGAGCAAAGGGATGCCATCCAGATGGAATCATAGAATCATAGGGTTGGAAGGGACCTCTGGAGATCATCTAGTCCAACCCCCCTGCCAGCGCAGGGCCACCTAGAGCAGGTTACACAGGAACGCGTCCAGGCGGGTTTTGAATGTCTCCAGAGATGGAGACTCAACCACCTCTCTGGGCAGCTTGTTCCAGTGCTCTGCCACCCTCAAAGATGGACACGGACAGGCTTGAGGAGTGGGCCCATGCAAACTTCTTGAAGTTCAACGAGCCCAAGTGCAAGGTTCTGCATCTGGGTCCTGCACTGGGGACAATCCCCAATATCAATACAGGCTGAGGGATGAAGAGTTTGAGAGCTTTGGTTTAAATCTTGTTTAAAGCTTAATAAAAAGTGATAAGATCTTATTTAGTAGGTGTTGGCCAATAAATTGCTTGCATTGTAACTGAAAAAAAAAAGGCAGCATGAAAGATTTGCTATGTCTAAGTAAAGATAGTGGCTCAGAGTAGGATCCATTCATAATGAATAAGAACTATGAGATTTTCAGTGTTTCTGTCTGGAAGCTTTGTTAAAACAGTGGTACACAATCCCTAATTACAATGATTATACAAAATGGTATAATAAATCCTATTAGATAAAAAAGTCAGGGTGTTCTGTTTTTAAAATCCAATTTAGTCTAGAGAATGAGAAAGTGATCTTTTGTCTTTAACAACTTGGGGAAAATAAGCTGAATTTTAATTAGGAAAGAAGTATGATGAAATTAAAGCTAAAGGAAGAACAATGCCTTAACAAAACTAGCTGAAGAGTGTTCTTTAAAAAAAAAGTGTTTTCACTTTTTTTAATTGTAAATTGAATTAAGGAGCCCACAGTTGTTATATAAGAAAGATAATTACAGAAAAGTGCTCAGTTGGAGAAGTGCTTTAGGAGTCAATTGGGATATATTCTTCCAAGTTTTAGTTTATTCCATAGAAAGCATCCACAGTTGCCTATGTGCGTACACAGGAACAATCCACGCCTCAGCTTTATCATGGGCAACTCTTGCCAAACGCCTCCTGCGTTGTCTCTGCCACAGCTCATGGTGCTCAGCCTCCATCCCCTGTCCGGCTGTCCTTCCTATACCCATGCTTGGGTAAAGATGGCTGGAAGAAGGGGTGAGTGTTTTGAACAGGAGATAGGTCAAGTGGGGTGTGGTGGCACCGGAGGAAGTTCAACAGGTTGGAATAGAGAGTGGTATGACATTTTGGCAAAGAGCTTCAGCAAGAGAAGCTGTAAGGAAGGAAAGCCATTATGAGTGGTCACAGTGCCTGACCAGCAGCGCAGGCTGATAAAGGAGGGTGGCAGCCAGTCAGGCATGCTTATTTGTGCCTGCGCATATGCATGCCTGCAAAGCACAATTTGTGTAGAGCAAATCTCAGCCTCTGCCTTGATCTGACCAGAACAGGACAAGGCAGGGTTGGAGCCAGACATATAAATCTCCCTCTGCCTTTGGGGAGAAGGGGAGAAAAAAAAAAAAAGGAAAAAAAAAAAGAAGACACAGACAAAAGAAAAAAACAGAGGGAGCAGACACATTTCTGGCTAGAAAGAAGGAAAACTCCTTGCTGAGATGTAATTCCTCTACTCCCTGTCATCTTTTCCCCTACCACAAAAATTGTGGACCACAGGTACTCTCCAGCTGGCCATCAGACCTCCTCTTTCTCAGTTTGAATACTTTCATTAGCCACAAAACCAGGTTCTCTAATGTCTTAATCCACAAATTCTTTAAGAAGCCAGGCATAAAGAGAAAAGGAAGGCAAGAAGGACATCTTCTTGTGCTTACCAAGTGGAGGGTGTGCAGTCCACTCCCTCACCCTTTACCAGTTCTGTGCTCCTCTCTATCTGATAAGCTTTGTATGCTTTCTGGAGGGAATAACGAAATCAGAGAAATAAATCTCTCCAAAGAGAAGCTGAGCACACGATCTTCAGCAGGCGCCAACTCGTAGGTATTCAGAGTCTAAGCCTAAATATTTGCCTCTCCATCATGGCAGCTTACGCAGATTTACAAAGCCAGGGGACCAGCTCCTGTTATATTAAACAGTGTGTCCTTCCCTTTCTTATAATACTCTCTCCAGACTGTATTGATTCAGACAACACATAATTAGTGCTGACTCAGATTAAATACAGTCTCAAAAAACACTTGCATTTTTCGTCTCGTGACACAAAGGCAAACTGACGACCCTCATGATTTGTACTGTAGAAATGTAAAAGTAGAAAAAAAATTCTGCAAATATTTTACCATTCTACGTGAATCAAATATAAACCTGAAGTAAAGCCTTTACTGATTTGGGCATGTGATAGTGTCTAGAGTAATCTTCAGAAATACACATTAGCTCAGAAATAATTGATTTAGGTTGTTTTAGAGAAGGGTCCTTGGAGCAAGGACCATTTACCCTTAGGGCTTCAGAACTGCTTAGTCAGACAATCAAATGGAAGCAAAAGTCACCTTTTAAACTCTACACCCAGCAATTAAAAATATGGAGTTACATTTTGTCACATGTTTTGATTTCTTTAGGGAAAAAAAAGTGCCAAAAAACCCCAAAGCTAGAAGTACCTTTTGCCCTGCTGGACGTGGATGGAGGCTCTGTACCTATGGATTTGCTGACTTTATATTTTATGATAAATGCCTATTGATGAGTAATAGGCATTTTTCTGAGGGCCCAGTCCCATTATCTGCTTTTCTGTTGCCATACTGACAGCATTATACTTGCCCTTTAGCTTCGTTTCTGCTAAAATGTAAAGACTTCATGAGAACAGGGCTCCCCTGAAAACAGTCGTCGCTGTTGGTTGTAACGTTCTTGCATGGATGATTTCTGCCATTAAACACAAACACTGGCCAGAAAAAAACCCAAACACTAAAACGAAGACCAGCCACAGAAACACCACCTTCTAGCAGGAATGACATGTACTTAGCACAAGCATCCTGGCCTGCCAAAGCTTCTGGTTCCAGGAGCTGAGCTAACAGGTTTGCCTGCAGTACCAGCACAGGCATTTTTGCAGTCAGTATTTGTTCTCCCAGCTGAAGCGTACAAATGGTTGTCTGCTTTTCCTTCTCTCCATTACAAGTCAGCCTGTTTTAATTTGTGCAGTTCTGATTTTTGTCCGTGGTATGTCATCACATTGTTCTCAGAATACTTGAGAAACATTAACGAAACACAAAAATGTGCTAATTTGTGAAAATAATAAGCACGCTACTTAGAAGGAAGGGACTATATTTATGCTGGTAAGGATGTAGCGAATACAGCCAGCAGGTTTAGAAGAGAGTTCTGATTAGTTGGTTCCTCTGTTCAAGAGAGCACATGAAGCCTTCTGCTTGCCAAACATTAGTCATGAACTTATCTACCAGCTCACCCAAACTGTGGTCTCCTGGTGTTAAAAAAGAACGGGAGATTCACCACCAGATTCATTAGAACATGTCCAAAGACCGATTTTCATCAGAAGATGGGTCTTTCTCCATTTAACTTCTTGGTCAGCCATTCAGGAAGAAGCATTAGTGGAAACTCATACACACTGCGTAGAATTTACTGGTACAAAGCAGTAAGTTACAGCTCAGGGACATCACTGTGCTCCACTGCATATGGCCAAAGCAACTATTGGTTCTACCAAAAACACTCAGCTTTGCTAAGCCATTGAAGTCTGCCGTCTTCAGTGTGCCACAGCACTAGCGCTCACCTTCCATTAAAAAAGCTTTCCTTATTTTGTTCCAGCTGATAAATATAACTGAGACTGATATTAGCTCATGCATGGCCCATTAATGAGATGCAAGCCTTTGCCATACATGTTCATGATGATATCAAGAAAGACACATGCTCCAGTATCCTCACACGAGAGCCGATACTGCGAAAGGGAGAACGTTAAAGTAGCTGTGCGTGGTGAAGCAACGTTCTTACTTGATTCCAGCTCGATGTTAAAAAAAAAGCTGTGGGGAAAGGAAAGGGCTGTAACAACTACCCAGATAAGGTAGCAAGTGGGAAAGAACAGAGCCTCTATAAGGTCATACAGAACAGGTGTCTGCTTGTTTATAGACTCCTGTTTTCAAAAGAAAACATATTTTGCAATATGAATTATGGAATATACCCTATATGCTGTAAAGGGGGACTGGAACCCCTTATCTCCTCTATTAGGTTTCATAGAGGAACCTGTGGTTGGGGTTTTAGATAGGAAATGATTCTTTCAAGTTTCTGTATTCCTCAAGCAAATTCTTAATAGAAAGGCCGGTGACTCCCAAGACTACAGGTCTGATACCTGGTCTGGTATCACCACTGTACTGCTGGTCTTCTCTGTGTCTCACATCCACACACATCCATTGTCAGAGTCCAAGTTATTATAAACAGTAGGCCTACGTACCTAAGCCGAAGTCTTTTAATTGGACCTCAAAATTCATCTACAACCTCAAGTACACAGACTAATTCCTTATCAGTGTTAAAATCAGTACAGCACTAATGACTTGAGCACAACAACCTGTGTTACCACTAGGTTAAATTTTATCATTTTGAGGCCAGAAGGAACCAATATGTAGGTCTAGTCTTACCTCTTCCATAAGACAGCTAGCTGAATTTCCCCCAGGATCCCTCCACTAGGAATGAAAGGAATCTAGCAGAATTTGTTTCAGTGCAGCTCGAAAAATTACTTCACGAAAACTAATGTATCCCTATCCTAGTAATCAATACAAATCCTGCTCAAATGTCAACTGCTTTCACACAGGCCAATCCTTTTTCTGAAAGCCAGTACAGAACCTTGAAATGAGGCAGAATTTGCTAATATAACGAGCATGCAGGATCACCAAAGTCAGAATATAGCTGCTGGATCATTGGATTTCTCTAATACGGATTGATGTAACACATCAATAGGTTATTTTGCGCTTTTCCTAACAAAATATTTCGTGCAAAAGCAATACAGAAAAATGTTAAACTAGACAATAAACTGAGCTGCCAAAAGAAAATAAAAATACAGGATGTGGTATATAATTGACTGTGTATATGCTGCTGCTGTTCACCGCAATAGAGTTCCACTACCTGAACACAGCAATCTTCCCTTGTCTTCAGTAATTTAGAGCTAAGAGCTTGTTTTCTCAAAATCTTTTTAGTCAAAGGCCAAACACTATGGAGAAAATCAAGATGGCAAGACCACAAAATAGAACCTAATCCATTGAGGTGCAAGCTCTCCGTACAGGAGCAGGAGGTCACCTTATAGCTACTTTCAAAGACATATCCCTCCTTCTCTTCCATCAGCTCTTTGTTTCCCTCCCAACACCCCCAAACTGGCATATCCTATGTACAGGCATTTCAGAGCTTGCTTTGAATTCTCATTCATATTGTCTTGCTCCATCCTCTTTAAGATGATTGCTCATGTCTTCAGGGGGCCTACAAGAAAGCTGGTGAGGGACTTTTTAGGTTGTCAGGGAATGGTAGGACTAGAGGGAATGGATTAAAACTAGAGATGGGTTGTTTCAGAATGGATCTTAGGAAGAAGTTCTTCACCATGAGGGTGGTGAGACACTGGAACAGGTTGCCGAGAGAGGTGGTGGAAGCCCCATCCCTGGAAGGTTTTAAGGCCAGGCTGGATGGGGCTCTGAGCAACCTGATCTAGTGGGAGGTGTCCCTGCCCATGGCAGGGGGGTTGGAACTAGATGATCTTTAAGGTCCCTTCCAACCCTGACAATTCTATGATTCTATAATTCTCTGTCTAGCCCTCCTTCTTGTTTTAAGGACAAATCCTCGCAGCTGACATAAATCCATACAACTTTACTGAAATCGGAGGACCTTAATCAGTTTAATCAGATGAGGAACTTATGCTCTCTGCCTGCTTCTTCTGTCTTTTGCTGTTGATTCATGCTTTTTGAATGGATGGATCCACCCTGTCTTTTCTCATCCCATTTCTGAAAGAGCTTCCCAGTGTTTCTGCTTCTCTGGTTGTTTTTAATCTGCCTCAAAACCTCTTTTCCTAAGTCTCTTCATTTCGTCCAATCCTCTATTCTACTAATACCCCACCAAAAATATCCTGAATTACGCGACCAATTTCTCACATTTTTTATTTCACCAAATTTGTATCATTACATAAATGCTTTGTAGGAATTATATGCATAAAAGTCACCTTTTAAACAAAATACACTAAAGGAATATAGTCCTGTACTGAATTTTTCCTTTTAAATCCTAAGAAAAGAAGAGGTATTGGAGAAAGAAGCAGCCATTCTAATCCATTCTAAACGTGGGCTGCAGAACTGAAAGAATATGAGAACTTCACCAATCTGGAAGAAAAACTTGTTTGCCAACTTGAATGAACACACATGCTACCAGCAGTTATTTTTACCTAGCCCATCATTTTATGGCTAGGAGAAGCTAACAAAATCTACTGAGATTTTGGGTTTTGGGACATAGTGGCTGCATACTATAATGTTTCAATATGCTGCATCCTACATAACTGACCATATAATACAAATTATACTCTGTAGCTCTGTCAGAGATAGAAAGCCAACATCTCAAATCAGCATGTTGCAGAACACTTTTACAGCCACGAGTAAATTTAGTTGCATATGCTGGTGCACACTGGGCGGGAAGCCAATAGAGCATCCCGCGCCACACATGCAGAGTCAAGTCAGGAAGCATGGCATTCACACACGGCTTAGTTTTGCATCTGTAAACACGTCCCAAAAACTCATACTGGGTGCTAGCTCTGAAATACTTTTAGAAGCAGGTTCTGGAAATACTGTTGTTTCAGTAAATAGCATGAATTGGGCACTGTTATTACATAAACCACAGGAAACGGTGCATTTTCAAAGCTTGGAGCTTAAGCTGTCACAACTACTTTATGCAAAGATTGTATTTTTAAGGATGGGGGTTCTTAAATGTTTTAAGGCACCGTGAGTTTTCCATTGTAACGAAGGGTCTCTGTATCAGGGTCCGCACACCCATAAACAATAAAATAACTTCTGGAGGTTATTTCAGTACACTGTGCTCTTCAGCTGACACCAAACATTCACAGATTATGGATTTAAAATTTGACCTACCAGAAAAACTAGCAGAGGTCAACATTTTTATTCATACAGCTATAGTGACCTGTGGCTAGCACAGCAAGGCAAGTTAGATAGGGGTAAGGATAAAAAGTAGTTCTCTCTCTCTTCTCTTCTCTATCTGCCTGGAGGGAATGAAGACACCTACTTTTGCAGCTCCAATGTTGAAATCCTTTTTGCTTTCATGTGGTTACTGTGAATGTTCTCTGGAGTATTAAATGAGAGGAAGGCATTATAGTTTTTAACTTTGATGCCCCATTAAGATGAATATGCACCTAATGAGCTGAGAAATTACCATTGCTCCTTTTTTTGTACTACTGTACAAGACTGGCTAATCAGGACAGGGGCATGCTCTTTGTGTTCTTAACCCAACAGCAATGAAAGTTAGAAGATCATATTCAAACATAGGTTTAATGCAGCAACAATAAAGGCAATAATAGCAATAGCTCCTGCTATAAAAGAAGGACTAGAAGGGCATTTCTTCTTTTTTTTTTTTTTTTTTTTTTTTTAAGAGCTGCAGTAACTATCCCTTGCAGTTCAGATGGAGTTTGGCATAAAACTTAACAGATATTATTTGTAAGCCAGCTGTCCCCATCAAAGCTATCAGCATTTAAATGTCTTAAGACAAACAGCAACAAAAATAACCATTACCATTGAAACCACTGATTATTTTGGAAAAAACCCCAGCAAAACCCGGTTTATTTTAATTGCAACAATTGAACTCTATCAAAGCCCCTTAATGCGGTAACTTAATCCTGTTGGAATTTGAAATATGTCCTTGTTTTCTCAGGTTAGGCTCCCTAAGAATGAAGCTGTATCTAGCGACACGACATAAGAAGCTAAAGCCAATTATATTCCAGCATTATTGACTAATATTCCCCACCTGCCAACTGGAGTGTGGCAAGTCTTATTTATACTGTGATATGTGAGCATGGATATGAAGCTCCGTTTTTCCCTAAGGGAAATCTTGTAACAAACAGTTGTCAGAGCAACACACAATTTTGAAAGTAACAAATTAAAAATCTAATAAATATGGTGCAAATAAAGAACATAGGAATTTAGCCATTTTTTGTAATGCCTAAAATAAAATGCAAGTTTGCTTTCCTTTTCGAGATACCTCAGTGGAAAGGTATTATTTAAGTAATGAAGAGAGCACCACCACACTGATACCTTGCCAAGGTTCATGTCCTGGAAGGTTTCAGTCCCCTGTTAGTCCCACAAACGTTTTATCATGTAAATCTACTCAGGTGGTGAAACGTTTGCGGGCTGAACCCAGCAACAGCTCTGATGTCCCAGCACAGTTGTAAAGCAGCAGTTTGCAAGATGCTGAGTAATTGTAGCTTCTTTGGTAGCTACAATAGGCCAAGAGCTCTCTTAACCAAACCTATATAATGGTTACACCATGTTCTTGTAAATGAAGCCATAGGAAAGTATGCAGATCTCAACCGACAGATGTTCCCTCTACTCCTGCAAGCATTCATTTCCAATACTTCCAAAAGGCAATGTGGGGTGGGTTTTTTTTCAGTTTTAGTCAAGAAGATGTTGCTCTTCTTGCGTACCACATTTAGCCTACAGCAGAGGTGACATAAGAAAAAGTTTCCTAACATTTCCCTTTAAAAAAAACATCAAAATTTGAGAAGTTTTGGTAACCTCATGGGGAAAATAACAGTAGGGATGATTCATCCCTGTTTTTTTGATGTTTTTTTTTTTTCCTTCTAAAAGATGCACTCCAGCATTTTGTAAGAGTATTTTTCCTTTGATAAAAGTACTACTGCAAAACATGGTCCAGAGAATTATATTTTTAGCTAGCTCTAGGCCACTGGTTCTTCTCTTTCACTTACATTTATGCTAGCCCTACAATTGTTCTCTGAATTTTGGCCAGCTTCAGTAAGGGACTCTGGCCACAGGACTACTCCACTGTATACATAGTCAGTCACAGCACCTCCTCTTGGTGGGGTTGCCTGGGGAGGGATTTTGAAGAATATTATTTTAACCTGGGTGTGCGAAAGTACAGGAGCAGAGAATTACACTACTCCTATTGATGACTGACTGCTGATTTGTGCAGTCACGTTGCCCAGGTCAGGGTCTGCTCGCACCCTTGCTCTGTTGAGGTGCTCTTCGGCTGCACGCTAATGCACATGGAAGAGAAAATCCTGGGAGAGCTGCAAATGTTGGCAGAGGTGGGGGAAGCTCCTTGCATGAAAACACAGGATGCTGAACTCTCTTTCTGTGCAGCAGAGGAGCGAAAGCAAGCTCTGTTCGTTCAGGGTTTCCGAATTCCTCATCACATTAACTCCTGCTGCTACAGCTGCAATCAAAAGGAATCCCACAGGGGAATCTAAGCAAAGTAAAGTATTTTCTAGAGAGAAAATGTCACACGGAAGGAAAGGGAGAGGAGGAAGTGGCATCTTCAGGGTTGTATTTAAGCTGTGATTCCACTTTGAACATGAATCCTGGCAAAATCTCACTTTCACACAAGTAATTTTTGTCCTGCATGCACTCAGTCACGTCAACTGGCTGCACAGGAAAAATTAGGCGTGATTATTGTTTAATTATCATGAGATCTGTGCAGCTAGAGATCAGCTATAATCCCACCTGATGCATCAAAAATGCTAATTAAATATTAAAGGGTCATGAATGATCTTAAGGGGGAAAATAATAATAAAAATAAACAGGTGCACTTTAGATAGTTAAAATATTTGGGGTTTTTTTTTCAGTTTTGTAACCTCTCTTCCTTTTCCAAATTAATGGCAAAGTAGAAAGGGGGAGAAAATAATGGAAAAAGGGAAGAATTCAAAGTTTGGGATTCTTCAGTATGCATTTACAAGGTAAGTTTCAAGTGAAAAAGGTGAGAATTTTCAGAAAAGTTCATCTTTAATCTAAATTCACATTATTTTAACTATAACATTTCAGCAAGCATAAATTCAAGTTGCAGCATGTGTACCTTCTGAAGTGCGTGCCATAATCACGGCTATAATCTTTTTCACAGAACTATTACCGTTTTGCTACAGGTGACATAGGAAAAAAGAGCAAAGATCTGTTTTATCCCAATTTACCGGACTACCGTGGAGAAGGAAAGCAGGAAAAGGGGACTTTATTCAGAAAATGAGCAGAATGCGTATGAAAGTCACAAGATAAGTAGAGAAGTTGTACAGGCCATGTCAACCATTTCCAAAACCATTCTTCTAGGTTACAGTATGCTTTATAAATCAGCTTAAGATTTATTAAAGTCATTCAAAAATGTGAAAGAAGAAACAACAGGCTTTGAAGAAAATGGAATTACTTTACATCGTCAGTGTTATGAACTTAGGAAGGCTAGTTTGTTACTAGGGATTTAAGAAAACCTGCTTTGTAGTAGTCAGCATGGGGAAATTCAGCAAACGCAATTTAATAAACAAATCCAGCGGAACATGATTATTTTACTATCCTGCTACAACATGATGAGTCAGAAGGCATAATTTCCTTACAGCACTTTATAACGGACATTAGATCAAAAATGCTGCTGTGTGCATCCGTGTTAACGTGCAATGATTCTCCTAAGTACCTTTGTGAGAGAAGCCTTCAATGGCTACCAGCACTCTTCTCTCCCCAATGGCTCGCTACAAATCATCTCCTGCTCCACAGCACAAGGCTAGAAGCTAAAAAAATGAATACACCAGTAATTTCTTTTCGACAGTGATTTGACACCCAGCTGATGGAAGGAGCTAACCATGTAACCTCTACACCGTAAGTTCTGCTAAAAGAGATTCTCACAAAACACCCATGGGGTTATGGATTCCTGCTAATAGCAGCAATAGGATGGATGATAAAATTATGGCAATGTAGAAATGCTCTCTCAATTAATTTCCCATCATGTTAAGGCCATTATCATTGGATGTCATCTAGTGAAATGGAAAAGAAAAAAACAAACCCAGAAGCCTTCAATACCTTTGAAAGTTTCACTCACTTAGCACATGATATAATTGTAGGGTAGAGCAGGCCAGCCTCTTGAAATAGTTTACCTTCAAATAGAGCTTTAATGGTATTGATTTAAAGCCCTGACAGGCAGATTTGCTTCAAAACCATAAGCATAAGCAGAAGAAAAAAATGAAACAAGCACGCAGCCCAGAAGGAAAGCGAGCAGAGATTTATCTCTTTCCAAAAATAAATGGGTTGATTCAAGATTTCTAGATGTCAACAAGAGCTTTTTTCAACCAGCTTTCAGCACAAAGCTCACAGATCGTTGTTTTGCAGATCTGTATATTATACTACCTTGTATAATGCATCAGTTTCTCCAAAGAAGCTGCTTCTAACTACAACTCTTCTTAGCTTCTATCTGCAGTTTTTCAGTGGGAAGATGAGAGGGTTTAGACAGCTATGGACAGGAAGCAACACAAGGTAAAGTCTATGGGAGGGCTCTCATATATATATATATATATATATATATACACACACACACACAAATATACATATACTCACATATAGATGAGAGTTTGTATGCACTCATGCGCGTATGCATATATATTTAAATATATACAAATGCACAACCATATACAGTAACTAAATAGAACCTGTTCTTATTTTGGCAAAAGAAGGTTTCACTCTGTTTTCTTCACCAGCTTGCTGTCTCGCCCTTGCTCTCTACCTGCCAGTTTTGTCACTGCCTTCCCAACACAGGCACTACTGTGCATCAGCATGAAGCAGAGCTCTTGGCAGTGGCCAGTGCAAGTGGTGGAAGGGCAGTGCTGTGGGGACAGTTGTGCCATGCACAGAAGAAGAGATGACTGGTGTGTGGAAGATTCCTTCTGTGTGTTGATCCAGAGATACAATTTCCCTCCTGTAATTAAGGTAATAGACATATGATTAAGAATTAAAACTCAGCCTAAGAGAAAGTGCGTGCCAGCAGAAGAACATTTACAGTAAGACAGGCAGAAATGAAAGCAATGAGCCGAAGCCAGCTGGAAGGGTTAAAGACTTTAACATAGCCAAAGAAAAATCCACAGCCATAAAGAAGGAAGAGGACAGAATCCTCTGGGCCATATTTTTGTCTCCTCCAGTTTTCAAAACGTACAGGATATATCTAAGTGGCATTTGCACTTACAATGCAATTGCAACAATCTTCTGGATGCGCCCACACAACTACTCATTGATGCACAAAAGCATCCAAGGCAATTCTTATTATAAAGGTCAAAATTCCTCTTAGCTGTAAGAGAAACTGGTATGAGCCCTAACCTTTAGGGGAAAACTTAAAGGCTGATACACATGAAAAGTTATCACAGGGTGCCTCAGACTATGGTCCCATGGCTTGCTTTCAGCTGAATAACATCAAGAGATGACTGCCTCAAGCTACTCATTATCACCTCAGCAGAGTTTACAGCCTACCAGACTTGTTACTGCTTCTCTTCCCTTTCCATACTGTCACAATAATCTGGGTGACATTAATACTCGAAACAGAAGGTTTTACTAACCCAGAGTATGTTGATTTAGCCATATTCAGCAATCGCAACACAGGCAAATTTAACAGGGTAGTGTTTCCAGCAACAGCTGGAACAGGGCAGGACACAGCTTGGTCATATTCTGAGCATGAGAACATCTTCCGTCGTGGTTCAGAAAGCATTAACAATGATGACTGAACTCTAATTCCAGATTTCATAGATCTGAATAGAAACAGGTGGCCAAACGAAAGAATGCCCTTTAGCAACGGTTTCTACTGCAAATAAATCACAAATTGAATTCTACATCAAATTACAAATAGTTACATTTAGATTTGAAATGGATTTTATTTTTTTTTCCCCCCTCAAGCATTACAAGAAACAGTGCTCTAAGTGCAGCTATCTCAAGAAACTTCAGGTGGAGAAATCGTCAAATAACTTTCAAAAGAGGAAAACATCCCATTTTTTGGAAACATCTGCTCAGTTTGCTTGGGCAGCAGCTATTGATGTTATTGACAGTTCAGCAACACAGGAGATTATTTGCTCTTTTATGTCCATTTCCACTCCTCAAAATGAAGCAACTGACAAAGGGCCTTGACTGACACCCCCAAGACTCGAGCTCCTTTTGTCCAGTGCGGCCATGATCAGGCACTACCACTGCAGTTGCCTCATTCCAGTCTTCACCCGCCAGAAGGGATTATACAATGGCAGCAAAATAGATATCAACCTTATTCCTTGGGCAGCTTCTCTGTTTCAGCTGCCAGCATCTATAGAACCACTGCATTAAGGAATATCTGTTCTCATTTAAATGGGCTGTTTTACACAGCAAAATGGAGAAATGTAGACTTTATGTCTACGTCAGGGGCATCTTCAGCTTTGAAGCCTCTCTAAGTCTTTTAAGCATCTCTGGATGTCAGCCATGTGAAACAGTAAGTTACTATCTGGGGCATGTTAATGGTTTTATTTTAAAAAATGTAACCTGCAACAGAAAGAACAGATTTCTTCCTCAAATGAAAGCTACAAGAGCAAAGGCATTCAGATATAAATACAACTAGGAATGACTGATAGTAGGGGTGGGGAACCTCACACTTCCACCTTCAAAACCCCCTCTAGCCTTCACGTCATGCAGAAAGACACAGTTAAATTTTCCCAAAAATAGTGGATCATCACTATGTTTCTTGCGATAGCAATTGATGTTTAATTCCACCTTTTTGAAAGTTAAGTCACTGAAAATGCCTGCAGCTGCTCTGTATCTGCTTCACTTCAATACCTATCTGGTTTGGAAATCTGCCTTTGTAACCAGTTTCCTAACTTCTTTTTAATCTTATTTTAAAAAGGCATACTGCTTTACCTACCCCTAACCCCTGCGAATGACTTGTATGTCCCTTTGTTTTGTGAGGCAATTTCAACTACCTCCAATAGTCTCAATTTTGACTTACACTCTTACTCTGAATATCTAAATTCTGTGAGGAAAGGGATGGCACTGACTTTTCAACTTGACAGGGCTTTGGCTTGAGACACAGCTGCAATTCAAGTGCAGGCAGCAGTGGCAAGGATCTCAGTCATGTGAGTTAGCAGCTTACCCCAGGTCTGCTGCAGCCTGAGGATCTGGAGAAGACGGCTCCATACTGTTACTATAATAAAACACCGTGAGATTTCTGCTCCATTAAAACTGGAAATTTGTGGCATTTCATTCCAATACTGAATGGACACAGTTCCTTAAAACTCAGAATATTAATGGAATCAGATTTTGGTGTCCAAGCCAATATACATAACATAATTTAAAGTATGTCTTCACCGACTGGTTGGAAACACTCAAAATCGAAGAAACAGACAGAAGTACAGTAAGAATTTAACATTTATTACTGTGTAGACTCCAGCCCACAGACTCCCTGCTGTGGAACTGGCAGGTTTGTTACAACCTCATGAGGTAGGTGAGGTACAGTATTATACAAATTCCTTATAGAGTTTGACAAGTCCATTACACCTGTGATGTCTTTAACCTTGTGCTGGTTTATTGTACTGAACTTATGTCAAAGCAAATATTCCAGAATAATTGCCTGATAATGTTTGACTGCTGTGGCAATGCTACAGAAGACATAGTGCCATACTATCCCTCCAGCTTGCAGGCGACAGTACTTTGCTAAACCGTAAGTAGGAAATCAGAGAGACAAATTAAGTGAAAGCTGATGCTGACATTTCCCCAAAACTTAACTAATATTTTTTTTTTTAATGACTAATAGATGAAATCACTTTGATCTGCAAATTCTTAATTATTTCTTGCTTCTGTATTCCAGTCTTGACGGGGAATGGAAACAAAGAGTACAAAATAGCAGGAAACATTGCCTGTATTTCTGCTTTCATTACGGACAGAAATTTCTGGAATTTTCCAGAGACCACTTTCTAATACTTCTTGATTGCCAAAAGAAACCCAAGCTCGCACAGGTATGTGGAAGAAAAGAGCAACTGAGAATCGTGTTGCCAGTTTCTTGTTGCTCCCCACAGAGCTCGCCATAACAACAACAAAAAAGTGTTTCATTTGTGGAGCAGCTGTATTCAATTGCTGCACAGCGCCTTTACCCTGGGTCCAGATTTTGGTTGTTATGATCGGATGGATGACGTTGCAGTTATAAACATAATATGGATTTGATAATAATACCAAAGTCCTGAATAAGAGCAGAGTAGCAGTAGATGGTGTGGTGTTTGCTAAGAGCTGCTAGAAAGTGGATCTATGGGAGGGCTGCTTAAAAAGCAAGAGGAATAGGCAGGTAGTTATAAAGTGAGCCGTCTGCTACCACAGATGAATCCCTAATCATCTGAAGTCACTGCCATGCACAGCGGATTGCTTGTTAAGTTAAAAAGAAGGAAGAATTACTCACTCTCTACAACTGTCTACTTTCTTTAATTAGCAGCAGGCCAACCTGAAGATGCCAAACTTGAGTGCCCAACACACCAAACTTGAGTCCTCAAGGAACCTCAAACTTTTATTCTCCCTAACATCCTGGATAATCAAAGTAGGATGAACCTACCCATAAGCCTGCAAACATGCCTTGAATAACATCATAATATATACAATGTACAAATTATATGGTATATTCTATGTCACATAGACATTCATGGTACTTAAAATACTGAAAGGCAATGAATATTTCCCTGAAAAAGACAGAATCAATAAAAGTTTGTACCAAATGGAGTATCTTATTTGAAGAAGTGGAATGAAATTAAAGAGGGGTGACTGGATATTGCACCCCTAGGTACCTGTTAAGATCTTGGTCAACTGTTTTATACTGATACTGTCATTCTCAATCAAAGTCCTCTGTGCACTGATTAATCACAGTAACACAGGACTGGAAAGACCTGCATTATGTTCTGAGGCAGAGAAGTATTAACATCTTCAGTGTACAAAAGGTAACATCGCACAATAAAGGAAGAACGAAGTTAGAATAAAATCCAAGGTGGAGTTTAACTTTCCTAGGTGCTTTTGAGAAGTCCCATGTGCAACCCCATATGATGTATTCAAGTCAGAGGAAGAGGAACAAGCAGAGAGTCCTCCTGAATCTACTCTAATTACTAACACATGTACTTCCACTCTCCTCCAGCAACAATTTGCTCTCACATAATTTAATCCATTTTTAAGCCTTGATTTTTAAAAAAAAAAAAAAAAAAAGAAAAAGAAATCTCTAAACCATTCCTCCCCAACCTTACATCTAACATTACATCTAACATTCATCAAGACAGAACATGGCCTTTTTGTATTATCTAAACATGCAGTGGTGATTTCATATCTCTCAGACTGTGCCACTGCTGAATTCAACTTTCTATATAAAAATCAGAGCCAAAGGCAAGCTTCTGGAACTGCACCTACCAGTCCTGGATCTCAAAAACCTTAAATAATTTGCCTGATGATGCTGAAGAAGTGTTTAGTAAAAGGATTAAATGCAGCAACAAAATATGAAATAAACATCTGTATTCAATCTTGAAATGCTTGAAGTTACCATACACCTCTCCCCAGACTCTAAAAACACTCCCTGCCAAAGGCCTTTCTGATTAATAGCCTGGAATCCCCTTCCGTGGCTCCAGGGGAAGGGGAGTGGATGTAGTAATCTGTTATTCACCTGTCTTTGTATTATGTCATACAACACTTATTTTATCCAGGAAGATTCATCACCATAATAACGACAGCTAAAATTGCATACCAATGAACTCCTAATGCTCGCCTGTCCTGGTTTGGGGTGGAGCAGAGCCAACTTTCTGTTCAATGAGAGGCTCGTGCTCTACTTGTTGCCATGGCAACTGGCGTCAGCTGACCTGGTGGTTTGCCCTGTGGAGGGGTCACACCTATGGGGAGAAGTGAAGAGGTTAGGTGACCCGAAATGACCAATAGGGTATTCCACCCCATCTGTCATGCTCAGTATAAAAGGGTCAGTTCTCCACTATCTTGGTTCTTCAATGTCTCTCCTTCTTCAGTGACTGACATCCAGTGTCAGTTCATCTGACATTGGTAGATCGTCATCTGGTAGATGAACGTCAGTTCATCTACCTTTGATTTTGATCCATGGGTTCCTGAATCAAGAACCGGAATCCAGTTCCCATCTGTTGCTGAGTCCAGTCTGGAACTTCCCCAGTGCCTGCTGGTGACATCTCCCTAGGAGCTTGATACAGTTTTGTATATATTTGTATATACTGTATCTATTTCATTATTTTCTTTTTATTTTATTATTAGTATTTCATTAGTTTAGTTTTCTCCTAAACTCATAAATATTTTTCTCCTTCCTCTCTTTGGAGTGAGAGGTGGGGGAGAACATCTGTTGTCTTGTTATTGGCCAATCTGGCCTAAACTGTGACATACCCCTAACTCAATTTGGTAACTAGAGTCAAATCAGATTTTATCAAAAGCTAATCGAGGAATTTCTAATTCTTTCCTAAACAAAACAGCATTGTTATAAACTCATAATGAAGCTAAACAGATTACAAATACCAGTTAAAAAGAATCTTTCTACTATGCAAGCGTGCACAATAAATACAGATAGAATTTACTCATTCTTAGTAAACAACTACACTTTTATATGTTCTAACTACATGTCTGTTTTTTGTAAGATGTGACTGTAAGCTTAGTCCTGCTTACATAGGTACAGAATCAGGCCTTCCACTTGCTGTGAGTCCAATGCAAGTTGATGTGAAAGAATAATAATTGGGACCAGGGTTACACCTTTAGGACCACCTAGGGTTTGGATGAGAATGAGCCTAAGTCAAACTCTGGGATTTGTTAGACTGTATAAAAGACTCCCAAAACCGCTTTGTTACATAGGAACAAGGGGAAGGATGTTTCACAGCACCTCTGCATTTTTTTTCGTTCACGGAGAAAAAATTTCTGCAATTGTGAGATCCTTCCCTGTAATAAAGACAAACCTTTGAAGAAATGACTTCCAGTGGCATGCATTTCAGGTCTGGGAAGTCCTAGACTCATATGCCTTTCATTAAATTGTGGATAAGCACTGGCTGCCCTTGGTTTCTGACAGGAACCGTGGACTGGCAACATAGAACTAAACTCCAATCTTTCCTCTTATTTTAAACATTTTACTTTAAAGAAAAGGCATATGCATATTTAGAAGAATATTTGTGCCACAACTAATTTCCACTGCTGCAGGAACATATCTGTTCATGTTCAAATCATGCATAATTGCCAGTTTTTGACCATTTTTTTCAAGAAAAATTCCTTTAATACACATGTGGGCTAGGGACGAAGTATCCCATCTGCTGACTGGCTCTGCAGGAATCTGGTGAATATTGTCTTTCCCTGTGCTTAATTAGCTGTAGAAGCTGGCATAGCCAGCAGGATGAAAAATAACATTAGTGCTCAAAGAAATCCTCCTATTGTTCTTCCTCGATCACTCTCAACCTAGGCAATGTTAGCATACCTGTCCTGCAGCAGTTTTACTTCAGGTGACTTCTATCTAGCTGGAGTATCCTGCCTAGAAATTCAGTATGGCAAAAGAAGGCCATAATATGTGACTCAATTCAGAAATACATTAGAAGTACTGTAAAACAGCAACCTATCAAGCAAGCCTACCAAGAATATCAAGTTCTTTCTGATTAATTTGAAGTTTCAATTATTGAATCTTCTATTTCTTCTTTGGGCATTAACGTCACTGATGAAGGTACAACACTACATTCTTCGGCCAGGGCTCCACATTAGACTGATTAAACCCAAGGAGGCCCATTGTTGCACTGTACATTTGAGAAAGAACATGTAGAACATCTCATTTCAAGAGATGAATGTGTTTCCTAGAGTTTGATCTCAATAATTGGCGTGCACTAAGAGACTGTCAGAAGTCCTACGCACAATTCTGTATTTGGGAGCAGCAGGTGCAATTTCCCACTGAAATAAGAGGTCTAGCTTCAAGAGAAATTTTTTTTTTTCATTACTCTGAAATAAGCCTTCTTCCTTGGTCCACTAGAAACGTTTTTTAACTGTTGCAAAAAAGTAAGCACTAAAACCAGTTCCTGCAAATTTTTATGAGGTTTTTGTTATGTGAAACTGAATTATTTTATTAGGTGGGATCTCAGGCTAGGGAAAAAGTGCTTTAAAGATTTATTAGTTAAAAAATACATGATCATATCATTGATGTTTTGAAAAATTTGAGATATTCTAAAGATACTCTTCAGATTCTGGGAAACACTCAATGCTCTGGAGACAGGCCAGTGAAATAAAGTGATCTAATCAATAAGTAGTCAGAAAACATCTCTGTGTGGTATTAGCAGAAAAGCTTCCAGCATCGGCTATGTCCCCGATTACCAACGGGCCAGAAATACCTAGATATCAAGCTGCCACAGTAGGACTGGATACATCCACTGCCACCTGAGATTCAAGTCTTAGTGAAGACCAAACATATGGAACATTTTGTGTCTATAACTTCATACTTGCAAATGTCCCATTTCTTAAAGTGATATTTATATCCATGCCTCTGTTCACTCTGGCATTAAAGGGGAGATTTAAAACAAAAATAAAAAAAAAATATTGCCAAAATACTGTTCTCTGTATCTCCCCCAGCCATACTACAAGTTGAACATCACAATGTTTTAACGCTGTGGTTCCTCAGAAGACGAGACTGCTTGCCACTGAACTATGCCTAAGTGTCTGTCCTGGACAGTTCGCTTCTAATAGTCCCACACAAATGTTCAACACAATCATTGTTCTCAAAGCATACATTTTCTCCCTCATATGTTGTGTGGATAGAAATCACTGTATAAACTGTGGAGGACTGAGGGAAGAAGTCATGAGAGAGATATTTTTTTTGTCTAGGAGTCAATTTCTGGTTTGCAGTTATATTCCACTCTAAAATGCCCAAAAATTTGGATCATGATTTATTATTTACTATTCTGATATTTTACTTTCTACTAGACCACTAAATTAACATTAATAATGTATATACATGTAGGTGACTTTATGCCCCAAATGGCACTATGGGCACTATTCTGATGCTTTTGTCTATAGATATGTGTATTTGCAGTACAGCAATTACATCATTATGTCCAATTATGTCATACCGGAAACAAATACCAGAATCTAAATAAGCAGAATTTTCATTGGGTTTGCTGCACTAGTGAATAGACGGACCTTCTCCCAGAATAACAATAGCTCAGCTCAACAGTTCACCCAGGTGACAAGTCATAGGTTTAAATTAATTTTTTTTCTGGAACGGACCAAAGACTTGAACCTGCTCCTTCATTAACCTACTAAGCGCCTCAGCCACAAGGCTACCCTAAGTGGGTCAGCTTCTGAGTGATTAGCTTTAACTAAAGTTAAAGGGATACTAAATTGTCAAAAACTTCCTATGGATGGTTTCCCATCCCATTCTCTTTTTTGAGGCAACGGCAGGATACCACCAGTAAGTTAACTGCACAGCCACAATTCACTTTCGCTAGTAAAAACTGAATTTAGAAAAATAATCTTACAGATAAGACTGAAACTCAGAGCTAGTATGTCTTACCTATAGGTTATATACAGTGTATAGTAATAAATTAACTAGTTAAATTAATAAAAAGTATTTCCTCTACCCACAGACCTTGCTTTGCCTATCACAGCTCAAATAGTAACTTCTGATTACATCTTCAACTGTAACCTGAAAAAACTTTTGTCATATTTTCCATGCAAGGTATGGTATAATTACTCACCTTCAGTCTATTTTTTATAAGACCACATAAGAAAGTATCAGGGAAGTAATTACAGCAATTAGAGAGAGGTTATTTGATGCCTTTCTGTTACAAGGGCTGTCAAGTCTAGCCCTTTCTAGCTGAAAGAAAATATTCTCTGCAGCCATATAATATACAAAGATTCACGTTCTTGTTGAGTTTTTTTAAAAAATCTATGCACAGCCTGTGTGTGGTTTATAATCTCTCAACTCATATTAGTTGCCTGGGCCTGAACTTGTATTCTGCAGCATTTTAACATCAAGTCCAAGACAAAACTGTCAACAGGACAATCAGAACATATCATTCTTTCCATAAACAGTCACATCGTGCTTGAATTTTAGTATTACAACAGCAGAATGTCATGTTCACTTGATACAAAAATCGTACAAATTCATATTGAACATAGCAATTAAACCTATCTAGAACAACATCACCTGATGTCAGAATGTCATTGCTAGTCATGTTAAAGGAACATCACAAATGCCCTGAGAATGAATGAGAAGTGTATGGATGTTAATACCACTCGTGAAACATTTATCAGTAAATGTAGATACCAATATGGACAGGGAGACTACTCGGATACCATTTGCCTTTTTGCACACACTTCTCAAAAAATAGTACAATTCAACAAAGCATTTAAGCAGAGCTGAAGCTTTCCAACTGAGGGATTTGATTAGATCCACCTGCAGCGAAGCACAAGGTTGTACCACTGGTATTCTCCTACTTGCCCTGAATCCTTCCCCTGAGCCACCTGGGGAGGAACAAAAGCTGCTGTTAATCTTGCAGAGTGAAGAAAAGAGCTTGACACTTACCGAAACACCACCACTCGGGAGGTTCAACTTCACATCACCTAACAAGAAGCTGCGGCTGGTGAGAAGGAAGAGAGCTGTGCAGCATGGGGGTCTCCCAAGATCTATTAGTGAGAAGGATGATGTATCATATTTAGTATGAAGCGAATAGATTGAAAGTCCTCTGCCATCTTCTAAAAGGAAAATAAACTTTGATGCTTTTCTCTCTTTAGAGCTTCCTGATCACTATTAAGATTGCCATCACAGATGGGTTACTCCTTTGCTTTGCCCAGCATCCCACTGCTGCCCACAAGGTCTTATCTGTCACCCTGCAAAAACTCAGTTTGGGAAAAGTAATACCAGTAATGGGACCGTAGGTTTGCTGAGAAGCATCAGCATTAACCTAGTGAGATTTTTTGAGACTTTCCCTTCTAAACAGATAGTTCTATACATGTGCCAGGAAGTAGACTAGGACTTGTAAAGGATTAATTTTTTTTTCTCCTGCCTTTAACTGGTCTGTTTAGCTGGTAAATACTATAGCACTAATTTACACAGCATGGGTTTTTTGTCTGCAGGATTAGTAAGGCTTTTCAGATTTCAAGCATATTTCACCTGTAGTCTTAAGGGCTGGAAACTTGATGTTAAAAATATGAAACCAGAGCAATTTCTGAGGGATTTGCAACGGGGGCTCCTCAGGTCAGCTGTTCTGCCTTCCAGGTCAGCCCTTGACAGGGCTTTTTTCACGTCTGCTGTTCTAGAGCACATTTTGACCAGGGCTCTCCCACCTCATCTCAGCATAGGGCAACCCAATGAAAGAGTCGCCTTTGTCAAACTTCCCTCCGCCCAACCCTCCAAAACCCACAAACACTCAAACCCAGGACACCAAGTAATATCTGCTAGCTCAACTACTCTTAATTTCTTTTTAACATTGTGCAAAAATGATGCACCAACTATTCTGTTTTCATCAGAAACCTTACTCATCTTTGCCCTCTAGAACAGCTCAAGTATCTTGAAACATTTCTCCCTCCATAATCATCCTTTGGTGAGGGGAAAGAAATAACATACTATAGAGCCTAATCTGTTACCAGCCATTACTAGTGAGTGTCATTTCTTCCCTAGAACATGCCTCTTCATATCTGCCCTTTTCCAGAGCTAGAAACCATCAAGAAGAGTTAGGTATGTTTAACCTAAATAAAATTAAGAGCTCATCTTCTGCCGTGGACAATACTTTCACTTAAAAAGATACAGCAAAATACATGCTATCAGGGCAAGATTTAATCAAAGTGGAAAAAAATATAAATTGCTTTCTATTTTAGAAGGCAGTTCTTGAAAGCTGTCAAATCTAAATTGGTTTTACTTGGCTTTTGACCTTTCCTGCAACAAAGCACCTGAACTCAGAGGCCAGTTCAGTATCTTCTGTACAAGTAGAAAAGTTAATGCATGCACCCTCTGAGCACTTTACAATCAACTCTTTGGATCTTCAGAGAAAGGAATAGGCACAAGACAGAGATTACAACACCAGGAAGAAAACCCAAACCAGAATTAAGGTCTTAGATCTGGCAGACTTTCTTTAAGGCTATAAAGAAGACTAAGCTGCACTGAGGATTCCTGTAACGCATAACAGAGTTTTTTCCTCCAGAGAACTGCAGGAAACTGTACACATCAGAGTACTGGCAAGACCTTTACACAGAGTTCTCCCTCAAATTTGGGACTGTGCTTATGCCAAGCTCTACAAAATGACAATGCTCTAGATAATTCAATGCATGTTATGGAAAAAGTTCCCACACTTCATCTGAATTGCATTATGTTTGATGCCAAGCAGTTCAAAGCACTCACCACAACTCAAATTCTCCTGAGACTGAGGCATGGTAAGGTAGGGAAAACACACACACACATAATGTTGTATTTTGATGCTACAAGATCCTCTGTACTCAGAATATAACATATTCTGTAGTTTCAATAATTCAGAACACTACATCATTTATACAGGGTGATTTGAGTCTCCATTTGATTAATGATAGAAGATAGGTATAAATATAGTTATCCTAATTGAAACCTTTGTCTAGACCCGTAGAAGTAGGCGTCTGACCTCTTTACAGCAGTGAAAATGGTAAATTTTAACACGTATATATACATAGATATATACACATATAAATTTATATATCTATGGCCTAGGTACTAAAATTCCTAGTCTCCTTATACTCGCATGGAAATGAAGTATCTTAGAATGCTACAGGTTCCACAGGTTTTTCTAAATTCTGATACATTTATTGAAAAAAAATTGAAATACTGGAAAAAAACCCTCATTTTACTGCACTAACTATAGATGCGGAGTCTCAGATCCTGTAAGCATAAATCACTATAAGTCTATTGAAGATGGTGCTAATGGAAATAGTGATTTATACCAGCTGAGGTTCTACCCCATACCATTTAGAATTGCTTGTAAAGACTTTTAGTGGCAAACACTGTCTATGTTTATTTGCTCAAGCAGTCCTGCTAATTTTAATTGAATCAATTCCTCAAAATGAGCAGGCTTTAGCCTGTCTTCTTGTATGACTTATGTATGATATCTTTCTGCAAATACATCAAATAACAAAATAAACACTTATCAATTGGAAAAGAAACATGTATTTGTTTAATTTTGGAGCCAGGTAATTTATAGTTTATGTTATCGATAGTCTATAGTTTATAGTTTATATGATAGCACTTCTGCTTATACAAACTTAATGTCTAAGAGAGTAATTGGAGTGACTTAGGAAAGAGAAAAATACAAACATCCCTAACTTCTGTTCATTCCTAGATGTTTTCCTCTGAAATGATTCACACTTCCTTTTCTATATCTATTTTGCTTATACACATTTCTTTAGCAGCGTTGAGTTTCTACAGCTACGTTGCTTCTGAAGCTTTACATTCTTATTTCAGAAAACGGCTCATTAGCCACGCTGAAATAAAAACTTACCACTCAGAGAGACGGTTTCCCAACAGCATCCACAGTTGCAGGGTGATAGCTTAAATCATCTTTTAAATACACACCACTCTTGTCTCTCAGCTCCTTTCAAATTTGAATTGTGTTATGCATTTTTATTCTTGGGAAGTTAACCTTGAATTGTATCCATGAACCAAAATAGGAGCACATAGCAAATGCTTCTTACTTTTCTTTAGACTTTGACATAGTTCATAAGAAACCAGAATTTAGTTGCCAGCTTCAAGCAGTGTAGAACAGAACCTGCACACTTGCCCTGAGAACAGGAACACGGCATTAGATGTAGCTTTCACACCACAGTTCCACCAAGCAAAAACTCAAATACCTCCTCAACCCCACTCTTCCCACCCAAACATCTGGAATTCTTCACACATTTGGCACAGCTATCTTCTAAACCAGAAAGGCCCAGAAGAGAAACTGATTTGGATCAGGTTTGTCCCATGCAGTTTGGATGGTCAGCAGTAATTCATGCAAGATCACAAAATCTGTTGCTCCTCTGAAATTCAGAAACCTACGTTCAACAGGATGATTTAGCACTGCTGCCAAGGTCTGAGTTTCCAGTACCCTTCCTCTTCATCCTGATGCAAAACTCCATTAATGAAAAGAGCAAGCTTTAACTTCCACAGGAACTTGATTTTTTAAAATATATTGTCACAATGAAAGCTTGCAAAATTATAGGTAATTAAAAAGCAGCACAATGCTCCGCAGCACTTAAACCGGAAAAAAAAAAACTTCTGCACAATAACTTCTACACGTTATACAACCAGTCTCAGGATAGTTTCCTCACAATCATAGCTAGACTTTCTTAAGGGTGTTTTCCACGTTTACTCCATGTACAAAACACAACTCTCATTTTATATATTGAATGATGGGAAATGATTACTCTATTATAAAGTGGGAGGGCCTGAATTGACTGCTGAAGCTGATGGAAAGTGTTTTAAGCACATTATATTTTATCATGCTAATGTCTTGATTACCTCCTGGAATCAAAATTTTAAGTGAGTACATTAGGAGTAGGTGGAGATTTTTAATAAGAAAATATGCTTACAGCTACAGAGAGTCACAAAATAGGGCTTCAGCTATTCAGAAAATTAAGATGTGTCTCAAAAGTTACAGCAAATTTATAAACCCAAACTGACACCTTAATACTATTATTATTTGTTCAACATAACAATAAAACAGACTGACTGAAACTCATACGAGCGAAACTAATAGAAGACAGATGAGCCAGAAACAGACATATTTATACACACATGGGGATTTACTTTCAAAATCAATTTTTAAAAGAGTCCCCAAAAGACTCTTCTTCAGTGCATCACCGTTAGCCTCAATCTCTTTTCCTACCTATTAGAACTGGAATGGAGACCAAATGAAATACCCTGTTCAATCACTGTGTTATCTCTTTCGGGGAGCATTCAGTTCTACACACCATGCTAGTTGCAACCATGACCCTCAATAGCAATATATTCTCTTTGTTAAATTCTTTTTTCTGGCCCTCATTGGCAGTCCTTTGGAGATGAGTTTCTCAAGCAGCTGTTATTGTTGGCTCAGGAGGTGGAGTGATAGCACGTTATTCCCTTAAAGAGAAAATACCCAATAAAAATTCTAAGACAAATTGCGCAACTGCTGTAGATGACATGCTGAATTTCTTTTTACTGTTTCAGCATAACATCACTTTAACTCCACTGATATTCTCAAATTATTCTCTCGATGTGTATCAGCAAAGCCCAAGACCTTCCACTTATATCACTGGATGGTAAAATAATAAGATAGACTGATACCCTGGGTTAGAAAGGTGTTCTGTCCTCAAAGCTGTAGCTGACCTTTTTGGTGACCTGAGCAAGGTCACTTCATTGCTGCCATCTATTTCTCCCTCCTGCTTTTGTCTGTCTGCCAGCACTTACTGTAAGGTCTGTGCGATAGGGGATGTCTCTTACCATGCATTTATACAGTACCTGTCACATTGGTGTTTCTGTTTTTACTGGACCTAAAAAAAAAAATTTGCAAGACTAAAAAAAAAAAAAAGACATACAAAGCTGACCTTTTCATTGCTTCATCTAACTTGTGTACAGTACTCTACACTACACTGTTGTGACTCAGTCACGTGCATTTGTCTTACAGTAAAATATCCCCATTTTATACATACAAGAACCACGGGTTCAGAAATAGCATATTGATCAGGTCATATTGTAAATATAATATGACACAGAGTGCAGATCAATATACTGCTGTGCCTGCTACTACAATACAGAGTACGATCAAATCATTATTTTTAGCTCTTAATAACTATGGGAGCTTAATTTCATCATTTTAAAGGTGAAGAGAAGTGTTTGAAAAACTATCTCATTAGTGGCTGCTGTGTGAGCCCACGTCAGCGTGCAGATGTAGCAGACAACCAGCCACGCACAGGCACCCCATGAGCCCATTTTCCTCCGTTCATGGGCCTGCGGTGTGGGAACTGCTCTGCTCCCCCTGCACTCCGAGAAACGGCTCTCTGCCAAGGCAGAACTGCCTTTTCTGGCACGTTGTCTGGAGCCACAGAATGTTTGGGGAAGATTTTGAGCAGAGATTTACACCCGTCATGATGGTGCATGTCACCCTGCGAGGCAGGCTGGGGGCAGTTCCTGCCCTGACGCCTTGCGTTCAAGACACAGAGCCTAGATTAGTTTTTCCTTGGTGTAGCTGCAGGTGAGATGACACAGGGGCAGACTACAGTGCAAAGAGACCAAAGCTTACTGAAAACAATTCCTCACTCTTTCTCTGAACATATCCCCTATTTATCATCTCCTTCCAAATTTGAGAAAACTCAATTAAACTGAATAGGACTCACTGAACTGCGTTTCCTCTATCAAGGGTAACAAACCAAAGAATTGAACAAAACAGCACTTTATGAAATGGAGAAAACAAAAAGCAAAACAGGAAGATAACCAAGATGAAAAAAAACCCAATAATCAACAACTTCAGTAACACCTATTAAATCTTTTCTAAAGAGCCATTGCTAGGACAAGTTCATTCCCTCCCGTGCTGTTACCTCCCTTGAAGTCTGAAATTGTCAAGGTCCAGGGCTCATGGTCAACCTTCTGACCACCAAGGTCTTATCCAGACTATTCGAACCCAACTGCACAAGCTGCCAGTGATACATTCAAAGATTCATGACCAGAGAAATGATCATCTGTAAATGTCCTCTCTGATGTAGAAGTCACTACTTTTATTTAGTTAAGACTGGCCTCAAGTAATTGTCTTTTCTGTTTTCCTAAACACTAATTTCTGGTGTTTGAACTTTATTTCCAATGTTCTAACTTCAGTAATTGCCACTTTAATCTTTTGCAGCTTCACATGTTCTTGGTAATGGAGAATAATAAATGTAAATGTAACATTTAGGCCACCAGTAATTTATCCTGGGAGAGCAGTTCAAAGGGAGCATCAGCTTGAAACTAGTGGTTCGTTTGTGAAGTTTGAGGCAGGAGACCCAACTGTCATCTGACTTCAAGGAGCCTTTGTATGGGACTAATTATAAAACAAAGCCACCGGACTGGTACTGATTAGTTATTTATATTTTTGATGAAGTTATCTGCAGTTATTTTTTGATCTCTAATTAGAAGTGACCTCTAAAGCAGGGTTTTGCTTCATTTTCCAGAAGAGCAGCTCAGGAATAACTCAATCACTCACTTAAAATAAATACCACGGTGATCTTAACACTCCCTAGAGCTGATTCTTAGTTAACAAGAGAATAAAAACATCTGATTAAGTTCACAAAGCTGGCTCTCTGAGTGACTGAGGGCTTTTTTTAAATATGTCACACAGATGGAAAATGTTTTCTAGCAGTATCTACAGCGAGTCATGACACTCTTTTTTAAATCCTTCATAATTTGTGACACAGAATTAACAGCTGTTTTTAAAGTAAAATATAACCCATGGGCAATGGGAGGAGAGGACGAATCCTGACTCTTCGCTTTCTGACATTCTCAGACCAGGAAAGGAAAGGTTCCATTTTAGTCATTTAAATGCTAATATAATTTCATGACCACCTGTCACTCCATAAAATGTTTTCCATTGCCTTAATCACATTCTGCTCTCCTCAGCAGAAAATTAGCTGATGCTAAAATACCAAAAAGGTTATTAGGAAAGTTTTATTTTCTATGTATAGATCATTTGGTATATGAGTGATCTACTTAGGGCAATATCTTAATCAAATGCTGATGTATGCAGCAGTCACTTTCAAATACTAGGGAAAACAGCCTGATGTGTTAAAACATCGGCAATAGAAGTGTATATCTCTCTCTCTTTATCCCTAACTGCCAGTACTTTCAGTAGTAAATGCCAAGTCCTTGGGCTAGAACACAATCACAGTGTGTAAGATGACTCTGACTCCATCTTAGAGAAGCTTCTCCAGAAATGCCGAAGCTTTCCTATGTTTTAGGAAAATGACATACATAAGCTGTCTTCTTAACCTGTTTCTTCTCATCACAAGTACAGTGCATTTTTAGCTGTTTTGACTAGACACTCCTTTCAAGTAGCTAGGTAGAAAAAATATTAAGATGTTCAACAATATCTTTGAGAAAAATAGGAAACAGCAAATACATCAAAACATATCTGGAAGGAAGCAAGTAATGAGAACATGGAAGTGGCAGTCCAGCAGATATTGAAGAGATCTGCTTTTGTAACGCAGTAGAAAGGTTTTATCTGATAAACACTGAAGGGTAGTTTCTTCCATGGAGGTTACCCAATTAGAGCCAAAATGCTGTGCTATGTCTTATCAGTTGCCTGATCTCTTTCCACCTGACTGCCTTATTCAAAGAAATATTTGCCGCCAAGTCTTGGCTTACAGTAACTGTTAGTAAAATCCTCCAGAAACACATTTTTTTTTGAAATTGTAGACAGCTCTGTATATTACTTCCCACTGAGGATATACACTATATATAGTAGGAAAGTACCTTTACCTGAATGAATTTGGAAGATGACATATAGTTCTTAGTACTAAAGAAATATAATGATAAGCTCAAAATGAGCCTTCAGTCTTCCAGGTAAGTTTATCTGCAGACACAAGTAGCATTAACCAATCTCTTTGACAGCAGACCTCCCTAAATTCCTTCTAACTCTATTGCTATCCTTAAACGAACAGCATGGCTCGAGCAGTTAGGACTGCAGCTAGTACAGGCGCCATCCTCGTTTGGGCTTTGATCTGTAACAATTCGATGACACGGCCTTATTACTGACGCAACAAATTCTAGTTCTTTTTAATCTCAAACCCATTTCATTATATTTGAGTCAGTTATTAATTTCTCATATAAACTTTAAAAAAAAAAAAAAAAGGCCTTCAGGGGGACTGGTTTTTTTCTAAATTCATACTCCAGTGGTTAGATGCAAATTGTTCCCAGATATTCCTAAACAGCTCTGCAGTTTTAACTATAACTAATAACTAGTTTTTATGACTACATTTAAAAATGGTTTGTAAGTTTTCTTTAGAGATTTTTCTTTATGTTTTAGAAGAACCATGCACCCACTGTGCAAAAAATAAGGTAATTTTCCAGACTCCTTTGGACTTGCATTACTATTCACATGTCTCCATTACTATTACAATGAATCTAAATTTTCTAGCGGAAACCACCCTATCAAAGCATTACTAACTAGCTCTAACAAAAAATCCTGCCTATGCAAGACAAGTGGGGTTGGTTTTTTGGGGGTGATGTTTTGTTTGGTTTTTTTTTTATGTTACAAGTCTTAGATTGCAGTAAGATTATTAGAAAAAGCTCACGGCTCAAACTTTTAAAGCAAAAGTGGACTGTGTTCTTGAACAAAGAATGTGATTCTTGCAATAGAAGCCACACTGGTTTTGGAGTAAACATTTGTTTTGAAGACAACCTGACAGCATTTTGACAGTCCCTTTGACACACTGTAGTTTCTCATTCTAAGATCTCGAAACAAAACGTAAGAAACTATTGAGTGCTGCAGAATCTTGCACTTACGGTTTTAGCAAATGTTGCAGACAGTTTCATCAGTGTCTTTCACACTACTGGGAAACAAGCAAAGGCTCATAGTATCTTTTTCATCCATTGGTAAAGAAAGCATAAGTTAGATTTCATGAGTATATGAGAACTTCGGGATCCTTTGGCAAAGATTCTGCAAACGTGAGATGTTATGATACTGTAGTTGTATGACAACAAATTTTCTTAAGTGATAACACAGTGCTTTGGTAACACATTGGTAACACATTGGTAACATCTCAGTATTGAGATGTTCATTCTACTTTGTTATTTACCTTTGCCGTAGCGCTTCCTATCCTTAGGAATAAAGTGGTACCAACAGAACGTACACATAAATCACGCGGGTGTCACAGTGGCAGATATTAAAAAGTCAAGGTTTGCCACAGCACTGGAATGGTTATCTCCTGTTTATAAAATACTGGTGCCACTCTTCTCCCCTGTGTGACTGCTGCAGTGTAACCTCTGGCAATTCTGGACTATAACTGTAATTGTAAATTTTCAACAATTTCTGCAGTATACTTTGAACAGGTATTTATTATGCAGACCACACACACTCACGCTTATGTATGTGATGGTGTTGTACATAAAGTATT
This sequence comes from Dromas ardeola, assembly GCA_013398915.1. Lineage (NCBI taxonomy): Eukaryota > Metazoa > Chordata > Aves > Charadriiformes > Dromadidae > Dromas > Dromas ardeola. The sequence goes on from VYZM01006826.1 coordinate 111,036, forward strand.
CATCTCTGTGAGTGTCTGATGGCTGCAATATGAAGAGGCACTCTGTTATATTCTCTTTGTACATTATGTGGGGGGAAACAACATAACCTTTTCTATAATAATATAAAATAACTTTTCCGTCCCTAAAAAAGAAGCTATAGGACACACACCAGATTTTAAGGCAAGGAGACAGTGCTTGATTGCACCAAGGCGGCTGCCATCTCCCTTTTCAGAGGTATCAAACAGAAAACCCACGAAAGAACAAGCTTGAATGGAATATCTGATTGGAGGTAAAAGGTAGCATAATTTTTCCCATATCAAAATGGCAAACTGAGGACAGCACAGTTTTAATATTTACATACTAAACAGATGTTGGCATTAATTATTTGGTGAACCCTGAGAGAGATCAGCAGCATAGAAAGAAATCAACATACTTACACTGTCAGAAACAACTCTGAAAGAAAAGGCAGTAAACATAGATTAAATTAATCTGGGAGGTCCATCCAGCATAGTCAAATACAACACACAATTTGAATGGGAATGCCTAATTGACTGGTATTAAATACTTTCTTTTTTTTTTTTTTTTTTTTTTAAAGGAGTATCATATACATCCAAGTTGGCAGATTTATGAAAACTAAAACAATGCTAGTCAGGAGACCAGGACACAACAACCTGAGATGATCAAGGAAATGGAATCAAGGTTCAAAGATTCTATCTCAACCTGGGGTTAGCTTTATTGAGCTGCATTTCCCGAGCTAAAGCTTTTGCTGAACCTATGCTGGGAGGTCCAGCAGACTTCTAATTGAAGCTGTGGGAAATTTTTCCTGGTTTGGCAATTAAAATAAAATTAATTAAAACAGCTTAAAGTTTGAATGATAATGAGACTATATGGAAAGAAGAAAGAAATAGGTATTTCTTTCACATAATCTCCAACAAGTGTTCCCATTTTGCTTCCTCGGTGAAGACAGTGATATCATTTAATTGATTTGACTGACCATCAGAGAAGTAGCCAAAATTGGAAATTGTGATCAAAGCCTACTCTAAAATATGGAAAACCCCAAGAACAGCTAAAATGGATCAAGATCAAAGGTCCAACTAGCACAGTCTACTCTGTCTTTGACAGTATCCAAAACTGGATACCAAGGGGAAAATAAAATAAACCACACAATACCACCTTTCCTCCATCATCCAAACATTTTTGGTTCAGGGGCTTCCTTGGCCGGATATAGTTTCTAGAAATTAGGTGATCCTCAATGGGTTTATCGTCTCTGAACTGTCTCAAAACTATGTGTACTTCCAGCACTACTTTAGTTCCAGCTTCCTAAACTCCGCTGCTTTTTACAGGAAGAATCGTCTACGTTTGCCCTGAGCACAGCTCCTCCCAGGTGCACTGGCTGGCTTCATTTCTGTATCGGAAGTCGGAATGCCCTATCCTGCTTCTCCAAATGCTATAAACTCTCTCATGCTATAAACTTCTCTCGCTTCCCCCATTGCTTCTTTCCCAGACTGAAAAAAACTTGTCTAACCAGTCATTCTTTAGAAGGAGGACACAATTCCCCAGTATAACTGACTCATACTTTCAATGTGCAAAGAAAGATCAGAGGACAGTTTGCTAATCCAAATTCCTCAGAGAAACTAGTTTGAATCATTATATCCTACCCTGCTTGTCTCCTGTGAGACACTCACTTATCAACCGATTCTTTTACATGATTCAAAGCACACAGTCCTAATACCTGAGCCATTTTACCAAAATCACGAAGAGAGCCACTCCCATGTAATCCTCAAAACCACTAATGAATCATTTGCAGCAGCAGAAATTATTTGCAAACTGTCCTTGTTTGCTGTATTACCAAGCTATGACAAATATATTTGCTATTACAATTTCTGTATTCCACGGAGCTGAATTTTTCTGCACAAACATCTTCAGTCAATGGCGTACCAACATTAGCATCTTAACAGATTTTTGACTCACGCTCTCGCAAGGGTGTGCGCTCCTACAGGGTTATGCTGGCAATATAACACATAGCTCTTGTTTTTGCCTCTGTCCACAATCCCACCGGAGACATAGACAGTGGAACTGCACTCTGATCTGCTGTTGGGGCTAGAACAGAGGAGGAATTAATTGCGTTGCACCCAAGGGTTTTCACTCAAAAGTGCTGCTAGAAGGTACACATGCCCTGTCTTCGCCTACTGCCCTTCCCAGGGACATGAAACAATATATGGGGCCTTTGGAACAAATCTATATATTGACTGTAAATATTCCAGGTGATGATGTAATTTTCGTTAAGTTCCCAATTTCTTCTTCTGAACTCATAAAGGCTATACTACATCTGCAACAAGCAGCTATACATATAAAAAATAGCTTCCACTGGAGAATACTTTGCATTCATTAGAGTATCTGTACAGGGCGCTATTAATGTATCACTTTCCTCACACATGGAATCCTACAATTCCAGTTGTTAATTAAATCACTGTATTCTCAATTTAAGCTATTTTAGCATACCTGACTCATACTTTTCGTGTGCAAAGAGAGATCAGAGGACAGATTGCCTACTCTAAATTCCTTTGAAAAACTAATTCAAATCATAATATCCTAGACTGCTTCTCTCCTGTGAGGCACTCGCTTGACAATCTATTCTTTTACATAAGTCAAAGAGCAATTCAATTCTAAAATCACAGACCTTGAAATTTTACAACTATCCCAATTATCATTTTAAAAACTCATGATTTAACCATTAAACTATACTTAATTAGAAATGTCACATGTGCCTAATTTATATAAATGCTACTTAAATTACAATGAAATGGGTTAGTTTTCAAGATAATTATATGTAAAATATAACTTAATAATTTCATCAAATACTGAACTTTATCCCTGTAACTCTCCCTGTTTACTCTCCTTTCCTGGGAGCACAAGTTGGCCATATTCTTTTCTCCATCAATGACAGGGTTGGAGCGCAATATTTTGTGATAAATGGAGATTAAAACCAAAATTTCAGTAACATGGAAGTGGGGACATGCTCTGGTTGCTGTATGCTCTGAAGCATATATGTCCTGAAGGACAGACACTGCCCATCACTATATGCAACAACATTACCAATATTGTTTTTAATACAAAAACAAAGAGTAAAAAGATTTCCTTTCAAAGAGACACTTGGGAGGGTAGACCCACAGAAGTCTGTGAACATTGTATTTTTGTTTGACAGTAAAAGAAACTGCCTGGCTTTTGCTCTGCACAGTTAGGTGGCTCAACTGACTACAGTGATAGCTTCAATTTTGCAGGTATTGTTGAATACTAAAACATATTACACCATTTTGCTGCCTTCAGAATAACATTTATTATAGATAACATTGGAAAACATTTAATATTTTCATGAACAAAAATGTTAAGAACCCTTCACAATTACTGTATAATAAAATAGCATTTCTTCTGCTTTGGGTGATGATTTTCTTCTTTCATGTAATGAGCTGTCATGATTTTCTTTATTACTTCTTTTTTACTGAGCAGTAAGTTGCAATCTAGTAGGTGCCTAGGTTAGCTTGTCCCCAGAGCAGTATTTGATATGCAAAATATATCTTATTAGTTTTCAATTTGCCACTAGCTTAGTCAGGAGATGCAGCAGGTAATACTCCTGCATTATAAAATAGTGTTGTAAGTGATGTGTGAAGAAAAAACATGGTGCAAACTTAGCTTCATCAGGTTTTACTCAATTTGCAGTTTGTATTACTCACAAAAGGCAGTAAAAAGAGGAATGCAATTTACCCACAACTCAGACGCCAAACTGAAAAAGCAAGGATAGTTTATTATGAGTACATTTAACCTGACCCAAGGGGTGGAGTGGGAGACAGCAAGGAGATGAATTTGTGGTACATTGGTCCTTTTTCCTTTTACAGTAATCAAGAGGGAGAAGGTGAGGATGGTTACTAAGACAGTGGTTGAGGCAACAACATGGAAATTCAAAAGCTAAGGCATGTTCGCTATCCTCTGAATATATTACAGAAGCTATCTACCTGTGCAGCATCAAATAAAATTCCTGGGAATGAAAATGAGACACAGGTTCAAAGATGTAATTTGAGAAACTGGGGCAAAAAAAGGATAAGGCAGAGGAACAAGTTTGGGTGAACAAGTTTGCAGTACTACAGAACAGGAAGGGGAAATGAAGCTCAGCATTCAGGAACTCAGAAAGCAGAATTCTTCTATAAGGTGCAGGCTCATCAATTAGAAGATACAGTACAAAGATATGGATTTCTATTTAGTAAAATTATATATAAACATGACATCCCTCAAAACTGGCAAATGCATTCTTGAAATTATTCTGTCAAGATTTTTGTGATGGTCATAGAGGAGCATTCATGCTACCACACTGGATACAAGTTTCTTCTGGAATACTGTGTGCAGTTCTTGTCACCCTAGAATAGATCAATTCAAACTGGGAAAAATACAGAACGGTTTCCAGGACAAAAGGAGAATGAAGAGGCTATTTTATGAGAACAGACTAAAAGAGCTTGCCTTGTTTAGCCAAGCAGAAAGTTGAGAAGGCTGCAGTTGCTCTCTCCAAATAAATCAAGGGGGTAAAACCAAGGGAGCAAGAGGAGTTATTTAACCTAGAAAGATAATGGTATTTGGAAAACAAATTGTTAAAACAGACCACAAAGAATCTTAAGTTAGAAGTTAGTGATAAAGGACCACCAACAAATATGGTTTTTAAAGAGAATATGTCAGCAACATTACAGTGGCTGAGGTTCACTGATACAGGAGGATCCAGAACTTTCTGGATCCAGTTCTTACAGCTCATCTTTGAAGGGAGAGATATAGCTTAGCTGAATTCCTGAGAAGTTTCTTGAAAGCATGATTTGATTTTCTTGGACGCTAACAGTCCAGTAACATCCCCAAGATACTGCATTTCAATAATTACATGTTTTTCTACCCTCAAAACTAGCAAAATGCTACTAAAAGAAACACCAAAACCAGCTTTGGGTGTAATCAAGCTCTTGGTCCAACCAACACTGTCAACACTGAGACAGATTTCCATGCAGATGCAGCTATACTGTTTGCTTTTGCAAAGTAAAACACTGGCTCCCCCATGCCCAGATGCTACCAGAAGCAGCTTGATGACATCAGTGCCGTGCCATCAGGATTTCATCAGTCGTCTTGAGGGTTGATGACTATTCCTAGCACACAAAATACTTCTCCAGATTATCCACAGCACACCTGCTGGTCACAGAAATATCCTGTTATGTGTGGCGTACTATATATGCAGGTATATAGCATGCCTTTTGTTTAAACGATGACACAATAAGCAATGATGGTACGATGAAATAATGCCAAACGTTCCATAAAGTCAATAGGTTTGAAAATGGAAAAAATATTACTGGAGTGAATGACTCTAAGGCACAGTAAATACATTCCTTTTATTAGTTGTTTACAGTTGTGGCAATAACATGGGTGTGCTATAACGTTGTATGTGTTTATTTCCTGCATGGAAGATGTATTGCCACAAGCTATTTGCAAGCTGACAGTCTCAGCAAAACAACATTCGTAATGTGAAATCGGCGTATAAAGGGGCTCATCCTCATTAAGTATGCAACAAGGCATGACAACTCAATAAAATATAGGGATGCTCTCAGCAAATGTCAGATCTGTCTGCCTCTTGACTGATTATGATCTGTACTCTTACATGCTTGTACTGGGTCATTTTTTGATGGTGTCAGTGTAAGACTCACGTTTTACAGATGATTTGGCTCAGTGGGCTAAAGCCAAGAAGATAAGAAGGGACATAAAAGGCTGACCTTATTTTATTTCTCCTTTACCACACTACGCAAAAGAGACATTTACTCCAAAGTACTGCATGCATCAGCTACGAACAGAAACTCAAAAAAGTGTAACTGAACAGGATACATCTTTCCACTCATACAACAGTATACTACTTAACAGGTGCTTTTTGACTTACTTTATAATCCCTAGACTGAGGTGAAGAGTGAATGCTTTGCATGAAGTAATTCATTAAGTCACTGTTGGAACCAGAAGGAGAATAAAGCAATCCTAATTAATAAGTCACAATTACAATCACTACACACCAGAAATGTAATAGGAACATTTTACAGTGTGTGTAGTGAAGGCAGCGGATCTAACTTCTAAGCTTGCTACAGTGGGAATACTTTGATAGTCCCATCCGAAAAGAAGGACTCACATATTTGGAGTACCAAGGACAAAAGTTTTCAAGAAGATACTGATTCAGAATTGTCAGGTTTATTTAGACTGTTGATTTCAGGTCATTATTCTCTTCAGCCACATGACAAGTTACTGTGATTTACAATAATTTAAAGTTATTTGCAATACAACTTCCACTGCAGGCCCTACTCCCTCTTTTCACACTGGGTATCAGTTAGCATATCACGACTTCAATGCATCCTGCGAGACGGAGTCTGCAAAGAAAGTAGGTCACACAGATATGGCCTTGGTCCTGAGGAATTCCCATCACATCTACTCTTAGGTTTTCACATAAAACCAGAGATGAACTCTAGTCTGACCAGATTCACTTACACATGCATTTCTATTTTTCTGAGGGAAATTTCAATTAAAACTAACTTCTGACAGAGTAAGTTGGGTTTTTCATTTTGAAACTATGCTATTTTCATTGAACTATCCTGCCTTGCATAAGCTGCACATATAGCTCATCATTACTCATAACTTAAACTATTTCACCTTTCATTAGTCTCCGAAGTACCTAGATACCAAACACCTAGAAGTTGTGGCTTTGCTATAAAAGTCTGTGACCTGTCACCTATTTGGGTGACTACTGTCAAATATTGCTATGCATTGAAAATCTGAGAGAGGGCAACAGGTACTTGGCAATCTTTCCTTTAATCACTTTGCTTATGAGTAAAGCCATGTGCTTAACCTTCATAGAATCATAGAATACCAGGTTGGAAGGGACCTCAAGGATCATCTGGTCCAACCTTTCTTGGCAAAAGAATGGTCTAGACAAGATGGTCCAGCACCCTGTCCAGCTGAATCTTAAAAGTGTCCAATGATGGGGAAGTTACCACTGCCCTGGGGAGATTATTCCAATGGCTGATTGTTCTCATTGTGAAACATTTTCCTCTTATGTCCAATCGGAATCTCCCCTGAAGTAACTTTTACCCATTAGCCCTTGTCTTTTCCATGTGACTCCTTATAAAGAGGGAGTCTCCATCTTCTTTGTAGCCACCCTTTAAATACTGTAACACGGTGATAAGGTCTCCCCTAGGCCTTCTTTTCTCAAGGCTGAGTAAACGCGGTTCTCTCAGCCTTTCCTCATATGGCAGGCTTTCCAGTCCTTCCCAGATTGTCTTTGTGTCCCTTCTCTGGACCCTTTGCAACCTGTCCACATCTGTTTTGTGAGATGGGGACCAAAACTGAACACAGTATTCCAGGTGTGGCCTGACAAGTGCTGAGTAGAGTGGGACAATGACTTCTTTATCTCTGCTGGTGATGCCCTTGTTGATGCAACCCAGCATCCTGTTGGCTGCCTTGGCTGCAGCAGCACGCTGTTCACTCGTATTGAGCTTGTTGTCCGCCAGGACCTCCGGGTCCCTTTCCACAGAGCTGCTCCCCAGCTGGGTGGGGATCCCAGCCTTGTAGCCATTAAATTGATAGCAGCCCTGAGGAGAAAGACTTGGTGGATGAGAAGCTCATGGAAATGTGCATTCGCAGTCCAGAAAGCCAACCACATCCTGGGCTGCATCAAAAGAAGTATGGCCAGTAGGTCGAGGGAGGCGATTCTGCCCCTCTGCTCTGCTCTGGTGAGAGCCCACCTGGAGTACTGCGTCCAGCTCTGGAGTCCTCAGCCCAGGAAGGACACAGACCTGTTGGGACAGGTCCAGAGGAGGGCCACGAGGGTGATCAGAGGGCTGGAGCACCCCTCCTATGAAGACAGGCTGAGGGAGTTGTTCAGCCGGGAGTTGTTCAGCCTGGAGAAGAGAAGGCTCTGGGGAGACCTTATAGCAGCCTTCCAGTACTTAAAGGGGGCCTACAGGAAAGATGGGGAGGGACTCTTTATCAGGGAGTGAAGCAATAGGATGAGGGGTAACAGTTTTTAACTGAAAGAGGGGATATTTACATTAGATATTAGGAATAAATTCTTTACTGTGAGGGTGGTGAGGCACTGGAACAGGTTGCCCAGAGATGTTGTGGATGCACCGTCCCTGGAAGTGTTCAAGACCAGGCTGGATGGGGCTTTGAGCAACCTGGTCTAGTGGGAGGTGTCCCTGCCCGTGGAAGGAGATATGGAACTAGATGATCCTTAAGGTCTCATCCAACCCAAACCATTCTATGATTCTATTAAATTGGTGGTAGCCATTCCTTCATGTTTAGAGTTCCTATCTAACTCCAGGTAGCAAAAAGTTGCAATAAAATGGATATCCATCAGAGATAAATGGTTCCAAATAATTTTCAGACACATATAAAAGCTTGCAGTGTTCAATTCTCTAGCCAACAACAGAAAAAATACCAAATAATTAACTCAATGATCTGGTATAGCTCCCTTGATCCCAAGGTCTCTATTCACTGGATAAGAATAACAGGAACTAATTTAATGGCAAAAATCCTACTTCACAGTAGTAGGGAAAGGGATTTGAAGGAATATGGGAAATATCTTCTTAGAAACTATTGGACCATATATATTCTTCAGATGATCCTTCAGAGTGTCCAAATGGAGAGATCTGACAACAAAGATCTGATCCTAGAATTCAGATGCACAACCTTCATCACATAAAACATCCATCGTGCATTTGGAAAAACATGAAATTAGTTTTAAAGAATACTTACCAATTTTTGGTCCCTGAATAACTGATGGAATCATCTTTAAAATAATCACTTTACACGAGTAATTTAGAATGTAAGCTTTTGCTGAATAAAGTTCATGAATTAAGATTTCCAAAGGTTACCAAGATTTTTTTTGTACTTATACACTTATGTGAGATTGAAGTTAGCACTCTCATGCCTGGCCGTTTATTTTTATTATATATCATACACTTTAAAATATTTTCTGATGCATTTTTCTTTGTAAGAAGATGTAGTTGTTAGAACACATTTTTCTTATCTCACTGCGATTTTCTTTTAATTATTAAGACTAGGAACTCTATGGAATAGCCTGGCATTTATTATTTTTCTTTTTGGTATGGGAAATTAAATTGTATATGAGATCACGTAAAAGCAAATGTGAATTTTAGAAATAAGAGTACTACAATGACTACACAGAAAGTCATGTTTAGTTAATTAGGTAACTGGGAGTATCTCTACGGATTTAGAGGTACATTGAAAAGTGCTTCTATACATGTGCCTCTTCCACAGCACAGCGTAATTATCAATGGCAGTACAAAACAGGGTTTCTAGACCGTACAGAACCTGACAGAGACAACTTGTTAGTCAAGAGTATATTCTCTCCGAAATATTAACACTCACTAGAAGTCCAACTGCGAAGATTTCTTCTTTGTACTTCAAAGGGATTAAACTTGCCTAGCATTGCAAGCCAGACTAACACCCCATTCTAAAGGGACAAATAATGATTTCCTTCATCAGTGGCTTGGGCACAGATGTGAGAGATTGGACACTGTTTTTTATGTGAGGGAACACACAAAAATTGGAGTGGTACAGGCTGACCTTCCAAAACATGACAAATATCACAGACCTCAGAAGGGCAGAACTGTCCTTCCTCTGGAGTGTAAAGCATGTCCACTCCTCGGAGGGACGTCCCAGCTTGTCTCCCTGGACCTACATCAGAGCTACCTCTAAGTGAGGCAGCAAACTAGAGCCCTGTTTAACATAGCAGACTACAAGAGAGATGTGGATGACATGTCGGGGGCTGAGCAGCTGATCCTCAGCCCCGCTCACAGCCTCTGCTGCCATGGGAGGAACAGAGAAGAGCATTGTGCATGTGGGAGCTCTAGCAGCTACAGCAACCAGTTCTTCTTTCCTAGGGGAACAAGGTGCCCTCTATTTACAGCTTGTTCCTGAACACCCCTTCCTTTTCCCTCTTCCCAGGATGAGTCTATCAGGTGCTAAAGGATCTGCTGCAGAGGAGATTGTGTGCTTTTTGCTGGGCTGAGGTTAAAACTGCTTTGGAGTCAGTAATAGAGAGAACGGAGAAAAAAGGTTGTTTCCCTTTATTTCAGCATCTTCTATAACTGCGCAGGTTTCTTCTCTAAAAGCCAAGACTATGCTTCCGCCTTACCTTAGCAAGGATACAACATCTCTAAGAGCTTACAAGGTGTGTTAAATAACAAAATTCTCTAGAAAATTAGACAGGTCAGTAATCAATCTGTGTTACTCTGTTCAAGTAAAGAACAAAGTATGAAGGGTAAAACACATGAATTACACCATTTTTTGGTGAAATGATTTAATATTTTTCATTTTTATTGTCATATCTTTCAATTGAAGTGGTATCTGTCCATGAGGAATTAGAATGATTAGATATTTGGCTTGCGGTCTTATTTCTAACTCTTTTTTCAGCTTTTCATAGTAGCTGATATACTGATGAGTGTTACACTTATAAAATTATATGACATGGATCCTACCATTCCATTACTTCAGCGGAACAGAACCTGTGCCAGCCCTGTTACAGCCAAAAGTAAGAAGAAATGGCTTTCACATTTAATTCATTAAACTGGTGTGACAAGCACCTATTTAACCAACTATGGTGTCTGACTGTAGCGTAAAAGCCTTTAAAATAGATATGCTAAATGAGTTATATTTTATATAGACTGGTTTGTGGCTAAAATTACCTATAATATAGAATTTGGAAAATGCTATACTCTGCTGCATCAGCACTAATTTGAAACACTCTCATAGCTAACACTCAAGATTTGTGTCTGTGAATATGTGTGAATGTTGATATATTAAAATGAGATCAGGTTAGGTTCATTTTTGCAGAAGGGCTTATAGACAGGCTTCATAGCACAGAGAGAAGAACAACCATGAGCAGCCCCGTGTCAGGACTGCTCTCAAACAGCCACTAACTACTGCTCCCGCATAAAAAGGACTGACAAGGATCATAAACTGGGACCAAAAGTATTTCAGTCACACTGAAATACACCTGGCTTTTAAAATTACAGTTAAGAAAATGCTAGTGGGACGGCATTTACATGGTTGAAAGCTATATCCAGGCTCTCCTAACCCTGGGAGGTCAAAATGCACTGCTGTTTTCAACTCTTCCTGCAGTTAGGACACAGCTTCACTTTGCCAGCTGAGTAAGAGAAAGAGGTTTAAAAGCTCTTGTCTTCTGCCATGCCAAGCTGCTCATTTTTGTCTTTATAGAGAAGCTGAGATAATCTGTGATAATCTGACTATTTGTGGGCTTCACTGCAAACACAAGGTGTGAAATGACCCATGTTAAAAAAAAAAAAAAAAGAAAAAAGAAAAAAGGCCAGCCTTCAAACAGCCCTTCGGTTCTTAACTTTTACCTGCATATATCTGCCACTTCAATAGCTGTCAAATAATTATATACACACACCACTGCCCAGCAGTCTCTGAAGAGTTTTAACCTAAATCAGTAAAATGCCTGTCCTTCACACAAAAGACAATAAGAAAGAACATTTACTAAGGAAAACTGTCTAAAAACCTGCTAGCTGCCTTCTCTCCTACTTTTACGGCAGCTGATTACTTGCACAGTCAATAGTCCTTCCACCTATGCTAGCTCCCTGTTTACGTAGTAATTAACTGAGGAGAAGAGAGCAGCAGTTAGCAAACACCCATTTTGTAACAGTACATTTTTCAGATACTAGTAAACGATTAGCAACGTTCACAGCGATATCTCCATACTCCTAACGTCTCAGAGCAGACAGCTGGGGCTACAAAGGGAAGACATGAAGCCTGTGTCACTGAACTGTAGCTTTGACCTTGATCACACATGAATAAATTTGAAGTTCTGCTTTCAACACATTGATTCTTTGGGGGAACCTGCTACTAAAACATTTGAAATATGTAGAGAAACTCAAGCCAGAGCAACATAGATGAATTACACATTAAAATATGAACATGCTAATTTCTGCATCTTCTAAAATTACAGATTAAATTATTTGATACAGTGGATGAGTGTTTTTGGAGAAACAATCCTCCTATTTCCTGAAGATCTAGGAACAGTACGCATTGAAAAATATCTGTGGTGCACTAACTTCCACTGATAGTTTAGAAAGATGCTGAGATCAAGAAAACTTCAAGACATTTTTTATGACTATGCAGTGAGTATTGATGTTCCCAGATGTGCCACGAACAAGCACCAAATCAAGGCAGTCAAAGTTTATTGTTTTATCTTGAGCTGCAAAAAAAGGACAACTTCTGGTATAGAAAATATACGCAACTGGAATGGTAAAGTGTTAATCTCCTTGATCTTTTCTCCATAACTGGGTATCGCCCGTGGAATACTAATCATTGGATAACTTCTAGCGCTCATTTTAAGCCATCACAGTCAGACATACTCACTTTGAACTTCAAAAACCGTTACAGCTACTGACCTGGTTTGATTGCTTGTTCAAGTGTGCACTACCCAAGCAGGAACCACAAACAGTGCACAACACCCCATTATTCTGTGCATCTCCTGTAGACCATGTCAGTAAGAGAGAAGGAGGAAAGGACACCAGGTTACAGAGGAGAAATAGCTTCATCTGTAACAATCAGCAATATCACTGGGGGTGTCAAAGGATGTTTAAAAGGGAGAAGCATAGAGGCCATGATCTAACATGGGTCAATAATACCAAGCCTATTGAAATCTTCTAACACAGGGACACGGTCTCATGGGACACATAGAAAAATAAGAGTAGTCTGATGAAAAAAACCTGGTAGAACAGAAAGGGGTGGAGATGAGGAAAACCTAAACTCCACAGGGAACAGATCAGGGGAATGAAAGAGAAAAACAAAATCTCAGACTGCTGCACACTGCTGAGAGATCAGAGATATAGAAAAAAGTGATGTGCAGAGGGTTCAGTGAGATGTAGAAAGAGAGAGTCATGAAAGCAGAGAAATACAACTGTGAAAGATGTACCATAAGTTTGTCTGAGAAATGAGGGCAAAATAAAACAAAAAAGACCCCCAAAAGATTAAGGATTGAGAAGGCATTATTAAGACAATGAGATGGAGGATGTCAGGCAGGGGGAGATAATGAAAAGCCCTACTGATCATCCAGAAAGACAACAGAAGCGAGGCAGGCGGTGAAAACAAACTGTACTGGGAAGAATCATGGTGGCTATACAGTTTGCTTTGTGAAACCTCAAACTGTTGCCACCCTATTTAATTTCTCTTCTCTCTTTCTGTTTTAGCAGACTCCATAACCACTTGAAATTAAACTTTAAAAGTACATATATGCTTATGATTCAAATTTAAAAACTCATTTTTGTAAGTGCCATGATTATTTCCACAGTATTTTGTTGAATGAAATGTTGTTTCTACAGCAATTGACAGGCAGAATTTGAAAGAGTCATCCCAGACGCTTGGCTGCACTGTATGGAGCATACCCTGCAATTCCAGCGCAGGAGGAGAAAGGCCATCTCTGTGGCTGCCAATCCTGGAGCTACAATAAATTATGCTGGCCCACATGTGGCTCCAAGGCCAAGCTTTACTGAAAGAAATTAATGATAAGCTGCATGTTTTGATTCTCACCTTAGTCTGTAAGAAAGAACACACATAAGGCCAGAAAGCTAGGAAAGCAGAAACAAAGGAAGAACACGTAGGTGATGCTACTGGGTTGATACGAGTTACAAAAAGTTCGAAATAAAGAAAAGAAATCGTAAAGAATTTTAGGAAATAAGCACTGATGTTACAAGATACTAAAACCCTAAGAGAAGAAGCAGAGAGGAGGAAAGAAAAGCTGCAGGAGACAGATTAGCCCCTTCCAGGAGGTCACAGGTTCCAATGGCCCTTCCCCATTGGGCTGAAGACTGCACGGCCAGCAGGGATTCACCAGATGATGGCACCAAGAGTACGACCATATTAATTCCCAATTGGTTCAGGCCATAACTCTGTACTGTAGATAAATAATTGCACATTCAAAGGTTTTGTGTGCATATAGTCTTGCTCTGAAATCTCCAAGCCTGGTTAAAGATTCCCAAAGATTTGAGGGCAACTCATGGGAGCCATGCACCAACCTGGGATTTTCTCAAATTTACTGATTATTTTAAGAAATAATACCCTCTATTTATTTATTTATGTTCATCGCTAAAAAAAGCACTGATTTTTTAAATTCAACTGATTTTTTTTAAAATTAATCCTTTGTATCTGACTACAAAAAAAACCCCAAACTTGGCCAAAAATTATTTCCTCTGAGGAAATAAATGTTCCCATTTCCCAAATGTTCCCAAAATAAACGTTGATTGTTCTTTCATTTAAATGTATCCACTATGTTTAGTCGGAAATCTTCAGCACGCAGAATAAATTTTTCCATGAATAGTCCTCAAATTGAAGTTCATCGCTGTATTCCAATACGTACACGCTCTTCCTCACATTTAATTATCCTTCCTTCCAGTACCTATTCTATATCAAACCTATGCCTGTCGTAACCTAGAAATCTAAAGACATTTTACTTCCCAGATGGACCCAGTAGGGCAACAGATTTTGTTGCCTTCTGTTCTGTGTGATCACATAAATGGTAGTTGGAGACCAAGAAACATAACCGCCAACTGCACACTCGACTCAGTGCTGTAGAACTCTAAGAGGCATTAGCATATTGGGTAAATGGCTCAAGTTTGAACAGAAAAACTAGAATACAATTCCCTTGCCCAAGAGTTCAGCCTTACACTTGTATAAGGACAGGCAGAAAGTGTTTCAGCACTATTTTCTACCTATAGAATAAAAAAAATTTGCTTTACAGCAACATATTTGTGTATATGGATGGTGTCTGATTTCTGATGATGCTTTTGCATTTTCATCAGGAAGGCTAAACGTCCACTGTAACACTGCAAGATAAAACATCATTGAACTGGATGTGATGTCATAATTCATGGGCAAACTGAACTTTATGAGGCAACAAGTCAGGAGCTTTTTAAATCGCATGCCAGTCATTTGCTTAGCAAGCAGACAGTTGTGATCTCACAGAAGAAGAGCAGTCACATGCAGCTAAACGCAATGTGTACTCTGTGTCGGATTTTCAAAGACAAGAGTTAAATTGAATCATGACAGTTCTCTTTTGGTCCCACAATTCATATGAAAGCTTGTTTATAAATACTAGGTAAAAGGCAAATAGTCTGCCTGTATTATACTCATTCTTTTTTGCTGTATAGTTCTCAGGTACTCTGAAAGCTTTTT
>VYZM01006826.1:126346-167079 GCA_013398915.1 Dromas ardeola
AAAACTTTCCTTTCGTATGATCTGCCCCTATCCTAGTTCAGGTCATGAAAGATTCTGGTTCTAGATGTTTACAGCCTCCTGGTAACAAAATATTATTAGACTTAATCCCAAAAGCTGGGTATCCCAAACAATAACATTCAATAATAGTTCCAGTGAGACAATTTAGCCCAACACAAAGGCCTGTAACATTGCTGGGATTATGCCATCCAGTACTTTTTTAAAAAGCGGAGGTACATCGTGGCAAAGACTGATATTCTGTCTCAGTGAATAGTTTTGGGAGGGGAAGTTGGTTTGGTGTTAAAATGAAAACATGGCCTCAAGTGCGTAACTTCACTGTGCTTACTGGTACATTGTTAGAGAAGAAATAGAATTGCTGAGCAGAAGTGGATTCCCTCATCTCATACAACAGTGACATCAATAGGAGCTTTGCCATTGACTTTAAAGGCAGAAGGACAAGCACACTTTTGGAAATGCAATGTGAGTCTTGGTTCAAACCACCTGTTTACTAGAGATCGGTCTTAGCAAACTAGAGGAGGCGTGAACTTTTCCTCTTTGTAAGAACTTTTCTCGATCGGTTAATCTACTGGTTACAGTAAAGATTCATCAAAATTTTAGTGACACAAACTCATGCTTCTCATTAACTGAGATCTTGAACTATAGCTGGTATAAGAACTGGGAGAGAAACAGCAAGTTAGAAGCGAAGGTGAATGGAGAAGTCCCAGGAAATATAAACTTTCCAGAAACACAGTAAGTCACTGAAAGGAGTTCAAGCAAGAATGTTATATAAAGGAAAACTGAGCTCCTGAAATGAAAGATGAGAAAAAAAATACCAGTTTATTTTAATCTTGCAAGTTAGGGGCACTGACTTTACTTTGAGCAATCTATATTAAAAAAGATAAGTGAGAAACATCGATATCAGTTAAAGATTGAGTTATCAGTTACAGAAATTTATAGAATGTTACACTCCTAAAAATAATACAACTTTTGGAAGTTATCTGCTTCATATGAAAAACTAAGAACAGAGAGATTTAATAGATTTGATTATGCTGAGGCAAACATGTAGTTTTAAACCATTTGTGGAATTGCTCATCCAAGGCCAGATGGTAAAGGGGATCAAAGGCTCATAACTGAAAAAGATCACTAGACAGCTTAAACTTATAGAAAGCTATTAAAATGTGGGGGGAAAAAAAAAAACCAAACAACAAACAAAACCAAACCAGAATGAAACTGGACCAGATTGTAAATTTTGAAAATTAAACAACAGAATGTAACATTAATCTGGGTTAGCAAAGAACAGAAACACAGGGCAACACAGAAGAAAAAAAAAAAAAGAAAGAAGTAAAAATACGTTGGAGAAACCTATATAATGAAACCTGACTGAATCTGAGGCAAGACCAATAGAGGCAAATGAAGATCTAAGCAGTGTCCTGCCTTTGGACACTTGCTGTAGCTGCAAGCAGCAAATCAGTTTTGCAAAAGCCTACAAGAGAAGCATAACGTTTTAAAAAGAAAGGGATATATGCCTTCAGTGCAAAGGATTTTTTTCCATCAGCTCTGAAGCCTGCTGTGGTATTTTCTGCTCCCTGTTCTTAACAGTTTCCAAACCTTTGGTTATGCTGCAGATGAGCTCCTTTCTCTCCTCCTCCAACCTAGTCTGCAAAAGCCTCTCCTGGCTGAGCTTTCCCTTTGCTGAAAGCAACTGAGCACTCCCTCCAGAAGGTCTGCATGACCCAGTGCAACAGCCAGAACTAGGCAAACAGTTGGCTTCCTTCTTTGCTGTGCAGTCACGTATTTTAAGAAATATAACAGACTGTAACACGCAGCAGATAGTGAACAAATAGGACGTGTGCACTATCCACAAAAAATAAGAGAAGGGGAAGAACAATATTCCCAATGAGTTAATATGCATTGTAAAAATAATAGTATTATTGACTTCTGATGTGTGTACAAAAACAGAACTGAGAAAAAGAATTATGACTAGTGTCCGATATGGTGCTTTAAAATACACTTGAAGAAACTTCAGCTTGAAGACCCCCAAAATAATGCAGATTTGTTTTTATATACTAGAAAACAAGGTGAATTTTCATTTCAAATTACCAGTTCCAATGTCTATTATTACAATTTTATTAGAAAATAAAGTTGCTGAACATTTAATTTCAGATGTAAAATCTTTTTTTGAAAGATATGACATATCAGTGGAGATAAAGGCAGACAACATCATAATTTGACTGTTAAGAACGTAAAATAGGTTATCTTCAGTCCAGGGTATCCACTGTGCTTTAGCCTATGGAAAATAATGGTTAAAAATCGTTGAAAAATGCTTTTAAAAACTTGGATAATCAATGATGGATCTCTATTTGACATGATTGTAAATGAGAGCACCACCCTTAGAACCAGAGTTGTCAGACGTGAAATCTTTTTTAACAGCAAGTTTACAATTTTTTACTCAAGAATTGTACGTTTTGCTCAACTATAGAGCCACTGAGACAAATACAGCAGTCTAGAAATTTCTATAAATTCTTTACAAAAATCAAAACACACATACGTCTTGATGCACCAACCTTGCAGCCTTGTGACAATTTATATACAAACAACTGCAGAAAAAGGGGTGAAACGGCTGTGTTGCCACAGCCACTTCATTGAGACGATTATTAATCAAAGACACGCCTGTAAAAAGCTAGGGGACACCGCTTTCTTTCCACTTTTGTGAAATAAAAACCTGAGAAAGATTCTGAACTTCCAAGATACAAAATAAAACAGACGGCTGAAAAGCAGATACACTGGAAAATACCAAGGGAACGGTGCAATGCAGCACTAACTTGAAAAGTGTGACAGCTTTTGATGCATATGTGTATTGTCAGGGTTTTGATTTTTTTTTCCCCATGCAAAGGAAAGCATTACAGGCCTTTTAAGAAGCCTGCAACATCCCTTGCACAGTTTAGTTCAAACCAGTTGCTACAGATTGGTGTTATTGTAAAGGGGGAGAGAACTCCCCTTTCTCACACATTTTTCTTTAAGGGTTTGTTATCCTACTTGTTATATGAAAGACTCTGAGCTGTACACTCTGATCTCTCACTGATAGTCTCACATTTACATTACATTTTGAAGAATGCAGAAAGCACTACACAGCACAGCCAGAGAAATAAAAATACCTTTGTGCAGGACAGCACTAATAAAATGAGATTTTCCTGCAGGCAGAGTGGAAGGAGACAATTTCTTCCTTGGAATACAAGGGAAAAAAGAAATATTTATATTTTTTCTATAAATAAAACTTCTGAATGCTCAAGGAGTCTTGATAACCGCTCCTGTTTTAGTAGCCAGCCTTTTGAGTCCCTAAATCTGGTTGACCTCTATTCTTGGCCACAAATGAATAATTTACTTGAGGTTCATAGCCTTGGTCAATTTGTAGCATAATTTATGTACTTGGATTTATGTTTTAAGAAGATTTTTGAGTGTTGCCATAGCTAATGATAATTAACACTCTGGAAAAGAGATAAAGCTCCTATACTATGATTTTCACTGAACTGTAGCAAAAGAGATCAGGATGAGGTAGGTATGGGATGTGCACCCTTCTGTGATTTATCTGGAGCTATCTTCTGTTAAATGGCAGTTCTTATGGTCAAAACTTCCTACAAAAATAACTACGTCTGAATAAGAGTGCATTCTAAAGTAAAGGGCAATAAGCACGCTGAAGATGTTTCTTCCTTATTCCTCAGGCTTTGGGATTATCTATGCAGTGTGTATACCAATAAAGCTTGTTTCTTGTGCTCTTCTTTCTTAACAGAGCTATAATTTGGGGACTTTTAACAATAGGTTTTAAAAAATTTTAAAATTTACTTTCGTGTTTCTATTAAATCTTCCTCAGGAGGTAAGCACAGTTTGGCTACACAGTATAGCAAGACTTAATTTTTAACTGCTTCCTAATTTTTAGAAGATTTACAGCTCCTTTTTCTTTCTTTGCTAGGACCTTTTCTTCTGTCTTTCTAATAGTTCTTCCTTGTTTTGAACTTTGGTCTTTCTGCTCCTTCTCTCCCCTTTCCTCCTCATATTTTTTTTTAAAATATTGACAATAAGGATAACATTCAATTAGGACTTAAAAGGAGAGAAAAGCATCCCAATCACTTAACTTGAACTCATCCAAAGCCTATTCATTTGCTCAAAAACTGTTACAGGACAGAGGAGAGGCTTTAGAAGGAAATCCAGGGCTTCTGAATGGTTTACTTCAATAGTTAGCTCTACTCACTCATTGTTACTTTTCTGTAAGTACTGTAATGTAACCTTCTGAAATTTTTAAGATAATTTCAATTTCCCTAAGCAAATAATTCAAATGTTTTAAGGAATGTTAGTCAAATCATACATGTGAAATTATCACCAGAGCTTCTTGATTCAATTAAATGACTCCTAAATCATACGTAAGAGTACTTTCTTAAAAGTAATTTAAGAGTAATTTCTGACATATATTTGTATGTTACCTGCACAACCTATAAATTCTGAAAAGAGTAGTAATCAACAATATTATTCTTTATCAGAGAACCTCAAAATACAAATATACAAGTATTTTCTCTCTCTCTCTTTAAGCTAAAGAACATTCTAAAATGCGACATTGAAGCATCCATTAACAAATGGAACATTAGCAGCTCAAATCACCCAGTGCTGCACCCGGCACAGGTCTCTAATAAGACCTGCTCACACATGGAGTCAGACAGTGCTTCACAATATGCTACTTCCTAGAGTTTATTACAAGCATAACTACTTGTTCTATATCACAACACAACTCAGAAAATATTCCCAGTATCCTTGATAACTCACCCCTGTTTTTCCAGGGGCCCTGTAAGAGCTTTATTTCAAAGCTTTCCAACTGTTGTTTCCCAGCTTCCATTATTTCGTTGCCATTATTGTCATAATCACTGAGAGGTACAGACCTTTTCGAAATAATCTGCATGAACTCTATCTCCAATTCTTCTTCAGAACATGATGTATTCATTTCACTTTTTAACATCTTTTCAGTTTTTAGCAAAGTATTCATTTAAAATGTGTGCACTGTCTGGAAGTAAATTACAAGGGTAAAAGGGCATTTCAAGATGACTGAAAATGTACCTCTCGAGCTGTTTCTTTTTCTATTTCCAAACTAGTTTTGCTGAAAAGGTCGTTAGGAGATCTTATTTTAAAGGCAAACATTTTTTTTCTATTTCAGTGTAGTTCTTTGTCTACCATGTTGCACTCAGAGATCTCTTGATGAAATTCAGAGCTGCACTTATAAACATGAGATCTGGTCATATCACAGACAGAATTGTCTATATGTTTATTTGTACTAATTTTTTTATAGTGGGTACACACTGTGCTATAGCATACAGCTACAGTGGCTGCAATCAAAAAACCAAGTTTCATTGTGGAGCACATGATCAGGATTCCTATGGGAGGAGGCCAAATCAGAAGATGTGCTCCAGCCACTGATGGGTATTCAGTACAAGAGACCAGACTAGATCTCTAACAACTTGTTAGCAAGTACTGTAGAACAACAGAGGACCTGTAGAATGAAACTGATGATGAGGACTCAATATCTGTGTAATGTGCGTTTCAGTGATTTTTATTCTGGAATAGGTAACCTAATCTAAACTAATGGTATCTATGAAGCGTGGCACAAGCACCACATTTTGCTGGAAATCCAAAGCAGGCTGAGTTTCCTAGTAATTTCCTAAGCCCTCTCTACTATACCATTGTGTTCCCTCTTGAAAACAAGAGTTATCCTTCTGAGAGCACATCAGCATGCAGCTGCTCCCCAGGGGACTTCACCTTTGCATCCAGCATTACTTGGGAGTTTTACTTGCATCTTTGTACTTTTGCAGTGGTGTTGAACATAACATTAGCATCAGGGTAGGTTAGGTGCAGAATAACACTGGAACAATTTCAGTGTAGAAAACCGGACTAAAAGGAGAGATTTCATTTGCCTATAGACATTGTAAAGCACTATTTCTGTTGCAGTGCTGAAGCGCTGTGGCTACAAAGCAAGCAGTACTCCCAAGGTACCATTCCATGACACGTTTGGAAAGCTTTTGCTGAAATATCCTATTCCATCAAAGACAAAATATTTTCACTTTCATAAATCTCTTCACAAAAGGTAATATGAATAAGACTTGCTTGACTTGCAGCAATCCAGGATGACACATTATGCCCTGGATCAGGCATAAGAATTTCAACATCTCCCAGAGCTCAAGTCAATATCTAAGACTCCAGGTTATAATCACACACACATACTTCTATTTCTCTTGAGCACTGTTCTTCACATGGAAACACTGTCATCTTCAGCAGGCTCTGGAGATAAGTCAGTTCCATCGAGTAGGGACTGACATCTCAGGAATACACTAATTATAACAAAGTTTTGCATGTTATATTTAAGAGACGTTTTTATATAATCATTTACTAGTTGAGACAATAAGGAATATAATTAATAGTTAAACAGCAAGATTTCAGCAATTTGTAATTCCCTAATTGCTATTTTGGATTTCTAACTGAACATCAAAATGTCATAATCTAGTGGCACCATACACAGAACACTTAAAATGTCAGCGAGCGAAGAAAATTACTTTAGAAAAAGGGGTTCAAGAAGTACAAATCTATGATTTAAAATGTACAATACCTGATGGCATGAATTGCATTATGCAGAAAGAGCTCTTTTCAGTGCTGTATACTCGAGATTAGAGACTCCAAACCACCTATTTCAGAATCACAGCTCTCCACTTCCCCTGCTGAGATGCCAGATAGACTTGGGCTAAATTTGATGGCAAGTGTCCCCGGTCCTGTCTGTCAGGTTCTCCCATGCTTAATGAGCAGCATACTCTTTGACGAAAATACTGCGTAAACAACGAAACAGCACATCGAAGAGGTGTAAATGAACTTGCTTCTGCAGTATTTTCAGTCAGAGCAGGAAGTAGGACTTCTAGGCAGGCCTGCAAAACCCTGCTGTGTCCCTAGAACATAATTGGCTCCTGAGAGCAACAGCGTACATTAGGCACAGTAAAGCAGTTTAGGAAGGTCTTTCAATAAGTTTTCTATAAATGCAACTCATTCATTTTTATACGAAGCCTGTGGTTCCAGTGGGTGGACTGTAAGAAAGAGTCGCCTAAAACCTCACTCGTTTTGATTTCCTATAAGTAACACCATCTCACTGTAGGTACAGTGCTCGACCACTTTGGACAAAAGAACACACAAAGACCATCAAATATTCTTTTGTGCATGGATATACAGCCATCTTCTAAATCACCATTCCTAAAAATCACCACTTTGAAGGATAGCTGTAGCACATATGTTTCCAAGCATCAAAGGAGGGAACCCCGCATCTATTGGAAAGGTCATATTTTCAAAAATGACAACAGGTTGATCAACTAGTAGTGTGCATGGGAGCATCTCTCCTGGCTTCAGTGACTTAACATATATAACGAGTTATGGATTTTAAGTTATTTTGCAGCTTTACAGTGTCTGGGTTAGTCCCTGGCTTCCCAGCTGAGGTTACAGAAACTGGAGAAAATAATAGCAACTTGTGATACAGGCAGTCAGTGCGCATTCCTATCTCCCCCCATCTTCCCAAAACACCCATGCATATCACTGTAACATTAAGCCTTCTCAGATAGCCCTGTTTGCATGAAGTAGCCTAATTTACATTGTTTACTGTGCTGAAGTAGGTTTTAATTGACACTACTACAGCCCGAGCATTTTTTTGTTACTATACCTACTTCTATTAGCCGAAAGTAAAGGGCACTGAATTTACTGTGTGATATGCATAATGTAGCACATGATTTTAATGCTGAAGAGGTTCACCACATATTCTGGAGAACTGTCTTCTAGATTATTGAGGAATAGGTCAATGTGCTGGCCAGATTAATTGTTTTAAAAACAGTGTTCAAAAAGAAGATACAGAAAAAGTATTTGCTTTGGGGGGAGGGGGAAAAAAAGAGTAAATACCGCAGATCTATTTCCAGCTAATGTCTTTAGCTAAATTAACAAAGCATTAACATCAGAACCATGGATAAGTAGCAGAAAGATTAAGTTCTGGAATGACAGACCAGTCGATCAAAATTAACTGAAAAGAAAACAAAATTTTCTCAGGAAATAAACACATCACATCATGAGAGTATGTTACCACTTCAAAGAATACAGATGTTTCTGGCAAGACAATCAGCACAGCTGTTTTTCTATTCAAATCACTGCCCTTTTCTGCGGCTATCCACATTGCAAGTGGTCAGAAGGGAACCCCTGGGGATCTGCTCTGCAGCTATTTCTGCATTGTTTCAGTCCCATCCATAAGCAGGAAATTTGGTCTCATCATAGTCCTTTTCTGTTTGAAAGGATCGGCTTTCACTGTGGGGGAAAAAATCTCTCTTGTTGAATAAGAACATCCATCATAGTTTAAACAGAATTTCAGGAATGACAGGTACCTTATTTAGATAAGGTGACACATTACTGCTTCCTTTTTCCTCCTTTTTCTTATACAGTAAGATCTATATGGAGAGTAAATTACTCTATCACACCAAGTAAGTATCAAAGTCAAGCTCCATTTTCTGAGTTTCCTATGCCATATCCCCTTGAATTCCTCATCTAGCTGTTTGAAGGACATCTGAAGTGGATTTCTGGTTCCACAGCTCTTAGTATCAAATATTTCTGTTGGCTACACTGAGTGATAAAGCTTACTGAAATCCTTTTTCCTTGGAGAAGGTTACTGGCAGGAACTGTATTGGAACTGAATTGCTGTTATTGGTTGTTAAGAACAGGGACTTTAAAAAAAATGAAGCAGCTATAAATATCACTGATTTAAAATGCTCTTTACATGCCTTCCAGATTGTTTTAAATTGTTTTCTTTAAAACTGAAAAAGATTAATGCACTGAATAGAAATTAAGAAATTAAGAATTCTTTGAAGCTATTATTGCCATGTCTGTGTCAGAGCGTGACAGTCCTTGCTTTGCGCACTGACCAGTGCACTGCGAAGCAAGGGGCACGTGTGCCTCGACCATGGTCACAAAGTAAGGCAATGCAGCACTAGCTACACACTTCCCCATTCTCAAATCTGACACATATTTATAATTTTTCTATTTTTATATTTTAATAGCTATTTTGCAGATGAACTCCTAAATATGACATAGATGGGCGATGCTGGAAACCACACAGAGAGATACTTTTACTGATTCCAGGAACACAAACTGTTAAATTGTGCCAGTTATATGGCATACATCCTTATTTATGGGAAAGCTGGGAATTAAATGGATCCTGCCGGAAAAGACTACCTTACCTGACAGGCTTCACAGACACTGTGATTGAGATCTCTGTGCAACTTGACCCTTATTTACTATAATAAGTACTAGCATGTGACTCAGTATGCTTGAAAATCTAAACAGGAAAGGCATAGTAAAATTAACTTCACTAAAATTACTAAAAATGGACTCAGCATTATATGCATTCATAAAAATATGAAGAGTTACACTCATTGCCCCCCTACTAAAAGCAAAGTCATTACTCTATGCAAAGGGTGGGTTGATATAAAAATACATCTGTTCCATAAAGCTTTGATGAAAGAATCACTCAGGGTCAATGAAGGTAATTTATGGAGGATGGCTAGGGATGGGGAGAAGACTAAGAATTAAGTACTACCTCAAACAAGGATTTAGCTGCAGACTAAGCACACCTCTGTTAGCGCCACAGCAGCTTAGAGAAGAAGTACCACACTGATGTAAAGTCCCTGAGTCCCTATTAATGAAGTCCACAGCACCTTCTCATCTGGCTTGTCTTCAGCAAACCTATATGAAAGTCTTCAGAGCTATGAAAAATACCTCTCAATGGTCCTCTGCTGCTTTCCACAGAAATCCTTCATACATCCTGTAGGAGCAATTCCTTTCATCTGATTACAATTTACTCACAGGACAAAAATCAATTTTTATCAATACTCTGCAAACAGGCACACGGACTGGAAAGGCGATAATACAGATACATGAAAGATCCAGGTAACCAGAAGCAGGAGAAATATTTAGATGAAAAATAAAGGCACCGCATCTCATTGACAGTGCCTGAAATACAGAGGCAGGCAGCGCAGTCACACTGAATGCACATGCCATTATGTATAAGGAACAGACACTCATCATGTACAGGGTGAAAAACTGTATGGATCCAAAAAGCTAGACTGACAGACAGCACAAGTCAGCAAGTTTTGGAGAAGGAAAGATGAGGTACCTGAGTAACAATTTCAGCTGTTGAATGAATCCTGGCTTGTAATAAAGAATCTGACGGGACTGAGTGAGTTTGCAAGAGCTCAGGGAATGAGCAGAGGTAGGCATCTGTTTTGTTTTCTGTCTGCCAAAATTATTTTCTCATATGCCTGTTGTGATCATCCTGCATCCATGTAACCTGCAAAGATGAGCAATATAAGCATGAATATCTAAGGACTGGGGATGAAGGTACATTTGAAGTTGTATTTAAACAGAAGGAAAAGCAATCAGGTATGAGCCCTCTGTATCTGTTGCAAGTACCTGCACACATTTTTATTTGCTCACATGTGCACCTCAGGCTTTACTGGAATGGGTCCTAAAGCAGCCAGCATCCCTCTTGGCGTGATTTAGTTTCTGCTTTCTGTACCTACGAAATGAGTAATGCACAGTGTGTCAGAGGCTCGCTGAGCCTTTGGCCAAAGCAGGACACGCTGGCCAGGTGAAGAGGATGGTTACAGTCTATGGGCAGGACTCAGAGAACTGGGAAAGATGACAGTCAGCAGCAAGGGGAACCAAAAGGGTTAAACTTTATAGAAAAGATGAGAAGGATATCAATGGATACAGAAGCACAAACTTTTCTCGGGAAGCCTTTAGCGCAGCAATTATAGCTGACAGTTAATACCCCTACTCAGTCAGCCAACCTACAGTAATTTCACAAGCTGCCCCCACCTGTGGCAGGATAAAAGGAAGCGAGAAATAAAGGAAGCGGCAGTGAATTATTTTTGCACCTTGTTGCTGCTGGCCTTTCCTTGCACAGTTTATCATCAGTCCTAACAGAGAAAGAGAAACTGCTGGAAGAATCATAATTCCAACAAATAATTTAAATAAAAACCATTTAATTCCTGTTATCCTCCACCCTTCCTAACTGGAAAGCTTTGAGGGCTGTTTTCAGGACAACTCTAAAATGAACTCTGTAAGATTTTTCTGTAAATGACCTTTCTATAAATCCTACTCAAAAGCTGAGAGAGGCAATAAACAGTTAAGGAGCCTGTTTTACAGGGCACCTTCTATTTTTCACTCCCTGAAAATACTCACCATTAAAAAGTTTTAGCTGAGATTTTCAAAGCAGTGTGGGCAAATCCTCTGCACATCTCACATTAATTAACAGCAAGTGTGTGGGTAATTCCCTGTAGTACTTTGATAATGTCAGCTTTTTTTTTTTATCCATTTAGCATATCCGTGCAGAATACGACGGGGGAAATGTGTATAGTCATTTAAACTGCACCTAAAAAAAAAATACGCAGTTTTGTTCTGACCTTATGAGCCTCTGATCTGTTCCGACAGAGAGGTTCTGATCAGCTATTTTGGGCAGATCCAGAAAAGCGAAATAAATGCACTCCTTCACGTTGGAGACCCAAGCCTAGTCAAGTATCTCATCTAAATTATATTTTTCTGTTTAGAGGGCTTGGGGGAAGGGAGGGGGAATAAACCTTTCTGTTTACTCTTAGCTTTTGAAAAACCCACTGGGAGGGACCGCACAATTAACATATTAATGAAGGCTGGCCTCAGATGTGATGCCTGAAAGCAATTATGGGCAAATTAAGAATATAAATGCAAGATAAAAACCTCATGCCTGTTTGGGACAGAAGGAACATGAGTCGTTCAGCACGGAAACAGGAATATATTTTTGTCTTGTCCTAGGGGAAGGAATCCCACCTTACTCTGCTTGGAAAAGGTGGCATTTCTACAACTGCAAAAGACCACTAACACTGTGGTACCTATGCTAGTTTGTATAACTGTTGCTCAGCTGGATGGCGGAGTTTAGACAGTTAAAACCTGGAAGTATGAACATCCTGAAGGTCTCTACTCAGCTAAAGCAGAGGAAACACATAATTTTCACCACATTGATCTCTGTACATTAACATGATTAGGTTGAATCTTCTGGTCATCATTTTTCTGTGGGGTTTTCTTGGTGGATACCAGTCACAAACATTAATGACTATTTGCATTAAGTCTTAAATGCGTTAATGGTGATGAAACTTGAACTGGCCTTCTAAAAAATCAAATAGAGGCAGGTGTAAACTGCCTCCAGCACAAAAGGCAGTTTCTTTTCCTCATTAGCACCAAGTGAGGGCTACAGAAGAGCTGGCTAAAAAGCAGGCTTTCCATTCATGGCTGATTTTGTTTTACTCTTCTAAGTTACCGTCCAAATCAGACCAAAAACTAACATGTGCTAAATTCCCCAGGCCCTGCAACCACTTAGTGATATTGATGTTCCTGTCAGCTTTCATGACCAGAGCAAAGATGACAATTTCACTGAGGGGCAACAGGAAACTCTGGCTCTAGGGCTAAGGCAGCAGAAGACTGACCAAAGTCTGAAGCCTTGGCAGCTCCCTACATCCGTGCCCCCTAGGACAACCCGTCAGGAATCCAGGCACTCTTCACCTGGCACCCTGCTCTGGGCTTGGCAAGCACTCAGACCAGGGACATTATGAATGAAACATCTGGGGCTCAACAAAATGGCATTTTTATATGAAAATTCTTTTTTTTTCTTTCCTTTTTTTTTTTTTTTGCATGAAACTATTCAGCCAGCTCTATTATCAAAAGCCTTTACAACTAAAGAAAAAGCCAAAAACCAGAAAAACCTGGAGGCAGGGAAAGCACATTTTTGAATGCTTTAGACTTCTCTCCAGGAAATTTCAACACACATGAATGAAGCTCATCAAACAATGCTACAGGAGCTACATTATTAGAAAGTAAAAGGAGTTGAACGTTATTTCCCCACTCCAGAAAAATAAAAGAAGGTAGTATGAAATGAACTGGCTTAATTATTAACCAAATCGCTAATATTTAACTGACTAAATGTGGAACGCTTGTCTATTATTGGTTTCTGCTGAATATGTGAAGTAGCAAGCTACAAAAGCCTTATTCCTTGATATCGACTCTTACAAAACTCACCGAAAAGATGAGCCTCTAGATTTATGTTTTATTTATTTATTTTAAACTCCTTTGAACTAATCTACCTTAAAGGCCAGTTAAATGTGGTCTCTTTTATCCCTTAATCTGTTTTGCCAAACCTTAAAGCTGCAAGCCCAGAAACTCCTTTGCTGAGCTTTGGTACCCTCAGCACTGTTACTCAAATGAGCCTTTGGAAAACCATCAGATGCGTGGCCATCTCTGGAATGCGTTCCCAGCAGGATGCTCCTGGTCAGCCCCAGACCTGCTTGTCAGCAAACGCCCCCTTGGCTCCAACAACTTTGTATCTTACTACAGTTAACAAAAGACAACGCTTTCAGCATCCATTTCTGCCAGTGAAGGCTCGAGGTTTTTGTTGCCAGAATGCAACGAAACTGTCTACGATTTTCCACTCAGAAGTAAAACCTTGTTTTCAAGTACACTTGTTCTTGACACTAGCAAGTCAAATGTATTCTTTTCTACGCAGGGTAACTGAGATATCTTCTTTTAACTTACTACATCTTTTTTTTGCCATTGGAGATTTCAGCATTCCTCTTCCTAAAGCCATACAGCCTGTGAATCAGAATTGCCAACAGGGTCTCTGCTCCCTACTGATTTGCTCAAAGATCTCAACAGCCATGAAAAAACCCCTGACGATGAAGTAATTTTGTATGTAACTGCAATACAACCTCCTACTGGATGGCTGCCGGGGTGCCTGGCAGTGCAACATCAAGGAGCCAAAGCGTATATCTAACTTTAAGATCCATTTGCAGACAGCTCAGTCAAAAATCTTATTACCTCTGGCAGATTGCAGAACTGTTTGATTCATTTGTTCAGAGTTAATGGCAAATACTACATGTACTGCTTCAATATAGAGAAAGGTACAGCTAGGCAGTAGAGAAGAAGGCTGCCTGTTTACCTTGGACACTCTGGGTCAGGCAGTGACTTCCAGAGGGAACAGAGACTTCAGCTCTCCCGAGAACAGCACGGGAACACCGTGGGAAAAGCCAGGCAGGGATGAGCCAACTGACTCGCAGTGACAGTGCAGAATGGGTTTACTCTGAGGAAAGCCAGAAACACGCCAAAACACTCCCGAGAAGCAATGGGAAGACACTTTCTTAGCATCCAGGAAATTGTAACCTTTCCTGCAGGGGTTCAGCTGCGTGTGATACAACATGCAACTTGCATACAAAAAAACAGTTGAAGGATGACAATTCACTGATGCTGAAGATCAGCCCCTTGCAGGGACCCATGGAGATTGACCATTTCTTGCCTGACAACCAGATGGCAACAAAAGACATCAAAAGTGGTGAGCAAGTTAATGCCCACATACTAGCTGCCTGTTGTGTATAATAGCCAATAAATGTTTCTTTTGTGTTTTTAACTACTACATTGCTTAGCTTTGTTCATGGTAAAAGTTGCCTAAAGTAATTCAAAGCATTAGAAAATTGCTTGGTTAGAAAATGGGGCAAGAGGAACTAGCTATGACACAATAAGGATAGAACACGTTCATTTTTAAGACTTATTTAATCTGCAGAGTATATAGATTTTCTCTATTTAATTATTGTCTTTTACCACTATTGTTCAGTTTTATATTTTTTTAGTCTACTAAAACTTAGTCTTATTAATTGAAGGCATCTGATGTCTTTTGGTTTGCTCCCTTCAAGAAAAGAGCGGTGGGATAATTTTACGTCTGGGCTCTGGCAACCTGAAGTTTCTGTTGCACAGGCACAAACCATTTGCCTCCCTGCCCACGTCCCCGCCGCCCGCCCCCGTGTACATCGGTACAAGGACTTAATACTTCTCACAGATCTGTTGCTGATTCGTTTTGTAATCAACCAACAATTAAAAGAAGATATGGTGCCAGGATCTGCAAGGGTAAAATCCGACTGGTTCAAATCACCCTATTGACTTGCATGTGCACCAGCAAAAATGTCATGTGAAATTCCGTGCATTAGGAGAGCAGGATTAGAGCTATAAGTTTTTCACATTGAAAATGCTCCTACATGTCAAATGCATCACTGGAATTGTGAAAGAAAACCAAGAATACTTTTGCAATGGTAGATATAAAATATTTATATAAATTGAGCAGAAAAATGGAAATAACCTCAGCAAGCAGGAATATTCAATGTTTGTATACAAAGCACTGCGTACTGAGGGGCTTTGGAGCTGTGAAAAAACTGTTTTGCTATGAAATTTTCTGCAATAGCAAAGCATAGTTGGACATTATGAGTTACTAGTATCAGCCAACAAGGTTTCTATTCCCTTTATTTTGCATCTGGAGGAAATGAACAATTGCATGATTTGTTAACAATTTAGGAACAGTAGGTAAGTAATTAAGTCTCAGCAGCCTATTGATTCACCCTTTGGGGACATACAGAGAAGACTTTAGGCCTGGCATCTGTCAGAATGAGCTTTCAGAAGGCAGCGCCTGAACCCCTTTTTCAGAGAAACCCAAGGACATGTGACACAACACATCCCTCACCGTTCCCTTTATGTCATCTCCCCTGTGTCAACGATGTGTTCACCCAGTAACATGGCCCAGGGAAAATGTACCATACAACTGACTCAGTTATTGCGGAACTGGCCCTTAAATTGTGCATCTCCCTTTCCACGGACAGTATATGAACCTAAGTACCAGTCTTCTACCCTAGGCACCTTGGCTTTGTATGTAAAACTGATTTTTTAAACCCACTTCCTCAAACCCATGTCATCTCATCCCTTCTGTTTCTTCTGCTGCAGCAGAATCCTGCAAGGAGAATAGCCTGACAACGAGACTTTGCACAGGGATGCATGCCCCATCTCCTTCGCAGACAAAGCTTATTTACAAAAAAAAGTTGTAAGAAAATTTATGAAAAAAAAGTTCACAGGAGGCACAAATTTTTCCTAGCACATACCTACAGGACACAGAAGTGTGTTGCCATTGATGTGTCATTGATGTAGTTTCCAGCAGCAGTAACTCTGGAGTAGATTAGGGCTTAGAGATAAACTCTTTGCCTGTTGCAAGAAATATATCTATTTATCAAAAAAAGAAAGTAATATACTGTCAATCTCTCTCTAAAAATTAGTTAAAAGCATTTGAAATGCCACCATGCAGAAATTCTGGATGTCAAAAGACAATGCTGTGGGAAGTCCTGCTCCTACCAAGTCTTAAGCAAACGTTGTGTTTGGGAAATCAAGCGTTGATCTGTGAAGTGCTGCCAGTCATAACAGTTGTCATAACAGATGGAACATCCAAGGGATGGTCCCAAGAAGAGCTCTAGGACTGTCAGACAGAGAACCTTTGGACTCAGATTGCCCTGTAGCTCTTAGTGCCTGAATGTCCCCCAGCTTCCCAAAGAAATCTGTTCCCCGCACTGTGTAGAGAAAGAAAGCGTTTAATGACAAAATCATCTCTCTCTAGATATAATCATCCATTTGAAGTGGCAAATTACTACAGTACACAAATAAAAACTTAAGCAAACTAGTAAGTTTTTGCAGCATTAAACATAACTATTATAAAGAATCACCTCACTGATGCTATCATTTTCTTAACCCTGCACTTATTTCCCCCAGCACAAATCTTTGAGAGGGTAAATGATGTCAGAGGTGTTTGCAGTAAAATAAAATAAAAAAAGAGTGATTGCTATACTACAGTATTGGATCAAACAAAAACCCAATTGATTTTAATGTGACTTGTGTCCAAAATAGATCATAAGATTAGAGTTACTATCCAGTATTTTAAACCTTTATTTCAGAAGTCGCAGAACATGAAAAACATTCCAGTAAACTTGAGCATTCTGTGTCTTCTCCAGGACAGTTATTCACTGAAATGTTGATTATTCACATTAAAAGAAAAGGTGAAGAAAGTACTTGGCTCCTTAGAGTCAGTTCTGGATTCATTCTGAAATCTCAGATCAAGGTGGGGAATTTTACATGCATTTAAAATGTCTTTTTCATCCTCAAGTCTTGTATTCAAATGACTGCACTGATTTATATATGGTACGGATGAAAGTTATTTCATATTTGTTTATGTATTTGTAATTTTCAGCTGGTAGCGGTACCTTCAATAGAAAAATACAAGAAAACACAAAGGGCTGTTGATGAAAAAGGTGACTGCATGAATCACAGTCTTCACGAGAAAGGTGACGAGATCTGTTGCTGTCTGTAGCTTCTTGCTACAAGAGACAGCAGAAGATTGTACGAATATATGTTCCCAGCTGTCTATCATCTGGATTCCCTTGCAGTGGTGAAGAAAGCAAATCAGTGCTTTGGGGCATCATTTGTCATGAACTGTTATCTAAAGAAGCATTTCCTGCTTCAGGAGCATCTTAATACAGAGTAAAGATCTTTAAAAGAATAAACAAAAACCCAAATTGAGAGCAATGCCCTTGACAAGCAAATTGAAGCAAAAAGCAAAAACCAACTGTTGCTCGCATTATTAAAAAGCTCATTGAAGCAATTTACAATGTAAGCTTGATATTGTTGAAATCGCCAAAGCTAACAAATTTGAAGAGCTGCACAAAAGGACACCATGTTGGCAGCTCCTGAGACACAGTTGGTATTCCTTAAATTATTTGTTACGTTATTCCTTAAACAGTTCATGAAGGAGAGATCAAAACGTAGCTTCTCAAATGAAGTCACGTGGGTCATATGAAACGGCGAAACTACTCATAATAATGTACAAATACTGATATCACTAATTTTCTGCCTCTCGTGTATGTAGTCAGAGACTTTCTGATTTTTGAAGGCATATCAAGATGTACAATGATGGGGGGTGGGGAGGGGAAGCAAAATTCATTCATTTACTGGAGTAGCTGGTGAATGGCATAGATGGATAGGTGCCTCCTGTCACAGAGCATGAGCAACGCTTGGGCAACATAGTGAATTTCTGACAAAAATTCGACTGGCAGTGCCAGTGCTAAATTCACTCCTTTTCCATAGCATCCTTCAGAAACTGCAGGTTGCACCGAATTGCCCATCAATCTGAAAGTCATTCTAGATCAGGGTGAAAAGGTGGAAAATGTAATTAAACCACAAGTGACACGCTCACTTTTATTTTCAGTTTTGTTCAGTGAAACGGGAAGTGATCACAGTCTTCTCCAAGCATGAGTAAGATAGCTCTCATGTGGAAAGGTGTTGACTTGTCTCTGACAGGTCTGCTTTATCTTTTTCCAAGGTAAAGCTTTTCATGGTGATTTCAGTTTTGAACGTACAGATTGCTTTGAGAATGACTTGTGGCCATGAAGACTACCCTATTAACTTGCCTGCACATCTCAATGAACTGAGTATGCCAGAAAGCCGAACTGAAAGCTACACCTTTTAATATCTGTGACAAAACAAGGACAGCGTTAAAGACACTGTAATTTATAAACCACAAAGGAAATAGGGGAAAATATGCCAAATACTAAATCCCTCTGTAAAAGTAAAATAAAAGTTCATCCCAACATAACTATTGATGTTGATGTATCAGATATATACATATGTGTGCCAACAAATAAAAGCACTACCTGAATTCTGGCACAGAATTTAATGAATACTCTACGATCAGTGAAAAATCAGAGTTGGATCAGGGGTCCAATTTTCACAGAAGACATTTTGCCACCTGGCTTCACGACAAAGGGAAAAAAGCTTTTGATTGAACTGTCACGCGATGATGAACTCAAGTTCAAATCCAACAAAGCGTAGCTTAGCAACTTTTTGTGGTGAAGGAATGAGTTAAGCCTGATGTCTGACTGAACCTTTAAGCTCTACATTTCTCTTCAAGACTGGCTTTCTCTCCCCTATTCACCACTGAAAATAAGTAAACCAGACTTTCAACTGAAGCTTACCAATATCTCAACTGACAAAAAGCAGCTGTGGAGCAAGCACAATGCTTTCTGCTAGTACCAGACTTTGATTTCCCCAGGTGCTCCTTTAAATCATTGTTTTTCTCTTCATTTGAATTTTGTCAAGAGTGAGCAAGGTAAGCTTTGATGTCCATTCACTGATACTGTACTGAAAAATGGGCAGGAAGCTCAAATTAAATAACTTAAAAAGGCAAACCATTGTCGTAGCTCAGCAGCATAATGCAAGAGAGCAAGTAATCTATAGTATTTTGGTTGTTTCTTATAATTTAAGCAACATGGAAAACGTTAATAATAACGCCTGCTTCTTTGTGTTTCCCTTTGATATATTGTCTTTCTACCTGCAATGTTTAAAAAGGATGTTATAAATTGAACAGTTTAGGCTTTTTCCAGCTTTTACTTTGGTAGAGAGCATGGAAACACAAGTCTGCTAAAGATAAAAGAGGAAGGGAACGAGAGACTAGTTTTAAGAATTTAGAACAAAGCAAGAAAGTTTGGGAATTGCTTCTTTAGAACATACTCCTTGTCCTTTATGACTCACTTCAGCTCTTTCATCGCATGTTTAATACTAGAAAGGAAAAAGGCAGAATACCTAATTTTATCTTGTATTTCCACCTGTGGTTGGCTAAAAGTGTTGGATTCTAATAATGTACATGCACAAGAGGTGTCAAAATAGCAGGATGTTTACATAATCAGGAGCATGCAATTATACCTGTAAAGAGGAAACTGTATGCCAAACTTCCCTGCAAAAATTGCCTAAATTAAGGACACAAAGCAGGTATTTATGCTAAAGAAGGGGCAGGAAGCTGTACGACTGGCCATTTGCAAGTGCAGTTCCCACCCCAACAGTCTGCGTGCCTTTTAAGAAGCACCTGCCCAGCCTGAGCACAGAGGAAAGAACTGCAACCGCAAGCTACAGAACTCAATTCAGACAGTGATCCTTGTTCGGAAGGACAAATGGGGTACATGTTAAGGTATCTTCCTTCAGGAAGCGTTTTAAAACATTATGGAATAACCCTGTATACAATTAGTACCTGCTGGCCGCTGCAGCAAGGGATGTTGCGGAGGTAAGCAAAATGATCCCTTCCTACTGCTTTTGGCGTGCAGAGGTGTGATAAGTCGTCTTCCTCAGGCTTTTAAAGCAATTTCAGATCTGAAGACAGACACTGGGGATGAATTTTCTTTTAGGTTTGTTGTCCATTTTTGGCCAGATACTGTTTTAGAACTGGAAAACAGTGAATGGGCAAAAACAGAACAAAGAAATCAGAAAGGTATTAATTGTTTTTACTGGAAAAAATTCTGTCAGCTGTTGAAGAGGTAAGGAAGCCCTTTAAAACTAGGTCTGCCAAAACAGAAGTAGAGTTCAGCACAGAAGAGTGTACGGAAAATTTTCTCTTGGGGAAAAAGAAAGAAAAGAAAGACAGGAAAGACCTAATTAAAAGTGAAGGTCTTGCAGTAAATAAATGATTAAACTTGCTTCAAAAGTGTGTAGAAATATTATTCCCTGAGAATACTAAGTTACAGTATAGGAAAAATCCCCAGTAAAATTGGTGAGAGCTTTTTTTTTTTTAATAGAGAGTAGCACTGAATTCCTACTGTTTTATAAACACAGCATCAAAGTACAGATATGCCTGCCTAATCAGTTACATTAGGATCCCCATGGCTTTCAGGTGACACATATATTAGTTTGGATACAAAAAAAACCCCAGTAAAAGTAAGTTTATTATTTCCATTTTGGGGATCTCCTCTCTCTCTCCAGTAAAACTCCATCTCTCTCATTTCAGAAGTAATTTTACATACAACCACAGTCTCAAATCAGTATCATATTAAAGAACATGAATAAACGTATCACTGGGAAACAAAATTAAGTCAGCACTTAAATGCTTTCTCGAATTATAATTCCTATTGCCATTTCCTCAGTCCACTAAGTTGACTGAAAAACTTCGGACAAGCATGCATTCTGTAGGGTGCCCAACTAAACTGAATAAAAACTCTGAGCATTTTGATGTTCACTCTTCAGAAATCTTGAGAGTGACAGGAGAAAGGATGGAATGGGAAGCTACAAAAATACAATTGCAAGAACATATCAGAGAAAAAAAAACAGAGATGAAATCATAAATCGACATGTAAGCATCATAAGAAAACAGTTACAATTAGCTAAGGAGGAAAGAGCAAAGAAACACCAAGTTTTTCTTTTATTTTGTGGATTTTTTTAAGGTTTATAATTATATGAAAAGTATTGTTGATATTTAATGAGTTGCAACCAGTTGCATTATTTTAATTAGTTTATGGTGATAAGGATGAATCCAAAGCAGACAGCTGTGAAGATTTGTTATTTTAATTAGCTAAGTAAGCAGACAGGAAAATCAAGAACAGTCCTGATCCACCACAGCAGACTCTTCAGCAGGGCCATGAGGGAAAAGAACCTCAACACCAACACATCATGACTTCTGTATTAAAAAAGGGATTTGCTGGCTACTTTAGACAGGTAAACACTCCAAATAAATAGCATCCACTTCACAAGAGCAAAGTATTTTTGACAGACCAAAACAATATGCATGACAAAGAAGAGAAAGACCAGAGCTATCAAGCTTATTACAACACAGTAACTACTTGAACATGCTTGCAATGTGCATTATGTACACATTTATAAACCTAAAGATAGAGTATAATTATTGATTACAGTTTTAACTGATTTGGTTTGGGGCTCAGGGATAAAATAGGTATTCTCCAGTCAAAAAAGTTCAGGGTTCCTGAGAAGTAAATTGGATTAGAGGTAAAAATAACTCACTCCTACTTAAAAGCTGCTGAGTATTTCCACACCAGACATATGGACAGACCAACTAATGAAAGAGCTTTGTGTCAGAATTCAAAATTTTGTGAAGCAAGAATACAGTTGTTGGTATCACTGGCAACGCAATTAAACATACATAAAAAAAAATATGTTTCCTTTACAGTGTCCATCACCTTGTCTCTATTTTTGACTGTATCTGCTGGCAGCAAGACATCTGGATTTATCTTATCCTAAGTATTAACCTCAAAATTCGCTTCCTAGCTGCTGCTGCTACTACAGAGGTAGTAACAGCCTCAGTGTGTCCATGACTGGCAGAGCGTCCTTTAGGTAGGCAAAAATCTGAGCTCTCCTGTTAAGCCCAGCTTCACAATTTGTCCCCCTGTTTGAAAATAACCAGTTATTTCTGACTCGATTCATGTTCTCCGTACACATTTTCAATCCTACTTAAAGATAAGTTATTACTGTACACAAATTACAACACATAGACTTATGAGTTAATAATTTACTTGTCTAGCTGGGGAATTTTCCTTTTAGTGCATTATAGATGAACCACAGACAAATTCAGTACTTTCTTGAATTAAGATCATCTAGCCAATCTAATTCTGAATATATCAAGCAGTGCTGTTCTCCGTGGGGACAACTTAGAATAAAGTGTGCTTCGGTATAAGGAAGAATGTCAAGTATTAGCCAAGACTGAATGGAAATCTATAAAAGATGTCAACACCATTAGTAGCACAGTTTGGATTACTAATCTCTGCTCTTCCACAGCAAACATTTTTTTTTGGCCTCTACCAAAAAGGTCATTGGTCCTTCACAGATGTTAAGAAGGATCTGTAAGGTAAAATGTTTATGTAAGAATCAACACAGGCAGATTTAAACTAAGCTGTTCTTTCCGTACATTCAGATATTAGTCAAGGAACAACTAGATGACTTTTAAGACTGACAATGGCACATGAACCCTCTCGTTCCTGGAGACTGCAATGGGTAA
Organism: Dromas ardeola; assembly: GCA_013398915.1. NCBI lineage: Eukaryota > Metazoa > Chordata > Aves > Charadriiformes > Dromadidae > Dromas > Dromas ardeola. Next base: position 149,100 of record VYZM01006826.1, read on the forward strand.
TTTTAGGCACACCGCTGCCTTGTTATGATGTTACGTATCCGGTATGTTCTCCATCTTCGGAAGTAAAGTAACTTCTGGTGTGGACGTCTAGTCTTAAATGGTTTAAATACAGCTGGTTCAAAGCAGCTAGGGGTATAACTAAAGCCCACAGCTGTCAACAGGGCATGCTGTGCGGGTTTTGAATCAGCTGTCAGATTGGTAACAGACAAGTAGAATGGGGCACTAGACTCTCACTACTACACTAACAGTAAATATCAGTAGAAAAATAGAAGCTTATAAAGTAATTTTCCCTCACCCTGGTACATCCTGAGGTTGGCTGTTAAAGCCCACTGAATACAAAGAGGTCAGTCCCACGACATATTTTCCTCTGCACAGAGCACCCTCTGTAGCCTTTATAGCTTGATGTCACTGCTGTATCTTCCTTTCATTTTTGAATCCAAGCAGCACCGGATCCACTTGTTGTTAATCGTCCTTCATTAGTTACCTTGCAGTTTTGATTGGTTAGACTCTTTACCCTAATTGATTTGCTATTCTAATTGACTTTCTCCTCCACTGATTTGCCTTGTGTGTTTTATCATTTTAAAGTGTAGAAGAAACACAGAATGGAATTAAATTCCCAGTAATTGCTTATTACCATCTTGTTGTGCTTTCGTTTCCCTCCCCTAAAACAACTACACATGGCTTCAAGTCTGTGCTGTGCCATCTTGTTACCAGCATCCATTATGTTTCTGAAATATTTTTCTACTTCTTGATCTTTCTCCTTTCCTTTTCAGTTCTGACATTTCCAGATCTTACTGTACCCGCCCCACCATTTTCCTGGAGCCCATCCCAAATTCATTAACAACCCTTTGCTCCATCTCTTCTACGTTGCCTGCCTCACTATGGAAGCAGTGAGATTTTCACAGGGTACATAATAATCCACACAATCAAAAAACCTGACAGCACTAAAAGACTGTGGATTCTCACAAGCGATAAAACAACAGAATTTGTCCAAGTGCTTGCTGCAGTATTTTGATAGGGTGAATTGAGAAGACTCTCTTTTTCTGGTATGGAGTTACCTTTAATCTGTAACCATGTATTTCCAGAAACACACAGACAGAAATAATCTAACAGCCAAATTACATCTGATACTCAAAGGAAGAATAAACAGTGTTAATAGGTAAGGCACCACCTTCATCTCATCTCACCCGTTCATGAACCAGTGGCAGCACTAGAGCTGGATGAGCACAATGTCCTATGAAAGCAAGAGCAAGGGGAATCATTCAATATGCTGTTCTCTTAGTCCTGTTTCAACCCCTTCTCTCGCTTCTCCATTAAAATCCTTTCTGTCTCACTCCCGCAATATATCACCCTCTCTCAAATTCCCTTGCACAACTGCTTTTCATCCTCATTCAGTTTTATTGCCTTCTTTAACTGCAGCTTTTACACTTTCCCTTCATTTTCTTTTCCTCCTTTGATTCCACCCCCAGTTCAGAAGTGTGTCATTTTTCTGCCTGCTGACTCCTTTGTTCCCAGGTCTCTTAAACTCTTACCAACCACTCTCCTCTCCTACATCCTTAGCTGATCTGGGTCTTTGTATCTATACTTGTTACAAAACAATGATATTCCCTTGCCTTTTTTTTGTAATCAAGATAATCTCGTTGAATCCCTCTCCTTTAATTTCCTTCTTCTGTGGCTAAAGAATGGCTTTATTTTCATGTAGGTGTAGACTTTAAAACACCTTCTGAAGATGCAGAGGCAACATTCCTGCTCCCAAATCTACTCTAGAGATCACTTTATTTACATATGTATGTATATATAAAAATAAAAGAACTAAAACCAAGCTGGGGACAGCCACAGACATAGGTATCAATGAACTGAAAAAAGGAGCACATTACTAACCATGTAGGGAGAGAGTGATGGAGCTCAACGTAAGTTAAATTGTGCATGGAGAGAAGGGAGCATAGAGAGTGAACAGCTGGAAAAAATACTGATTCATACTGGATCTGGTCAGAAACAGCTCTCTTTATAAACTTAAATTTTTTTAACTCAAGAAAAGAACCTGTTCTGACCCATATTGGACACCCCCAAACTTTTTCAAAGGCTTTTTCTTTGGCATGGAAAAGTTGGTTTTACTCTTTAATGAAGAGACAGCGTTAGAAAGCTCTTCACCAGTGTAATTACTCATTTTATGTACTCAGGGGAAACCACCCCTTTGCAGTAGAAGTTAATTTTTGCTGTCCTGTTAATATCTGAATGACAACAAACCTGAGATACAGGCAGTTGTTACGTAGGGCACCTTATTAACTGAGGGAGGTCAACCCATAAGCCCTTCCTAACGTAATACTAACATAATGCTTCCTAACAATGTTTATTGAAAATGGGGCATCTACAAGGAAAGGGCCTGAGGGAAACGGATCCTAAAATAAACAAGAAGTGATGATTAGCACATTAAGGAGGTGCACTGAGTTCCAGGCTTCTTATCTCATTCAAAAAGCATATATACTGAGTTTCCTGTTGTGGAGATGCCTTCTTCAGTTGTATCTCCTGCTAGAAATCCTGAGACTGATGAAGCACTCATAGGAACATTTTTGGTCTCCTGTATCTTCCAATTTAAAAAAAAAAAATTAAAAAATTGTGAATGCTTCCCCTTCAGATTCTCGACTGGTAAAATCCCAGCACCACTAATTAGATCTAGGCTAGTTTGTACTGCTCAAAGATCCCATAAAAGCTTAAAAATATTCTCTGTGAAAAAGCGTTCTTTCTTACAAAATGTACGAAATTATCTTCTTGGTTTGGCTAAGCTATATCCAGTCTCTCTTTGCTGAATGTGATACCAGGTGACAGTGGACATCAGTAAGCTTGGTTAGCTAACTGAATTAGTAAAAAATGAAATTCCATGAAACAGGGAGAATACTACAGTTGTTTTTTTTACTAAATTGTGTATAGTTATTTTATGACTAAGTCCACAAATGGTTATTTTCTCAGTTTCTTACTTTAATTACGTGTTTATAATTTTCTGGATAGTTTTTAGAATCTGTTTCTGGCATGCTGCATTTTTAGAGCTTCATTTACGTTGTTTTGCTATGTTACAGAACTGTATATGTTATTTGAAAAGCTAAAAAGACATTTAGTTTATGGAGAGCTTCAATTTTAATTGCATTTTTTCTTTTCCCTTTTTCTTAATTAGAACGCTTGTTAATCCACAGTTTTCAAAAGAAGAACCAAGAGATTCTTATAATATTCAAAATCTAACAAATATTTCACTGTATTTATATCCTGCAGTTACGAAAACAGCAAAATAGTAATAAGAAATATACTTCAGTTTATAGTAAATTTTCAGTAAGTATAGTTTTCAGTAAGACATAATTAAAGTTACTATGCAAAATATGATAAATAAGAAATTACTCTGAAGCACGTCGCACCCGGCGTAACATGTATTTACATCTTAAGCACACTGTGTGTACATACACTGTGTGTATATACACTGCATACACACAGTGTATATGTAACACTACAGTATTTGTAGAGGCAGTATAGCAGGTAGCTTTGTCCCAATTGCTCTGCACAGTACCTAGATTTCCCATGGAAAATTGCATTTTGGATACTCACACTTACTTTGCTTCCATAGCTAGTCTTCATTTGTTTCACAGTCATCATGGAAGTAGGTAACAGTAGTGGGTAATTTTTTTTAAATTCTCAAATTAGGTCATTTCTCATGAGAAACATGGAATTGGGCTATGTTTTCTGCAGAGTTCCAAGAATGTTTGCAGATTAATTTTTCACGAGATCTATCCAGTACACTACAGCACATGGTAGATTTTGCTGTAACATGATGAATATGACATTCTGTGCTAAGCACTTGTTAAGTATGAAATGCTTTCCACAGTCAACACCACTGTTTCTCTGCTGGCTTGTTTGGAACCTGACCTAGAGCTGGGTCATTTCAACATGAATTCCTTCCTGTGAAAACTAAAGGATATACCACAACATCCTTGTATACACAGAGTGACATATATGTGTCTCTAGGCACAGATACACACAGACATGAGATCTTAACACTGGTACTCCCTGTAAACACAGAACACCAAACTGGGACTCTTGATTCTATACTGTGACTTGCCTGTTAGAGGGCAAGGAAAGTATAGTTGTTTGTGCCTTGCTTTTCAACATGTAAACAAGATTCACGATGATTTCTTCTGGTGGTTTGACCTTTTCTATGGTTTGAATTCAATTCCAGCCTTGGTGGTTTGGGCTGGTCTCTGCTTTATGAAGACTTCATATATGGATGTAAGACCTGCTACCCTCCAACATTGTGCAAGGTGGGGCCACCTCTGCAGAGATGATAAGGCACATGATGCTTGATAGGAGACAGGTGGGCTGCAGAGCCACGGGCACTCATGTCTTCCAGCTGGCTTTGAAATCAAGACACTAATTTGGCAGGCAAACCTGACTTCATTCACTACTTGCAAAAACCAGTGTTAATTGTTTGCTATTGAAAACAGTATTCTGCAATGACAGCTTGTGACAGGGTCTGTCAAAAGGAAATGGCCGAGACTGAAAGCCATGAAGGAAACAGCCTAATAATAATCAGTGGAAGACTATATTAAAGGAGCTCTATGGTTTTGTTTAGAGCCCCACATAAGAAAGGCAGGAACAAAAAACAGCAGGGGATATTTCTATATAAGCCTCTCATTTAAGAACATATTTATCTCTCTGTTCCTGAATTTATCTCTCTGTTAAACTACCCCTGCTTAATTCTGACCCATGTGCATACTATAAATAGCTATTGACATTGCACACATACCATGCACTCAGCAAAACTTTTGATCCAAAGGGATCGTACTTAAAACCTTTAATTTAAATCAAAGGTGTCATCAATCCCAACCTTTCACTGCCCATCAATGTTTTGACCTGATCTCAAACATAAAGAAGAACAAACCTTTGAAGATCAAGTCAAATCTGGAAATGTATAGATCAGTAAGTTTGTTACCTAATAGCAGATGCGTGCATGCGAAATGCCTGACTAGTTCTGATAATATTGACACTATGTTATCAAAGTCATCCTAATCGTGGCAGGCCACAAGCCTTCTGCCCCATCATTATATCATGAAGATCATTACCCAAAAGGAGGTTGTAGCAAGGTGAGGGTTGGTCTCCTCTGCCAAGTAACAAGCAATAGGACAAGAGGAAATGGCCTCAAGTTGTGTCAGGGGAGGTTTAGGATAGATATTAGGAAAAATTTCTTCACGGAAAGTGTTGTCAAGCATTGGAACAGGCTGCCCAGGGAAGTGGCTGAATCACCATCCTCGGAGGTATGTAAGAGGTGAGTAGACGTGGTGCTTAGGAACATGGTTTAGTGGTGGTTTTGGCAGTGTTAGGTTAATGGTTGGACTCGATGACCTTAAAGGTCCCTTCCAACCTAGACGATTCTATGATTATTCACTTGAACCACAGCCTGCCTCAAACAACTGATGTCATGCAAACTGTTAGATATATAGAGAAAAATCTATTCCAGTGGGGAGCTATATTTCATAGCAATATAAAGCACTGATGTATTGCATTGCTTTGACCCAGATGGGCTTGCTTACAAGCAAATAGCAAATCTTTTTGGCTTCGGATGAATTATTTTTTTTCAATCTCCAATTAAGGAATCCTTCCCTCCCCAACCCACTACACTCCTTACAGGAAGTTTCACTTTTTCAAACGTTTTGGTTCTTTACTTGTTAGTGACGCTACTGCAGTACTACATGACTGCTAAAAGTGAAAGCTGGGTATCTTCTATGCGTATTTTTTTCTACCTGAAGATAGTGGCACCAGGCCTGCAGAGATAGCAATCAAACATATCAGGCATGCGATCAAGGCCACTTTACAACACTCAACCTCTCTCACAAATTTCACATTTCCACTCACCCTCTCAATCAATCTGTTGTTATGCTGTTTGCCTTATGTTCTAACTCAACATGTCATCACTGTTCAAAATACATCACTTCTACCCTGGCACACTACTCTTGCCTGTCAGCTGTCATAGAGAACTTGTAACCAATCAGTATTTTGCTTTTTCTGCTCGGAACCACTTAAAACATCCTTAAATCACTTCCCAAGAGAGAAAGTTTGTCTTTTGCCAAACTAAGTCATCACATTACAGTTACCTGGGTTTTCCCATGCCATCTATAAGCATGAATCAGCATCACAGAATATGGTTTGCCAATGGTGAAAATCAGAAAAGTTGTGTAAGCTGATTTCATGTGAACTGAACACCAACAATACTGATGCACCTGAGTAAAGACAGAAGAGTGCTGGTAACATACACTGCGCTAACTAGTAGCCACCTATTCTGAAACACGAGAACAACAGCTGGTGCAAGTAATCAGTAGAATATGCTGGGCATGAAATAAGTAGAATATACGTCATATGAACAGAGGCATTGCTAACAGTCTTTGTGTTTTGGCTATAAAATCATGTAGGATAAAGGGACCCTCAAGAAGCCATCTAGTTTAACCTCTTGGTCAAAGTACGTCCAGTCAGAGAAGATTGCTCAGGGCGTTGTTTATAATACTGTTACCAACCATCAGTCTTCCAGTATTGCCAATGTATGCTCTTCTGCCTCAATAAAGAAAACTTAAGTAACGATTCTGTTGTAACCTAGAGTCCTCTTATGAAGGTCTCAAAACACACATAGATGATGCACTGCAAAACTTCACTATCATCACAAACCTCTTTGATACCAGGAATTTTTTAGCACTGTCTCTCTTATGCCTGGATTTATCTCCTGTACGTTATTAACTTTTCATATCCCTACAGAAGGATTGCCAGTGTTACTGTCCCGTAGATCTTCTGTTTACTTGAAAGTATAGTCAGCTTATTCCAAGGGAATAAGGGACCAGGACACTGAGTAATGGCAGGTAATTCATGTGCTACCGGGTTGGGCTTCAGCCAACTCAGAAGCCTCTACCCTATGCTCACTGCTCCAAGATGGTTTATTTGCAGAGGCACGAAAGCATGACTTGGTGCACATCCAGGAAGGCTGGCACCGAATTGAGGCCAATGAGCCCTGTTGAACCTGGGCAAGCTCTGTGGAGAGGCCAACTCTCTGCCTCCCCACCATGCTCTCCTCACTCCTGGTTCTGGGAACACAGCCCAGACCCACCTGAGCAGGCTCTGCGCGATGGCAGGCTTGCTTGGGAAAACACGCAGCCTGCTTCTGGGCCTCAGTTGGATCTGAAAACCACTTAACCATATTTGTATTGCATTCTACCTGCCAGACCCAGGCTGAATGGTGAGCCAACACAAAAATAACCCGGCTGGCTGTGTCCATGGCATTGCTCACACAAGAGGGATCATGTGCCTATGGAAAACAGCGCGCTATCTATAATGGTTTGTTATACAGCATGTTTATCCTTAAAGCAATACGGAGTTTGCAACTGTAAAAGCAACCAATGTAACTACTCTTAGACTACACTACCTGATTACAAACACAATTGTGAGCATTATTCATTTGTCTGAAGTGGGGGTGCCCCAGAACATAACGTATCTCTCTTCTAGTTTCTTCAATATTTGTGAAAAGCACAGAGAGATGCTCTGATCTGTCCAAATTAACATTAGAAGTGTTTGCCCTTCTGCATTGATCAAGCACTTCTAAACAATGGCTAATAGTTGACCAACAAAAGGTAATTGATTTTTTCCAACATTTATTTGCCTACATCCAATAACCTCATTCCTTGAAATAAGTTCATCAGTATGCTAAAAAACAATCTCTGACTTCTGGTATTTGAAAGCTTGAATGGCAGTAGCTCAACCTCATAAAGCTGGAAAAATGTTAGAAATGTAAGTATTCTGCATGAAGGAGAAAAAGATTAGAGTTACTGCCCAGCACAGAAGCAGAGATACAGAGAATTCAATCACAACATTATCAATAAGAAATGCCTTATGTAATTGTTAGTTCAGTTACCCTCCCACATCTCCATTAACATAGCAGGTTTTAATTTGCTGTAGCTATAGTTTATGAGGTGCTTTTACACATTTAAAAGGGATTAACTTTAAAGAATCAAACTACTGAGATATTTGGACAGTTTATTACACAGTGGCAATGCCCTGCAACACTTGACTGTCACTTCTTGGATAGTCTGCACTCATCTACCACAGACTACACCTATATTCTAGCAGGGTTATTAAACAACCCAGTTCACTCTTCGGAAACGTCTTTTTTAGGGCATTCAAGCGTATCCAAAAAAGAAATGAGCTCAGATGATTTAAACAGTTAAAATAATGGCAAATGGAGTGGCTTTGCCAGGGAGATATACAAAGTATTGGAAAACCACAGCGTTGCAACCTTTTTACATTATTGGCTGTTTCTTGTCTAACTTCCAAGTATTGTAAAAATGTCTGCAGGTATCTCAAGAGAATCACTTTTAGAAATAATTTTTGTTTTATGCAGGAAATTAGACTAAGAGCGCTGAAAGCCATGGACCAGTCTCACCTTCAAAAACTTGCTCAGAATGACAGGCAGCAGTATAGACAGCATCCATTTCTTAGAAAGCCCAATTTGAGAGTCCAATTAGCTCAAGTGTAACAGTAATTTATGCACAATTCAGATACCAAATTCTAGTGCCACTTACTTGCTTTTTGTGCACGCTGTTCAGTTTCACATCAATCATTCTTTGGACATGGCTACAAGCTGCATTTTTTATATAGCCAACCAGGGCAGCCTCAAAGCTTGATTTTCCTAGGTTGTTATTTTTATGTCTCCCAGTGATTTCTAGCAAAAAACTGTTTGCATTTACACAGACTATGCGAACTTCTGTCTCTCAATATACATAGGCTTTTCAGCTATTTTTCACTGATGAATTACAAGGTTTTTATACGTAGCAAGGAGGTGAGGTGTCTTCACCCATCAGTCATAAACAACATGGAACTATTTTGCTTTTGATAATTCTGGATTTTTGGGGATCCTCTTGCAGTAGGCGGCGAACTTGGTCAGTATGATACAGGTACAAGAGTTAAGTTACTTATTCATGCTTTTGTTTTTGGTAACAGATTTTTTGCATAAATATAGACTCCAGAAAACAACTAGTTAACTAAGGCTATAAGGGCATAATATTCCAATTTGAAAGTGTTCATTACAAGCTTGTAGTTTAGAAAATACTGGATAAAACTCAGCAACTTACTCAGTATTTAGCCTAAGCAACTTCATACCTAGGAGTAATTCCACTGAAATTGTGCATGCTCTTACAGACAGGAACACCAGGATGCTCTGAATAGCAGAGCTGTAACTGAATTTTTTACTACATAGGCTCTGATAAATTAAGGTATCAACAATTTTAGCGGAATCCTTTAGTTGCCTGAAATAAAACATATTCTTGATCCTTTGTCAGAGGAGGATAAGAATGGTCAGAAATTCACAGGATCATCCTCCTCCCTTTGGTCTTTTTCGTTTAGATAAATTGGAAGCCTAAGAATGACAATTACTCAGCACTTGTAGAGTAAAAATACACGTGAATCTATGTAATTGCAGGGAGTTTGTTATCCTCCAATGACACCTTTGAATCAACAATTCTAAACACACTAGCATTTACAAAGTTGTAGAGATTAATTCACATGGCTGTGAATTGATTTATTCCTTACTGATTTGGCTATATTGATTAATCTGATGCCTTCTTAACTTGCTTAACTTTGGATGTCATTTTTAGGTTATGTGCTTACCGTACTCGTCTCATCTGACTAAATTACACCCTTGAATCAATTCTCTCTGCCATGCAACTGAATTTTCAGATATGGTTTCACTTAACTTTATGTGAGGTTATTTAGCTTTTCCCCCCACAGACGGTTTCAATGAATGTGTATTCATTCTACAGGGCTGCAAATAGGAAAAGTAGTTTAATTTCACTCATTTCAATAGAGACACTCATGGTTAAATCTCACTCAGCATCACAGAAGGGATACGTTTGCTTTCCCATTTAGACAAGCTTCTCAGCTTCTTTTTGGAATGAAATCCCTGCAAATTGAGTCGGGTTTCTCATCCTTGTGCCATTTGTGCAATTTCTTTCCTCCAGCAGTAGAGGGCAGAAGGACTTACCTACACAGGTCTGCCTGCCAGGCCAGCTGCCAGACCCGCACCCCTGCGGCGGGGCAAGAAAGGACTGCCAGGGACGATCTTCGAGGCTGGGAGGGAGACTCAATCACTAGGAAAAGTATGGATCCGCTGACAGCAGTTTCTCTTTCATCTCTTCATGCCTGCCTACCCTAACAGCAAGTGTGCTCCATTACAGGCTAATCACAGGCACACGAAGTCATTAAGGTCAGCACAAGCCATCCTTTCATGCGCACTGGCAGAGGATGCTAGTGAAGCATCTAGGTATGAATCACGAGCGTCCATAGCACCCAGTCTCCTGCAAGGACCTTCTTCAAGAGGCAAGGCATTCTTATATCGGGACCACTTCACTAGCAGTTGGATCACTGCAAATGAAATCCTACAGAATTGTATTTAGTCAAAGAAATATAAAGGCAACCTTGCTACCCGTGAGTCTGTAAATTGGGAAATACTTGACTAGAAGTGAATGGAAGAACAATGCAGTGACTCCTAGTCATGTTCGTGTTTATCCTCAACTCTTTCTTTCCTATTCCCCTCCTTTTTTGTTTCATACCCCACAGGAAGAAAAGGAAACATATTTTTAGATATAAACAATTAAAAAAACCCTTAAAATATTTTTGCAGCAGAGAGGAACAGTCTTTGTAAAACAGCCCCAACATTGTTTTTACAACAGGATCTATATTTTCAACAGAGACTATAGGTTCTCATGAACAGGCACATAATTTTTTAAGCTATACTGTAGGTGCAGACGCAGCTCTATTCAGGGTAAATGTAAGTCTTTAGAAGCTCTAAATGTCTTAAAGAGCAGCTCTCCCTTTTTCCAAAGTCCCAATCACAAGTTTTAAACATTTATTTTATAACATATTTGAAATGTAAAACTTTTCTGTAAGGTGTTTTATTAGGTAGTCAGTAAAGATGATGAAGGCTGTGCTAAGAAGTGCAGCATAGAGTGCTTTCATTTTATGCGAAACTTCCATAAACAGGAAACACTCATGTCTAAGTGATTAGTTACTATATAAAGTGATCCTTTTTCTTCACTTGAGAAAGAGAAATTAAACAGAAACTAAAGTTTAGAAGTTATACACCTGCATACATTGCTATTCTTGACTGTGAATAATTCAATGAATTCTTCTCACCACTCACTATTTCTCCATTTCTAGAGCTTCTTTGAGGGGACGCTTCCTCTGATGACAGTGGAACGTAATCCCAAAGGAGCATTTTTTTATATGATGCTCAATAAATAACATCAATCCTATACGATTAAACTCCACATTTGTTTCAAAGAAGCTTTGAAACTTTACAGAAGAGGAAACAGAACAGAGTCCATCATCCTCTATTAAAGAAGTCTCATACTTTTCTTCTCTTTTCTCATGCAAGTCTTTCTAGTCCGCCGTAACTCTAGGGTTTTATGTAGTACCCTGCATAATCATTATGGAAATAAGTGCTTTACCATTTGTTTTAAGAGAGGTAGAGTACAAAGGCAGTTACAGAAAGGTAGTGATATATCACATGACTTCTTACCTAGCACAATACCATGTAATATTCAAAAATTGTCAGTTTTAACATCTCTACTAAACTTCATAAAAACCCTCAACTTTGGCTGTAGTGGTTCCAGATTTTATCTTCTTCCCAAACATCGTCACTTACAGCTTCTGTTTCTATAAACTTCTTTGTGCTGACAACCTTTGTACCGATCTAGACTGGACTGACGGCAGTAGAAGGTGTACATATGTTGACAGAGAGTGCCTGTAGCTTCTGAGCGAATACATCATCTTCACATCAGCAGAACTACCTCAAAATGCATTCACAGCCATCTTAGACATAATTACAACACAATGTCATAATTTACTTGGAGTTTCTTTTTAGATACACAGCGCTATATTATGCTGATCAATGCTGGGAAATATTTCAATAAACTTGCAATGCATACATTTTTATTGCTAACATTAAATCCCATTTACCATTTTCACAGGCTATCCTGTGCTAATTACAGACACTGGGAATTCTGCTAAGCAGGAGTTACTGCTTTTCAAGACTACAGATTGATAGTCAGAGACCAAAATTCTACTGTGAAAGTACAGTGCTATTGTATTTTTTTTTTTGCTTTGGGAAAACTGTGTAACTCCTAATGCCTCTGACTTTGATACATTTCTTTTTATCACAAATTCATACCTATGTAATTCTTAACAAAAAAACAATTGCTTTTTAAATGGTATGTCTCTTCTCCCCAAACGCTTCTTTCTGTTTCCTTTAAGACTTCAGTCTGCACCGAAAGGTCTGAAATTGGTAGGTGCTGGGGGGAGACTCATTAGGATCAATGGCAGCTTTAATACTTTTTAACTGGCAGGAAATTTTCCCCAGCATTGAAGACAACAGTGTAGGCACAGCATACTTATGGTGCTTATTTACATCTCATTCTTGTTCATTCTTCCTGCCCCTGTTGTGCAGAGCCAGGCTTGGTGCTGGCAGGTCTGCTTGCTGCATACGCAGCACTGACAGGGAAACAAGACCGAGTCTGTTGAGAGTTACAAAGTTCTGGTAGGCACAGTCCCCACCCACTGTCACCAACATCAGAGCCAGCCCCACCTAACCCTAACCCCAGGCTGCAACTTATGCCTTGGCACACCCTGATATCCATGGCTAAAGGACTGCACAGGGGATAATTCTCATAGTTGGCTATCCTCTGCTTTGGCACGCTTCCTGAGCCCTGTTCCCACCAGGTGTCTTGGATTTCTCATTCTCAGAGCTCTAACCTTAATCTTGACTTTAACCCCTAGGCAAGTCCTAGGGAGGAGCTCAGCTACATGCCCCAATTCACTAATGCCAAAGGGGTAAATTCCACCAGCAGCCCTCAAATCGCGTTGCCTTCTCCCTTAAACTACGCTTAGTGCATGACTAAGCTTCAGCTTTCTCCTTCTTGGAACCCTAACAGATACCGAGAGGTTTTCATGTGCAGGAGTCCTGGTGCCAAACCAAGCAGGTATCCTGGTTGCATGGTTTCACTTTTCCCTCCCTCAGTTAACCAAACTGCTGTTAATCATGTTAAGCAGTCCCACCCTAAGAGTCTGTTCACAAATATTCAGATTAACGTTAGCTGCATGTGTTAACCACAAACCTGAGCGCTCAAACCACCCTGACAACCCTTGCTGTCAGGGCAGGTCACAACAGAGCCAGATAACAGCCACAGTCCTCAAGGCAGAGACCTGGGAATCAGGATTTCAGAGTATACCGTGATGTGAACCTGATATATATTTTAGATGAACTGACAGGGCACAGTAGCTGTTAGCTCACCTTGGCTGATAGTGTGGTTGTTGTTGAGATGTCACAGGAAAAGCTAGAGGAAGACCAGCCATGAAGCCAACTGAACATGGCTTAAAGAATATAGCAGTTCCTGTAGTACAGCACTGAGAAAGACACTGTCCTCCACAATACGGTTTGTTGACTCAGAGCAAAAGGTGTCCTCAAGATGATGCCATTCATTCAATATGCTACTACTTGAGGTGCTGAGCTCTAAAATCCGGAGGAAAAAATAAATCTATCATAAGCTTCCTATTTCCACTGATTATGTCTATATTCTACATGAAAAATAAACAGAGCTGGCAAAAGGTGACATATTACTACACATCTATGATTTGCAACAACCTCTTAATGAGTTGACTGTGTTTTCTCTTGTACCTGACAGCCTTACACTGTGCTACAGAGCATGTGAATGCGGTTTAACCATCAGACAGATAATCTTCAAGAGCTGCTTTTGCTTGGTTTGTCAAAGGTAATGCTTTGTACACCTCTGCTGGGAATGCTGAGCTGGCTGCTGAATACAGAGCTAAGAGGTCTAGGTATTGGCTTCCTTCCTTTTAATTATCGTCTCACATGTAAAGGAGACTGTTTTATCTTTCAGAGCACAAGGGTCATATAAATAGTCTTCAGTGCAGAAAAGAGCTAGACAGTTTCATGGTTATAATTTAAAATCTAGTTCCATCTCAGTTATTTAGTCTTGAAGCCAAATGAAGCAGAGAAATGTGAATTTTTATGATATTATGTCTTCCAAAAATATTGTTTTGATCTTATTCAAATCCTCCGTCTTGATAAGCCAGAAACATTTTGTAGGGGCTAGCTTTTTTATAAAAGTGAAAATGAAACAGTCCAGCAATTTCCCAAACACAATTTGAAAGAAAAAAGGCCACATTTTCTTTTTTTTCCTGAAAGCTATACTAAAAAAAAACTGATCCATCAAAAAAAATTGAATTAAAAGTTCTAAAGTTCGCCTACAGTGTAAGTATCTTCATTTAAACACAACTATCAGTGTTTGAACATAACCATGATTTTTTTAAATACTACATTCACTTGATGGAATTTCACTATGTAAATGTAATATAGACTTTTCTAAGTCACTTGACTGAGCATACCATGACATTCTGATTAAAAGATTAGCACAGTGCCGTATCAGTAGAACATATTTTAAATGGATCAAGAACTGACTACTGAACAGATATCAAAATGGAGTAAGTTACTATTCACAGAAATATAGGGATTTCTTAACCCATGGAACTGCAAAATTGAGCTAAGTCTCATGGTCGAAGTCCTGCACACAATTTTTGTTGCTCTGCACTTTGAAACAGACAAACTTGGAATTATATGTAAATGTATTTGCTTCTAGTTCTCATTAAAAACAGCCAGGCAGACCTTAATACAAGGCACTACGTGCATAAAATGTCAGGAAGATGATTCTGGTTTAATGTGCACCTCTGTACTTGTTTACAAGTGAGGGAGAACACCACCACCTTACGAAACCAGTCATTACAAGAGTAGAAATTATCTGAGCTGTCCTAACTTTTCAGCAACAACATCTACATGTACTATGTCTGCTTGAAACAGGCCTATGTTAATAAAACACCCAAGTCTTACTGCGTTGTGGTCTCCAGAGCTTTCCTGAAAGGAGCAGAGACGTTCAGAAACAATTCCCAGTTTGGTTCCACTATCACTTTAAAACACAGGGGGGACTATGAGCACAATCATAGCTGTGCTAGCTGTCCCCACTTGCCCTGCTGGCAAAGGGGGGATGATAACATGCCTAAATATTCACAAGTCAATGAACTCCCCTGCTCCCACTTTGGAGGGCTGGGGTTACAAGACGCATGTTTTTAAACAATTGATGCATGCCTCCCAGCAAAACTTGGACACACCACCATATTGGTAGTGTCTCATACTGGTAGTGGTACCATTGCAGCCAACAGAGACAAACACCGGTCTTAAAGCCTCCCCTCATTAGTTTTGAGAGTGTAGTCATACTTACAAATCTTGATTTGTTAAGGGCTTGAGTTAAAGCAGTCTCAAAGAGGAGGGTTAAGAGAGATATGGAGTAGCAGTCACTGCTACTTAGGCTTTGACCTACAAAGACGTGTAAATTCTTGGTAACCTCCTCATTACCCCAGGTGAGCTTGATTAAGGGAGGAACAAATCTACAGCACGTGTCTAGTCGGACCCTAAAGCACTGGCATCTTTTCGCTGTGTGTTTAATGAGGCTTTAATTAAGTCCTCTTCATTTGATTCCATGAGCCACTTTCAAGAAAGTAGCTTGCAATTTGGGAGAGCAACTTAAAGTTTCTGGCGCTTAATTGACTAACTTGAGAAGAAAAAGGTTGAAGGAAACTGTGCTAGGTGCAGGGAACAACTCTGCTTCCTTTGACTCCAAACAAGGAAAAACTTATTTTCCTTTCTTTTAAGCCAATAGAATATCTTTGCTTGGGAAATCTTGAAATTTAGAGAAAAGAACTGGCTACTTACTGAAAAACAACTAACCACCAAATACTGCCATCACCAAACCCACTACCTTTTGGCAAACACAGATTTTTCCCATCCTAATCAAACTTGTCAGAATGAAGGTGGGTCTGCCTCTGTCTCATCTATGCAATGTGACAATTCACTTTGGGAAGTTCCCATCTTCAGTACTGATTTTATTTTCTGTCATTAGTCTTGCTGTTTCTGTAGCACAAAGTCACTTTCTAAGCACACCTCTGCAAAACCAGCACAATTCTTTGGCTTCCCCATCCTCCCAGCCAAGTCTGATTTATCTCAGAACCAGTTATCAAAACTGAAATATAAACAACATAAGGAATTATAGGATTTACAGCTGCTCTTGGTTAGGGGGAAGAAAAAGAAAAAAATAATCACAGGATTCACTTGTTAGGATACAGTAGTTCATGGAGGCAAAAATCAAGTGACTCAATCCCCCTCAAAGTAACAAAATATTTAGTCTGTTGACACATACTGTAAAGTGACCTATGTTTGATCATACAGTGGTCTAATGAATCAATCAAAATCAACCTTTCAGTCCAGGCAGTGGAGAGCATAATAAACAAAACTGCAAAACAGAGCTGTGGTATTGATTTTTGTTAATCTAGTTTTCCCCTTAGCACCAACCTATCATTACATCCTTACCCACCACCCCCCCACACCTCTTGCCCAGCAGCAATGACAGTTGGGGCTGTAGCTGTATTGACAACATTCTCATTAAACAATGCCACCCATTATCAAAATACACCCATCAAAAAAGGCGACAACTGCTGCTCACGTCTTAAGCATTGTATAACCATAATGTGAGTGTCCATATAATACTGCTGCAAAATTAATAAATAGAAGCTCTGCATTAAACAAGGAGATACAGATTAACTTTGGGCGTTTTGAACCATTTAACTATACCGTTGTTTTAATTATGTTCACGTGTTATATCTTAGCCCTACAGAAAACTGCTAGAGAGTGGTTTGTAAATCACATTGTTTGAAAAGACAGACAACTGATTCAGCCTGCAATGCAGAAATATGCAACAGCAAACCACTTAATCCCCATGTGGTTTATTTCTACCCCACTGACTGGGATAAAGGTGTAGACACAGGAATGCAGTTTTAGCACAAATATCAAAAGCAAGGTTCAAATCCTAGGTCTCAGTTGGCCTCAGTGTACCTTGAAATTCAAGGGCTGGGATAAGAAGGCTGCTTCAAACAGTCAACAAGTATTTCCTTCCATATAAACTAGCTCTTTATTACACTGGGAAAATAGTGGCCACAGCACTACTCCTAATGGGCTCCCTACCCTAAAGGGACATAAGTGCAAAAAGAAGGGCAAGAGACAGACAGTAATCACTGTGAACTTTAATTTTTAAAGTGTGCTGACAGCTGCACTACCCTTTAACTAATGCTCGCATCCACAAGAAATACAGGCAATTTTACTTATTTTCTTCTTCTTCTTCCCCAAAAGGAAAACTCGGTGGCTGTGGTTTACCTTCTGGAGGATCTTCTCTCATCATTAGGCAGGACTGTACAGACATTAACTTCCTTGTTTAGTTGCCTAATATTTGGTGATGTGGAAACTCCTGTGTGTCATTCAGTAAAAAGGGACAAAAGGAAAACCTGAGCATCCTCCAGGAACACAGCTGAAGGAAAGTTCTTAGGCAAAAAGACAATTTTAAATTTAAAAAAAAAACCACCAAAAACAAAACAACAAAACAAGTCCAAACTGCTACAAAAAAGGTGAGTTCCACAAAACATTTGAGCTCTGGTTGCCCTGCATGAAAAATCTACTCTAACCATTTGGTTTTGCATGTTATGTGCTGCATACATAATCAAGTGGCTAGATTTTTACCAGCAATATAAAAATAATATGCCATTTTCTTTGGAACGGTAGTAAAAATTTCGTGATCAAATGCAAGGTGTTTTATGGAAGCTTCCTTTCTTTATGATTAAGTTGTTGTCTTTACCATGAAGTTGTGGGCCCGCTGTTGAATGAGACAGGAGCCATGGTGACGAAGGATGCAGAGAAGGTGGAGTTTTTGAATGCCTTCTTTGCGTTGGTCTTTACTACCAGGCCGAGACCCCAGGAGTCCCAGGCCTTGGAGAAAGTAACGGGGCAAGAGGA
>VYZM01006826.1:168506-224298 GCA_013398915.1 Dromas ardeola
TGGAGACATTCAAAACCCGCCTGGACGCGTTCCTGTGCAACCTGCTCTAAGGTGACCCTGCTCTGGCAGGGGGGTTGGACTAGATGATCTCCAGAGGTCCCTTCCAACCCTATGATTCTGTGATTCTGTGATTATCTGTCATTTTCAGTCAAAACAGAGCTAATATTGGACATCTGGGAGAAAGGCTGCTTTTGTAGGCTTTGCTTCATGAGCAGAATATGGCAAATAACAGAATATTTTAAGTCTTTCCCCATTGTGGTCAGAAATAAAAAAGTGTAATAAATATGTTAAAAAGGGCTAATGAGTCCCAAGCAACAAGATCTTCATCTTTCAAAAACGTTTATAGACTGTAATTATCTAATTACTGTTAATTGGTTGAGTGGGATGAGGGAGTACTGTGGGTGTAGGAGGGCATGCATCATACTGCACATTTGGTACTTATCCTGACACCACTGGGTGCACTAATACGCTACTTTCTCAGGAGTATCAACAATTTACTTGCAAAGTTTTTTGCTTAAGTTTGCAGTTTTCATCTGTGGTTTAAAAACTATTGCTGATTCTTCATGCTCTGTGCGCGCCAAGCCAGGAAAGTTGACTGGCTTCCTCCCATACTCATGAAATCTAGAGGAATTCACAGAATCTATGTTTTTACTAACTTTTCTACACAGTTAAACATCTTCTCTCTAAAAGAATGGCACACTACAACCCTGAAGCAACCATGTCTTCACAGCCTGAGTCCCAGGCATGTAGTAAAAGACTATCTCTAACATAATTAGCTGAAATGGACTATCTGATCCCATCCTGAAGGTCTAATCATTACAAAAATAGGGGTTTTGGCATTGAGTGGTGCCACTTGGTATCTTCGTAAACGTGAACATAAGTATCTCTAGGACACTGCTGAACAGAAGTCATTGCCACCTCCACAGTGAGGATTACAGCAGTTCTGTGCCTCAAGGGTTAATCCCTTTAAAAGCGGTTTAATAGGGACAAGATGATCAGAAAAGAATCAGTTATACACAGTAATACAGTGTTTGATACTCAGTTTTGTACCAGAACACTTTGCACAGGTACTATTAAAATCTGATCCAAGCCCCATTCAACATGAAGAGCAAAATTGCTTAGCTAATTTTTACACTGACCTGACAGAACTTGAAATGAGTGACTCTATGATGCAGACGACTGTGGAGTCAGGCTTTTTTCCTCAGAAGTGAAACACCAAATAGTAACTCACAATGCCAGACAACCAGAATACCTGAATAATGTCTTGATCTTTGGTCAAATGCTTTCCTCCCCTGAGAAAACTGAACGTGAAGATTTTCAAATTTCTGGTGCATTAGGAAAATAAATGGAAGCGCCACTATCTGGCATGCATCATTACCTGCTCACCCGGGTGGGCAAGGCACAAACTGACCCTAATAGCCCTCCTTTGTCTTCTAAAACACAGTCCAGGGTCCTAAAAACATTACTTACTGCCCAGAAATCAGTGTTTCATTAAACAGCCACTTTGCTTGTTAACACCTACTGTACTGACAGTTACATTGTGACAGTGTAAACTGCATAGCAAAATCGCTGACTTTTAACAGAAACGTGAGAGTTTGAAGAAGAGCCTGTATCAGCTGAATCAGGGAAGGATAGACACATCATTGTTGCCTACTCCTCACACCTCAAATAACTGGGCCAGTAAAGCATTGGCTGTGAGAGGCCGGCTATGCCGGCATGTGCATTGGCTCCTTCAACAACAGGTACCTCCATTCAATTAGAAAACACTGTCAAGGGTGAACAGAGGCCTTTTTTGTAAGAAGACTGCAACATGTCCTTCAGCATGGGGGAACTTAGAAAGGAGAGGGTGACCTTGAAGAAATGAAAAGGGTAATCAGAATGCAGAAAAAACCTATTGCTATGCACACAGAATCACAGAATCATAGAATGTGTTGGGTTGGAAAGGACCTTTAAAGGTCATCTAGTCCAACCCCCCTGCAGTAAGCAGGGACAACTGCACACTGACATAGATCTCACACTTATGTTTAGCAACCCACTATAGTTGGGAGAGTAGCCACTGCTTTTATTCTATTTAATTTCCCCACAAAGCTGGGAATAAGTGACATTTGGAAGATCATTTCCACGCCACTATAAAAACATTAAAAAATTGTATCTGATAGCATAATTTGCCATCAAAAAATCATTTTCATTTACAAAGAAAGCTGTCATAGTAGTCAAGTTCTTAGCAAATTGATTGATTAAGGGCAATGAAAAAAGTTCAATGAAGGTAGCTAAGGTACAAGCTTAAAGAGCAAGGAGAATAATACAGGTCATCAGTATGAGGAGGTGTATTTTTTAGTCTTGTATTTTACTCTAAAGCAAGATGCTTGTAATGAGACAGAAGAGGCCTCTTGAACTTTCAAAATACAGATTTTTGTTGGAAATGTAAGGAAATGATGAGAATTTGCCATTAAGTTGTCTCCCTAACATGCAATACTACAGCTCAAATTAGCTGCATAATACTAGACCACGCAACTATTTTCTTCACTTTCTGTGAACTAGATTTATTTTTCTGCTCATTTCTGCCTCTAAAAGCTTCCATATATGCCTAGAGACTGTTAGAACAACTTCTTAAATACTGAGACTGCAAGATTAATTCATGCTCAAACTCTTATTTTGTACTAAAAAAAGAAGCAGGAAAAAAGCCACACGACAGCACAAAAATCTGTGTCAGCCATTAGTAGTGTATTTTGGATGTTTTTTGCTTTATATCATTCTCGCTCTCACTATATTGCTATTACTGCACTATTTCATGCCATATGTCTCAAACAAAATGCTACACCCAAAATAGTTACTCTCACATTTTGTTTTGTAACATTTTTCCCCAAAATCTCTGTAACAGGCTGGCTGCACTTCCTGGGAAAGAGAAATTCTTGTATACTGGAGCAGAGAAAGCTAAACAAGGTGTTATAGGTCCAGAGTCTCAGCAGTGCTTATCAGAACTTCAAAACGTGCAGAGAGATTCAAACTGTGTGTACCTTTTGGACTCTGGAGTTGACTAAACAACTCTGAGTCCTCCATAACCAATAGAGGCCATTTTAATATCTCTAACAGCACAAAGCCAGCAAAAACATTTGTTTACTCAGACACAGCCTCATTTAGTGGAGAGCAGGAATGTCGAGTGACTACTTGGAGATTTTTCTCAGCAACAACATAAAAAAACCACCCCAACCTTCAATGTTATTCAGAAACAACAACTGTAAAAGCAGTTTGGATAACACTTAAATTTATGTTCCTGACTTTCACCATAATAGCCTAGTATTGCATAGTGAAGAACACAGGCTTCTTTCACTACAATCAAAAGCTGTACAGAGCCAAACTATTATGCTTTATCCATGTCTTTTGAAAGGCTCAGCCTGAGTTTTTCAACAAATTGGACACTTGTTCCCATCCTATGCACGAACCTAAACAGATCTCTGAGAATTTCATGCTCTTTCTACTCTTTTTTTTTTTTTTAATCTTAATGTTGACATCAGATTTACACAATAGTTTCTAGGCATCTATGATTAATTTTGTAACCAGCACTATAGGATGATCAACAACATATTCTCTTAATTTTAGATATGATTATCCAACAACCATCATTTTCTCCTGAAGCGTCATCCACAAAGAAGTTTAAAAGTTAATATGGTCTTGAATTAATTTCCCTCACCACCCAGATGGCCTAATTACCGGCACTGAAAGAGCCAAGAAGGAAGAGTCCTTGTACCAGATTCAAAAGACTATAGCATATAGCGCCCCTTATTTATTTTTTAAGTCTTAGTGGAACCCAGATTATCAAAACATGCGTAGAGAAAGTTCACTTAAAATTACAGTACTTTTTCCTGCTCTCTTCCAAACTGCAATCTACTAAATCAAAAATTTATTTTCAAAATTAGCTGTTTTCTACAGAGTGAATATAATAGAACAAACCTACATATTTTTCCCAATGCTCGTTTTGATCAGACTACTAATGAAAAAAGATAATGTAAATATCACTCCAGTGCCGCCTCCCTTCTATGACTCGCACCATTATGCGGATGCCTATGAACTTCATATCTTAATATCCTGTGAAGACTACAGGTATTCTTCACATTTTATAGATCTGAAGAATCAAATTGTGGTTCTCCTTTTTTGTTTTTTAAAAATAAATAAGCTTTCAAATAAAAAAGGTTTGATTTTTAAGTGAAAAATGAGGATTTTTGACACAATTTGTTGACACCCTTCCAGCCCTGTGTAGCCCAGTGAAATCCATAAATGAACCTTCCAGTTCAGACCAACACAGATGCACAATCTTCCATGAGTAAGTACTGCAAGACTACAATTTATGTAAAAGGACAATATTAAAAACAATTACAAATATTACCTGCAACTTTATCTTTTTCATCTAATGGCTTTACAATCACCAGTATTTGTTTTAACCTCTCTGATTTTCCAGAATGTTAAAGCACAGCAACACAAAAGGATTCTAACTAATTTTACTCAATTACAATAGCACTGTCTGAATTTAAGTGAATAGAGTAACCCAGATTAGAATAAGGTCGCTGCCTCTACCTTTTCTTCTTGCTTCTTAATCATTTTGCTCCTTCTGACTCTGACCAAGTCTTACCAAGAGTAAGCGGGAACGGTGGCCTGCTGCTCAATGGCTGGTATAATGTAACTGATCTGACAATTAGAGTCGTTGCTTCGCAGCATAAAGCAAAACCACTTTCCGTCTCAGTTTCTGCATCCTTACTTCTGGATAATATCCCTCAGCGTACTGGGAGGTTTGATTAACATGTAAAGCTTTTTGAAATTCTTTACCAAAGGCAGCAGTGCAGAGTAGTGTTTTCCAAATTGCATTGCAGGTGGAAGCTCATAAGATTTGCTATAAAGCTACCTGATCAAAAGCAACAGCTCCCATTGGCTTTAGTGGATTTTGTTGTAGCCCTGAATGAGCACAATCTCATTTATTAACATCCATTGTTCATGGCATCATTGTTTTTCTCTCTAGCTAGTGATTTTCTCCAGTTCTTCTCTTCTGATATGCCCCATAGTAGGAACATTTTCACAGAGATAAAAGATACTACCTTCCCAAATGAAAACATTCAAAGGAAGTAATCATTTAGGACCATAACTTGTGAGCAAATCTTTCATGATTCTGAGGTCATTTGCATTTGGATTAATCTCCAAAAGCTCAGCTGCACCTTCCTGTGCTTACAAAGCTGCATACAATTTTCTTCACTTTGGGGTTTATCCTATTCAGAGATAGCAGATATTGCTTAAATTTTGCAGAGTGAAGGCGTTCATCTAAGTGTTTCAAGGATCTATACAGTTATATTCAATGCAGTTTAATGTTTCCCCTCAAGTATCCCCAGGGGGAGTGGGTTAAAAGCATCACTGATACTCAGAAGCTTTCTGTTTCTCAATACCAACATTGCTTTACTTGGATTTACTATTGATTCAACTACTGAGAGTAAGGACAGTGACGTGGATTGAAAACCACCTGAACTACCATGTTCAAAGTGCAGTGACCAACAGCACAAATTCCAGCTGGAGGCCAGTCACTAGCGGTGCGCCACAGAGGATGATACTGAGGCCAAATTAACATCTCCACTAATGACAAGGATGATGGGACAGCACGTACCCTCAGCAAATTTGCAGAAACATAACTTGGAGGAATGATTGATGCTGTGGATGGTTGAGGTGCCATTCAGAGGGACCTCAACAGGCTGGAGAAATGGGCAGACAGGAATGCCATGAGGTTCAAAGGGAAATGCAAAGCCCTGCACCTGGGAAGGAATAACCCCATCTAGCAGCACAGGTCAGAGGCTAACTGTCTTGAAAGCAGCTTTGCAGAAAAAGACCTGGAGGTCCTGGTGGTCAGCAAGCTTACCACAAGCCAGTGATGCATCCTTATGGCAAATAAGGTCAAAAGCATCCTGGGCTGCAATAGGAAAAGCGTTGCCAGCAGGCCAGGGGAGGTGATTCTTCCACTCTACTCTGCATGATAAGACACATCTGGAGTGCTCTGTCCAGTTCTGGGCTTCCCAGTATGAGAGACATATGGATAGGTGCTGCAGTGAGCCCAGCAAAGGACCATGAAGATGAAGGGATCAGAGCATCTAACATATGAGGGGTGGCTGAGGGAGCTGGGACCAATCAGTCTGGAGAAGAGAAGGCTCAGTGGAGATCTCAATAATGTGCATAAATACCTGAGAGAGTAAAGACGGACCTGGACTCTTCTCAGTGGTATCAATGACAGAAAAAGATGCAGTGGGCACACATAGAAATAAAAGACATTCCATTGGAACTATAAGAAAAAACTTTTTTACTGTAAAAGAGGTCAAACAACAGTGCAGGTTACCCGCAGAGGTTGTGGAGTCTCCATTGTTGCGGATGTTCAAAACCCAGCTGGACACAGTCCTGAGCAATCTGCTCTAGCTGACCATGCTTCAGCACGAGGTTGAACTAGACCATCTCCAGAGGTCCCTGCCCACCTCAAACACTCTGCGAACCTATGGCACAATTTTTTTTTGTTTCCATCACATGATATTAATAAACAAAATAATTCCTTTTGTTGGAACAATGTGTTTAATTTAAAATCTTGAGATTAAAACTACCTACATTTTAATCTCTGAATCATGGTTTTCTTTGCAAAATAGAAGAAACTGAAGATTAGAAGGTCTCTACAGTGAAGTATACGTACATCCACGCAGATGCTAGAGTTTGTGCTACTAAATTCTACCGTGACACGGCACTGCCAGGTCAAAGGTAGAATGGATTCACTATATCTGAATGCTAAAGAATGAGGATGAAAAACCCAAATAATAAAAAAGCCAAAAAATGTTTTTTTCTTTCTCTTTGCATTTTTCTCCTATGAAAATGTTAATCCATACACTCATTTTGTGTTCATAATTCCATCCCCCTCCCTCTCCTCTAATCTTTTATCTGTTTTCTTTAAATCTTCATTAGGACCTATCTAGGCTGACTGGTGAGACGCAAATCAGGAAACTTTATCTCTGAGCTCTGGCATTCACTTTAGTTAATTGAAATCTTTCAGATCCACTTTTATGTCTCAAACTATCTAGAAGAAAGCCAGAAAAGCATTTTTGCACAATGAAAAGAAAAGAGCTAAATGTTATGTCTGACAGGATTTTAGATTAACTTTTTTTTTTTTAAATCAAAACATCACCCTGCAAAGAAATTAAAAGTACCTCCACGTAACAATGTGTCATATTACTTAGTATGACATGAGTGCTTAGTAGTACTTCACATGAATATGTGGCCTTGGAGAGGTGGAAGCATTCATTTATTATGCTGGAGAGTTGTAGTTAAACGTCACGCTCTCCATGGCAATTGACAGTCTTTCACCACAGTAATATTCTTCTGTCACAGACGAAGTAGGCATCTTTCTACTTTATTGTAAGATTCTCTGTATTTGCAGTAGTTTCTCTCTTTGAACATCTAAGTACTTATTTACAAAGATTCTTACAGAACTTCATGCTTTGCACATAATTTTTTTTAGCAGAAGAATTTCTAAGCCAGACTTGGCTGCTCTGGTTTATCTCCAGTTGGAGCACTGAAAGTCAAGGATATCCACAATAATAAGAGGTAGAAAATTGCCATGCTAAAATTCAAACTTATGCCTACTTACTTCAAATTCCTGCTTGACCAAAAACTTCCATGGAAGAGACTGGAATCTTTGCTCAAATAAAAATAAATGATTTTTAAAAGGCTAATGCTTTAAAGGTTAATGCTTTCAAGATTTGGACTGAAACAAATAATAGCCAGTCAACCAGAAAAATACAGCAATCCCTCTCAGTTGAAGGTCTTTATTTGAGATAAAGTTTGTCATGCAATAGGCAACATTTGCCACTTTGAAGTAACTCGGAGCTCGGTTATTCAGTAGTCTTACCCGACCACCCCTCCCTTCTTCCTTCCAACAGAACAGCTCTTTGGGTGTCTTGCCTTTTCTCCCAGGCACTATTCCACTGTGACAGGGGAAGGAAAACGACTTCTGCTTTGCTAGGAGAAGTGAAACAATGAAGTTGCTCTCTTCTGCTTAGGCAGCTTTCTACCAAACTAATGACAGGGAACTTCACATTGGTCAAGTGGACAGACAGTAGGATAGGAACAACAGTTTTACTGTACTTAACTAAATACAGACAAGTAAGATTTACCTCATTCTCATCTGTGGAAACCATCTGTATTTACTAACTTTTTTCCCCACTAAGTAGTGTAAATAACCTAGTACTTAGACTTCTGCACATAAGACCTTCTGAACCTATGACTTCCTTTTAATCACTATTAAAAGTCTGAGTGCCATGATATCTCAAAACTTCTGACTTAGGGTTCCTACGATTGTATAAATCTTAGGGTTTTTTTGTTTTTTTTTTTTAAATTAGAAATGTAGTTGCACAGAAAAGTTTGAAAAATTAGCTTTAAAAATCTCAAAGGACAATTATCAAAATGTGTCATATGGGATTTCTTTAAAATCAGCAATTTTAAGCCAGTCTCAGCATTTTGAATGTCTGGCTTCAACAGTATTGCTTCGATGTGCAGCATAAGAAAATTATGTTTCTCTAGAACCAGCTCAATAGTTCATGTTTCAACACACATTTTAATTATTAAGTAACACAGTTTGGGAGCATAGGTCACCCAAGCTTCTCATTTTATTGTCAACAAAAAAAACCATATACAAGGTTCTGATATGCCTAGTATAAAAATAAAGGCTTAGCCCTATGAAGTAATTATTTCACCAAGTTTTTGGCTGAAGCAGCAAAAATCTGTTTCTCTCCTTGTGTTACTGTTGCACCTGTATAGCCACCCACTTAAGGATGCAAGATCCCCTTTCTTGTCTATGCTATCAGTTTACAGAATGTGAAGAAAGCCGACATCCGTAGACTCAGCTGATGTCATGGATGAGGTCACAGCCAAGAAGGGCTAACTCGCCACGGGGCCAATGGGCACAGAGGACCGAGGGGCGACGCGACGCCTCTCCCGGCGCTGTTCGTGGTGCTGAAACGAGATTCCCGTTGAAGGAACATCGGCACCCGCAACAGATGCAAAAGCGGGGGGCGGAGGGGGGGGAAGAGTGGAAGATACACAATTTACTCTTCCGTTAATTAGAAAGAAATATTCCTTTTGCCAGTTCTCCCTTATAAGAAAAAAAAAAAACAACAAACCAAAAAAAACCCAACAAAACTAAAAAACCACTAAATGCACTTCCCACTGAACTTTGGAGAGCTGTAAATTATTAATACTTTGAACCTATGGCTCACAGTGCAGTGAGAGCAGTGGAAAAAAGTAGCCGATTAAAACAAGTTTTAAAAAAGTCAAATAGCATTGTTTCCATGTAGAGAAAGAAAAGCACAAGCATGAATTAAGCAACTTGCCCGTGCTAAGACCTAAGGTATGTCTTCTTGTAGTCCAACATTACATCTATGTAGCTGGAGTCTAGGGTACTTCTAAGGTCCCAGGACAGGATACTCATCTAGCTGCACCAGAGCTCTGCATCAGCAGTATCAAACTTCCTTTGCACTTCAGTGTGCTCTTGGGGAGAGACATCCAGGTGTTATAAACAGAGCTCTGAAAAACATGGCCTATAAATGTTGGGGGAAAAAAAAAAAAATACATTTCACACTACAACTTTTCTGGAGACATTATTATCCTCAACTTGTTTGTAAGACTTTATTCTTGTTTCATGCAATTAACATTTTCAAACTGGCACAGCAAGCTTCAAGAAATGTAGCACCAGTAACCAGCAAAACAATCTCAAATTTAAGCTTATTTATTTCCCAGAGTAATATCTCCTACTACAGGACCTAGGCAGAGCAATAGCAATTCCTGTTCATAAAAAAGGGTTTCTGTAAAGTAATTTCTTTATGTAGGCATGTTTTGGTGCCTATCCCCCCCCGCCTCTCTTTTTCCCTTCCCTATTTCAAGTTCAGAGTATCTGTAGACCATACCATAGCATTTCAGAAAAAGACCAAAACAGGATATGATTGAAATTGGTGGCAGAAATGTATGTTTTAAGGGAGAATACCACCCACGGTAAGCTGATTTAAACAATCCTTTTGTAAATTTTTTTTTTTTTCCTTCTATCCTACCTACAGTCCTACATTTTGGGCAGAAGTTTTTTCTCATTAGATAGTAGTACACAAAATTTTTTTTTTTTTTAAAGCAAAATTTTACAGAGCAACCTCACAAAGAGGAATAACTGTATTTGTAATTTGCACTTGAGTAACATCAAGTGGCCTTTCAATACACATTTGCTCAGCAAAGACTGTTTTAAAAATAACTGTTCCATGCACTTCAAAAACTAAGGCACATGTATTCATGGAAAAACGTTTGATGACTACATGGCACAGCAACTTTTACTTCTAATGATACAAATGTCTTTCTCCTCTTAGACAACTGGTTGAATCGGGTGACTACCACAACACATACAAGGATTATCAAGACTGCGGTCTTTTTCCATACTGGAGAACCAAGTAACACTTTTCTGACACCACTAATGCCATTTTAGTTTGCTTCCTTTATAATGTAGAATGCCAACCACCTTGCTGAATGAGGGGTACTGGTTTCTGAACATTTCCACCACTATGTAAGACAAAAATTGTCCAAAACTTGAAACTATTTAAAAAAAAAAAACCAACAGACAAAACAACTCCTGATGTTGTGTGGGTGCCTCTTTTTTGGGAAGAGAAGTGTAACATAAGATGGAGCAATGCAAGAGTTCAGGCTTTTGCTAGCACTATGTTGATCAGATTTGAATTAAATTTTCTGTATAAAAATAAAAAAAAAGCCAATACAAATTAAAGATACCTTATGAAATGGAGATACTCATTTCATTAGCTGATAGCCATAAACATGAGCAACATTCACAGCTAAAGGTGTATTTCAGTTTCACAGCTCTAATAAAATATGAATATTAACATTTTATGTAGTCCCTGGGGAGAGAAAGCTCATAAAATAGCATTGCCTCTGACTATCCCATCTGTTGCTCTACCTGCCCCAACATTCAATGAGCTTCAAACAAAATAGCATTTCTGTTTACAGAGGGGGCCCCTTATTAAGTTCCACTTGTCATAGCGTCTTTGTGAGACGTCTAGAGGCAGAAGCACAGCGGGAAGTCAGTGACTTCCACTGGTGTTTACACTGCCTTTTTTTTTTTTTGTTAAAGCACAAAACCCAAAATTGAGTTCTTCCCTGTCCTATACCATGCCCTAGGCAGATGAGGTCCATCTGTCAGAATCAAAGACATCCGCAATCAGCAAGCATATTTGAGCTGACAAAAGGGTCAAGGCTCAGGAGCAGAGTACTTCTCATGAAGGCAATGTGGCTCTGAAATTGCACACACAGTTAAGGAAAAGTTCTGGTGTCAAAGATTTGTGCTGCTGCCCCTGTGGGAAATAAGCCAAACTAATGAGGAAAAATATTGAAAGATATTCCATTCTCCAGGCTCTACTGTGCATCCAGTTTTCTCTATTTCAGCCTATTAGTCTTCATTCTGTGTCTCCTGCAGCGGCCCTTGTCAGCACATGAATAATTAATGTTAATAGTCTCATCAACTTCAGGGCATAGTGCAAGACTCATTGAGCAAATGTTGGTTGGGCTTGTCCTGCCTCATCGTGAAGTCTTTTCTTTCACATAAAGATCCCACAGAAGGAAAGCTGTGCTCTACTTCTTGGGTGTTCCTTGAATGTACAAATGTAATACCTGCAAGCATTACATGTAGTATCTCATGGTATATAAATGCGGCCAGATTGTCTATTCAATGTGAACATTCAATGAATACCTAACACAACACTGTCTGTAGGCAGTAGCTGGTTTTACTTTAATTCAATCTCTTTAAATCCATCCGTAAGAGTATTTTTTTTTTTGGTGATTGTTGTAACAACGCATGGTATCATAATATCATGGTTACATTATGTTGGCCAGTGATTACTTCAAAAATTTTAAATGTGTAACCGTTTCAATCATGAAGTATTTCTACACACTCCCCAAACTGGCTTGTCCACTGAAGATGTCAGCACAAAACAGATGAGTGAGGAGAATGTTAGATCCATTATGTCCGATTACTACCGCTAACAGTAACATAAGCTCTCACTAGTGCCCTGTATTTTTTGTTCTTTTTAATCTATTCCTAAATCCATAACGGAAAACTAGAATTACAATGGATTTTCTCCTTTTGTCTGTGACTCTAAATGAAACACATAAAGTAAGCACCAAACCTTACTTTTGATAAACAGACTAGCAAGTTAGGCTGCAAGAGGCGAATACTACTAATAAAAGAGATCAGTGAGATGCGTCTGGTTTCTAAGTTACAGCAAACTTTCCTCCAAAGTGAAATACAATCATGGTTAACTGTAACACCCAAAGTTCTGTTTAAGAAGCCCATTTTATGAAAATGTGACAAATTGTTGAATACCAACAGAGTTGAATAAAACACCATATGATTCTTCATACTACTGTAAATTATGCCCATCCATCTTAATAGAAAAATCTAGAAAATGACAAAATTATAAGTTAGAAGTTTCATTGATTCTGACTCATGTAAAATAAGCCCCCAAAATAAATCTCTACTTAGACCTGCCAAGAAACAGTAAATTCACACTTGACCACAATAAGAATGCACAAATAACAATTGCCCAAGGCTCTAGAATTTGAAAATGGAAGTCATTTAATTAAAAACCCAGAAGTTTCAGAATATATGAAACAAGTATAATAATAATAATATATTTATGAAATATACTTAAGGTAATACTATTGTGTCTTTATCCTTTTCATTTAGCATAAGCATAACATGACCTCTAGGTATTACAAACCCATTAAACTGTTTGCTTTAAAAGCAATCTGTACTATTGGTGATGTTCTTCAAGTAGTACGGGTGCATTCTTCACTGTTGAGTAGGATGAGCAAAACTCTAAAGTAGATTTGAAACTGGTCTAAACTCGGAGCAAAACACAAAACCAACCTGACCAGATGGCTATCAACTGTAATAAAAAAAGAGTAAACTCAGCAGAATGGGAGGAAATAGCACATTAGCACATTTTTTGCATTAGACTGGAACCTCTCTTGCAGTATGACACACAAGCATCAGGCTGAGCATGCAATTCAATCTGTTCCTGAACTTAAGACCTTAGTCAGGTTCTTTGTTTTAATTTTGCGAGTCTTCATACACTAGCAGGAAGAACAAGACAAGAGACAGGCAACTGCTGGGCAGGAGAACTATCTGAAACAGGCTTGCACTCACTGCCTGCAGCTCGGATGGACATTCGGATTGACAGCATCCCATAAACAGGGGGACGATCCAAGATCCCACTTCTACAGTGCGTTATGATTCAGTTATGCACAGTCTGCAGTTCAACTTCACAAGTATTTTGCTAGTTTGGCTTGGTTCTTCCCTCCATCCCACTAAATAAAAACAGCCCATTATACAACACTCCGTACATTTTGGTGACTTTTCTGGTATGCTTTAATTGGGTAAACTTGAATTGGCTTAAAAGTAAGAAAAAAAATAATTGAGAGGCAGACCAGGAAATATATTGAAATTCACTTTGCCTGCTTACTATATAATGAATGATGAAAGCATTAGCTTTAAAGAGATAATTAGTTTCATAGTCCACAACAGTGAATATTTACTAGGGATACTTAGAAGAACTTCGAGTGAGTGAACTAATAAATTTTAATGAAGACAAGTGTGATATTTGGGGTTATACAATTAAAAGCAAACATATAGCGCATTTAGCAAATTGAAAACCAACTAGTTTGATGTATAAAATACATATTTGTTTTAGCAGTATTTTGTCATTTTTAAAACTATGCCCCCACATCTCCCTTTAATTAAAGTTCTAAACCTGTTTTTTTAAAGTGTAATCAGTACACATAGCACCAAAAATGTAGATGTTAAAAATGTGAAACAGTGTATGAAATAATCTAAATAAACAGCAATTTAGAAATAAACTCAAGCCTTATCCAGATGTACAGAAAAAAACAACACAAAACCCCTGACAATCTAATATGCCATTAAACAGAAGGCAACATAGAAAGTTAGAACAAAGGAACTTCAAAGTAGATGGTCAGCAGGATGCTGGTTTGTTGTGGACTGGGCCATGAAAATGAAGTGGCTAATATTTTTTAGCTATAATAACTGCAAAAGATGATTATACTTTCAGCTATTTGCATCTGCTTATAAGAGGTATGAGATTTGTATTTCTTTTTACTACTTATCACATACACTGCACTGGAATGTAGTGAAATGCTGTGCCAGTTTCACACATTGACCTTGAAAACGTGGAAGCAAACAGATGACTCCCCACCCTGACTTCTAGAATGATACATTTCCTCTAATGACTAAAAAAATGGGTCTTAAAACAGAGAATACTGGGACAGCACTGGTCCTGTAGCTTCCTTTCTGTTCTTCCATGGCAGCCAAGCATACCGTACAATACCTGTCTTTAACATACCTGACGGTTTCTACAACCCAATAGACCCTTCACAAGCCCAAAGTGGCCCAGTAATCTGAAGTTACTTCCCTTCCATTTCCCTGCAATACAAAGTAAGTGCCAGGTTGTCAGAGTTTCCCTGAAAGGACGGGATTTTCCTCTGAAACCCCATTTATTTAGATAAGCAGAAAAAGTGACATAACAGCACAAAGAGAAGAAAAATGATGTTAATTGGGCGTATGGAAAAATCTCCATGCTGACTGAGAACTGTAAGACTTTATTATGTCAGAGCACTTGTTCAAGTGCCAAAATATACTGTAGAGTATTCAACCACAACAGGCAGGTCCAATAGAAAGACAGGAAAACAACAGAGCAGACAGTAAATAAATTTAGAGGAGATGGATAACAGGAACAGCAAAAGGAAGGTATTATAAAAGAAAATATCGGACCATCCTAATTCTATACAGGTGCAAATCCCTTGTTTGCACCCTGTCAGAATACTTACAGAATTCTAGTACAAACTTCTAACACGCTGGCATAAACATTGCCATTTTCCCCCCTACATTCATCTGCTGGTTAGGATACACTGCCTCATTTCTGTAAATCCACCCATACTTCCTCCAGTCTGGCAGATATATGGTCATTTCAAGTAAAATCTCTAGTCCCACTTAATTTAGCAAGGTTATTACAGTCCTAAAATCCTGTGTGCTAATTCTACACAGAAGGGAAAGTGGTTCCAAGTCAGGCATGCAGTGGTGTAAGCAGTTTACCTGAAATCATAGGATTTTTCCTT
The DNA here is from genome assembly GCA_013398915.1 of Dromas ardeola. Taxonomy (NCBI): domain Eukaryota; kingdom Metazoa; phylum Chordata; class Aves; order Charadriiformes; family Dromadidae; genus Dromas; species Dromas ardeola. The sequence goes on from VYZM01006826.1 coordinate 183,750, forward strand.
AAGAGAAGTAAATAAATAAGTCAAGCAATGTTGATTTAGGATTTCCTCCTTTATGCAATACAATAAGTAAAATGCTTCAAAGCCCATGTAACAACATGCTGTTGTAGATTATACGTTGTGATATTTTTCATAAACTACACATTGTGTCTGCGTGGATGATGCTAAGCCCTGTATGATCTTTTTTGGAAAGCAAATTGCATCCAACCTACCAGATTAATGACACTTATAAATAAACAAAAAGCTACAATTTACTGTTAATAGAAGACCAGCTGGCATCCTACTGTGGAGCTGAAGGTACAGCATGCACTGACAGAGATTGGTGACAGGTTGCTGACTCATTTTTCGTTTACTTTATGGGTGTTTTTCAGCATGAGGAGCTTGCAAGCAATGATGCAGCTACCTCTGTCTGAGTGTTATCTCACCCTCGTAACAGAAATCAGTAATTAAAGTTTAATATGCAGCATTGAGACTATCTGCATCTCTCAAGGGGCCACTAGAAGGAAATTAGCAAAGAATGATGCAAGTTTGCTAGAAGGATTTGATAGCCAATTCTAATTTCATCAGCTTTGATTGGGAAATTGAAAAGGCACCTCTGGGGGCACTAGCCATGTGTTTCCTGCAAGTTTCTGATTTAAATAAACAAGGCACATGGCAGACTTTGAACTTACCTAATGTAAACCCCTGCAATTGCCACAGATTTGTCCTGCAGAAGCTCGCTGCTCTACTTGGATAACCCAAACTTCCTAGCATAAAACACTGTCACACAAAGCCGAGCGGAAGAAGAGCAGACAGACAATTGAAATTATATGCTGATTAGATGCCAAGAGAAGATTGCTTCTAATGCTGTGCCATGCCAGCAACTGAACAAGATTAAAGCCCTTTTAGTTGAAACAAGAATCAGCTTGTAGCACCTTTAGTCTTTTGAGCAAGAGCAAGGGTATTGTTGAAAGGTTATTCAAAAGGTTCAAGTATTTTGAAAGGTTATGGGCTTATAGAAAGCTCATAATTTTCAAGACTACCAGCTCTGAGTTCTCATTGAGCTCAAGTGATGATAACTTCTTACCTGCATTATTTATGCTTTGTACTGTTACCAACCCATTTCTCTTGATGCAAACCAAGCAATGCCAGCAAATTAGCTTTGTACCTTGCTAGGACTTCTTCACACATTTTTCCAACGCCCTCAGTTTACAATGTAGTAACTAACAGGAATATTTCTGCATCTTGGGCATAGAATATATACTTCACAGGTGTAATTATAGGATATTTTTTGATCTGGCCAGCAAGAGAACAAAAAGGCTTGTTTAGACTTGTGTTACACTTCCATTTCTTGTAGCTCAGCCTCTGTTACTGACCACTCTCTGCTGCATGTGACTGCAAGTGGCTATTTTACTAGTAAAAGTTCTCTACATATAATTTAAAAATCAGCCATTGCCATGAAAGGAAAGGGATGAGGTATGGAGTCTTTAGAGTCTTTTGGGTGGAATCTCTCTCACAGAATTTTCTTTTCTGCAATCAGGTGGTTTACATTTCTAGATTTCTGTTCCCTGCTTCTTTGTATTTCAGGAAAGGATGAAATCCAGTTATATTGCAGCATTTTTTTTTTTCAAGCATGTAACGGTGCTTAGAATATAGAGGAAGAAGCTGAAATAAAATAGTGCAGCACAGATTAAAAACACAGGACTGATTTCTAATGTCCAACTGACATTACTTTATCCTGCATCAGGCTCTGGAAAATAAGCATTATTGCTGCTGGCCAGCATAGCAGTTGAAGGATTGGCTGGTTTGGAAAGGAGTTTATACTTTTTGTGATGCAGATCCTTGGCTATGAAGAGCGAATTGCTAGTTTTACATCAAGAAAACTTCACACTCCCAAGTAGCTCCAGTAAGGAAGTTTCAGGTGTCAGCTGCTAATCTAAGCAAATCAATGTCATTTTGATTAGTGCTATGTGAATTTGAGGAAAAAATGCCAGGTTAGCACATTCACTTTTCTCTTGAAAGTCCCCATGTGTACAAGCTTACGTAAGCTTAATTAAAGTCAACAAAGTGCAACTTTTTTTTAAAACTCCTTTTATTGGAGTCTAATTAATGATTATAGTCACTAGGGTAGGTTTTCCAAAAATCAACGAAAGACAGAGGGCCTTATGCCATTCTCTGTTTATAGTTACGGAAAACAAACAACAGTCCAGGGAGAAACCTTCATTTTTATTTGACACATGCAACTTAATGAATATAGCAGTTTTATTTCTAATGGGGTCACTAATTTTTGTTTCAAATACAGAAGGCTTATGTCAATATCATTAAGATTAAGTGTTCCAGATAAGTAGCAGCTGAACAAGAAATTTTTTTGGTTTTAATCTTTTTTTTTTTTTTTTTTTAATGCAGAGAAATGCTTGCTGTTTTGCTTTTCTTTGTTCTGGCAAATGCTTCACCTTTTCAAATGTATTCTGACTGTAACACAGCCTGATTTGAAGGAGAGAGGGGAGAGAAATTATTAATTTCAGACTTTTTCTCTGGCTAAGGAAAGGGGGAAATTTAAATGTTTGTTTTGAAGAAATGTTTTTTTTTTCCAGAAAAGCTGTTTTCCCCAAAGTTTCCAAATTTCAACAGAATTTAGCTTTAAGGCAAGTTATTTTCTTCAGAAAACACTACTTATTTTGATGAAGAAGGTACTGCCTACCAGAAGCAAAGAACAAGGAAGACATCATAGAATGTTTAGAGTTGGAAGTGACCTTAAAGATCATCTAGTTCCAACCCCCCTGCCATGGACAGGGACACCACCCCCAGGGACACAACCACTAGACCAGGTTGCTCAAAGCCCCATCCAGCCTGGCCTTGAACACTTCCAGGGATGGGGCATCCACAACTTCCCTGGGCAACCTGTTCCAGTGCCTCACCGCCCCCACAGTAAAGAATTTCTTCCTAATATCTAATTTAAAACTTCCTCTTTCAGTTTAAAACCATAACCCCTTGTCCTATCCCTACACTCCCTGATAAAGAGTCCCTCCCCATCTTTCCTATAGGCCCCTTTTAGGTACTGGAAGGCCGCTATAAGGTCTCCCCAGAGCCTTCTCTTCTCCAGTCTGAACAACCCCAACTCTCTCAGCCTGCCTTCATAGGAGAGGTGCTACAGCCCTCTGATCATCTTTTTGTCCCTCCGCTGGACTGGCTCCAATAGGTCCACATCCTTCTTATGGTGGGGGTTTGAGCTGGACACAGTACTCCATGTGGGGTCTCACCCGAGCTTTCTGGGCTGCGAGTGTACATTACCAGTGTATGCTGAGCTTCTCATCCAAAACCCCCAGGTCCTTCCCCTCAGGGCTGCTCTCAATCCATTCTCTGCCCAGCCTGTATTTGTGCTTGGGATTGCTGTGACCCAGGTGCAGGACCTTGCACTTGGCCTTGTTAAGGTTCACACAGGCCCACTGCTCAAGCCTGTTCAGGTCCCTCTGGATGGCATTCCTTCCCTCCAGTGTGCTGACTGCACCACACAGCTTGGTGTCGTCAGCAAACTTGCTGAGGGTGCACTCAATCCCACTGTCCATGTGACCCACAAAGACGTTAAACAGCACCAGTCCCAGCACCAACCCCTGAGGAACACCACTCCTTACTGGTCACCACTTGGACATCGAGCTGTTGACCGCAACTCTTTGAGAGCAGCCATTCAGCCAGTTCCTTATCCACCGAGTGGTCCATTTATCAAATCCGTGTCTTTCCAATTTAGAGACCAGGATGTCATATGGGACAGTGTCAAATGCTTTGCACAAGTCCAAGTAGATGACATCAGTTTCTCTTCCCTTATCACCAACGCTGTAATGCCGTTGTAGAAGGCCATCACACTGAGCTGATTCAGTTTGCCTAAGTGTAAGCATTAACCTGGGTATTGAATCAGTGAATCTCAATTGCTCCTAACTCTTTGCTGAAGGAGGAAACCTTTCCTAGCCAGCACCAGGCTGCAGAATCATCCCGAGGACCTGAGGAACCTCCTCAACATCCTTAAAGCATCAGAAGCCATGACTGGCAGCAATAAGCAACGAACATATGAAGTGTTCCAAAAGACAACCTTACCCTCTCTTCAGGCCTTTGTATCTCTCCCTTCTGTGCTGGTGTTGTTTTATTCATTTCTACTAGACATCCTCCACTTTATTCCTACAATTTTACTCTGCAGTATAGAGCATGCAGCAAAGTAGTCATTTGTACAGGTAGGGTTTGTGATTTTTTTTAAAATTTCTTTTTCCTTGGCCCTGCACTTGAGAAGGAACATATTTAGGATACTCACCTGTACTCTCAAATTCTGCACCTTCCCTCTTATATCTGCCTAAGAATTTCTAGCCCAACTCAATTAAAAAAGCTTGCATAGAACTGCTTTTCATTTCCTCATCTTATCTCTCTTCTAGTTGCTTCAGCAATGATAGCATTATACGTTGCTAAGCCCCTGGTGCATTTGCAGGCTGTCAGTGTTGAGTGGCAAGCTGAGGGAGATGGCAAACTGCACCTAACTAGCCTAGGTACCCAGTGATCTGATTGTCTTCAGGTATGTGTGCTGCCTACTGTGAGTATAGATGTTTCATAGCTTTCCAGCTAAAAATTGTGATCCCTCAAATTAAAAGCTCACTAATTTTCCTTCCCTCTCCCGTCGCAACACAATATTTTGAAACAGTTAATGTGCCAGAATTGATTTCTGCTGTGTGCTTGCTTTACATAAGTTACTTAAAAAATATTAGCCTATAAAATAGCTCTTGCCATTGTTCTTTCTAACTCTAAGAACCTTGCTAATCATTACCCAGATTTATTTACACTGTGAGCCTTCAAGCTGGTGTAATTGTCTCATTCTTCACATTTGTATCAGGGCACCACTGAAGGCATTAAGAGGTTAGTAGGACTTGCAATAATAGGTGGTCTTTTCTGTGACTTTTTTTTCCCCCTTCTGGTGAGACTTATATTGTCACTTAATAATATTACAGTGTGTGGGGGGTAATTTTGTTATTACCTGTTTTAAGAATAGCTTTATGAAGGTGAAAAACTCCATATCCAGAAGAGTTCACTAAGGGTGCAGACATACTATTTAAACAGCAACATTATAATTATCCAAACCTTGCTATTTCATATTTTTACTTAATGTTGGTCGATATAAGCTAGAAAAGATTAGTGTAAAGCTATTTGGTGAAGAGCAAGACAACCCTTTGTGTTCAGGGCTGATCAATAACAACTGACACTGTAAGAACCACGATGCACAAACTGTCTCACTTCATGCTAATTTAATAGGGAGGCGCTGTACCACTGTCATGCACTGAAAAAATAAGCTTAATGCTGAGTTATTAATAGTGTTTGAAATAGAATCCTTAAAATTTGTTCTGAAAACTTGCTGAAGTAAAGCTGACGTTATAACATAATATTGAGTCACCTGAAACTACAGAAGAACATACAGCATTTTAAAAATGTTTTTCCTCCATTTAAGACTGGGCAAAAATAGAATCTCATATTGCTTGGGAAGCTTTGTCTCATTTTTAGACTCTCATGTCATTTCTGAAATAAGCTTTTCATGTGTCCACTAGCAGCTGAACACACATGTAGAACCAGAATTCTCTCTTGCTTACAGTGTTTCCTTGCATGCACCCAACACTCATTAGCCCAAAGTAATCTGGTCCCTTTACAACAAAGTAAAGCCATCAGCAAGCCAGATCATACAAGAGAACCTGATCCATTGTCATTGATATTGTGTTGTCTATGGACAACTCCAATGCAGCATCATTATGCTACACAGTGCCTAATTACTTCCCCCTATGGTGACTACCAGTACTGCTACAGGACACTGGTTAATTTCTGCACATCACTGAAAGCCAAGATTATTCCTTAATAAAATACAAAGATTAGTCTCAGAGCAAGGAAGAGCCTTTTCTGTATAAACAGTGAAATAAAGCCTTTGCAAGCCTCCTGCTGTCAAGGCACCATTGTGGAGATTACAACATCTGAGGCATTGGCATCGCAAAGACCTGGCACAAAGTCTGACAATGAGCTACCATACTGCGGGTGTCAGGAGTGATGTCACATGTCAGCAAAACAGCATTCTCCAGCTGGAGGCCCACAAATGCCAGTTATAATTATAAACTTTATTTTCAAATAGAGTTCACAGTTTATACAGGATACACTTCATGCCATCAGAGCATTTGAGCTCTGCACCAAACAAATTGGTGGCATGTTATTTTCTTAAAAATAGAGCTATAAACATAACATGATGTATTTTATTCATTCAGAAGAACAATAATCTTTTGCGGTCAGTTCATCTAGGATTGTAGCATGTGTTATCCAGATGTGCAAGCAAAATACCTGATGATTCCTTCTGTACAAATAGCTGTTACCCTCTGCTCAACTTTTGCCTTTGGACTCATTATTATTATTTTTACATTTTTAGTTCCTAGAAATCTAATGCTTTTAGTTCTACAAGTTTAAGTACATGCACATTCACCTAAACATTGATTTAAGTGTTTATTTCAGATTTGCCAGAGAGATTTTGCTCAGTTTCGCATACCATGATTCCATTGTACTCATGCGACAACTCAGGAAGCAGAGAATACACATGAAAAGAACCGGCCAGTCAGTTTGTGATTTCACCCGCGCTTTCAAATTTCCATTTGGCAGGAGTGTAACATTTTACTGCTGCTCTAGACTTCATCCTTCTTTCTTCTGTTTTATAACCATCCCTCTTCTTAATGAAATATACTACAGCAATGGCTTGGAAGGACTCCATTCTAGACTTTCTATATTAACCTTAGGAAGCTCTTAAAATAGTCAATTCCTTCATATACTTGCATGGGGTCTGACAGTCTTATTATGTGTATATATAGCTATATATACATATGTATATAAAACTACATATACATTCTTTTGAAGCACGTTGGTAAAACACTAATGAGAGTTTAAAACAATAAATAAGAGCTTAGAAGATATTATTTTCCTGGTGTACTCCAATTAATTCTGATCCACCGGAAAGTATCTGCCCCAATGTATTATCACACATTGTATCAATTCCTCCTTGCTTCTGTAAGCTAGTATGAAATTGCATGCAAAGCAGGCTATAGGTAAGGAACTCTCCTGTGCCAAGCTGCTTAGTAACTTCGAGAAACTAGAATCGGATATAAAAAAAAATTAACGTTTTACCCCTTTTTTTTTTTATAAATTGGAAAATGAGGCAGTGTTGTTCACCTACAGTGAACAGACCTCCTGCATTAATTAACTACTTCTTAAACTGTCCATTTAGATAAATGGAGAAAATTCCACTAGAGATGAAAGCTAGCTCACTACCAAAATAAAGCAGCTGAGTGACAGACTTGTAATCTGCATTAAAAAAAATGGAGGAGATATGAATGAAAGGACAGAGACACATCAGATATGTGCTGTCAAAAATCTCTTCTAGAACTTGCTTCACTTAATTCCTTTATAACACACTGACAGGGATGATGTATCATTTAGTACTTTAAAAGATTCTTCAGTAAGCCAGAAAAGCGATAAGCAGTTCTTTTGACCCTGGCACCCAGAATAATTATGATTATCTGCACTATTTAGCCTGAAAGGAATCGGACACTGTTCATGGTCTGTTAGTTCAGCTATGATGTTTGATAATCTATATGCACAAGTCATTGAAGGTCACTCAACCTTAGAGTACTTCAAACACACTTAGTTAGCCTTTACTGAATAGTAAAGTGCAAGTGCCCCATTTCTAGTGCTATGACACTATTGAAAGACTGGAACTGCTGAAGGATGAAAATAATTTCATTTTATGTCTGCTATGTAGAAAGATTTGAATAAACCCACTTGTTTGGTTGGACTGTAAATATGAAATACCTGCTGGGATATTGCAGAAGTGAAGACTAAGCAGAAGGAAAATGAAGCTGAAATAAATTAAGCTGATTCTGTGTAACTGGTTCAGTGTTACCAGAATTTCCCCTCCACCCACATGCAGAAGAAAAGAACAGTATAAGCATTCTTTAGCTACAACTTTGCCTCAGTTTACTAGCAAGGGCAACCTTACTGGTTCTGTATAAATGTTCTCAGAGTATCAAATAAAATTCCAGTTCCTGGATTGCACGATGAAAATATTTTTAGAAAACTGAAGTCACATGGGAACTTTACAGGCATTTTAAAATTATAAGAGATGTTGTTAGAAGAAAGTATAATAAAACAAACAGACTGCCAACTCACTAGCTTATGCTTAAATGCAAGCAACACATTTTAAAAATACAATGAATCACCTCTGTAGACCTACTCAATAAACTTACAGAAATTCAACTGGACTTCTGCCTAAAAGAGACACAGCCATAGCCTCATCACACAGGGGAGTGAAGAGGCACACCAAAAAAAATCCCTGCTTTTCAATAAGAAAGGGCTACTTGATTGATCTGTGCTCACTGAAAGGGACAATAACATTGCCTGGTCACTCTGGGGAGTAGATCCACTGATCTTTCAGAGATGACATCTTTTTTTCACTGCTACATATATACAGAAAGCATCAGACTTTGAGCAGGCACAAGAGTATCCAGTCACGACCAACTTCTACACTCTAGATTTGAAAAAATAAAATCTAGAACCAAAGTTAAAAGATTATACCTAATTCTCCACTGCTGCAATGACACAGCCTTCCAACTTTTTCAGAAATCAATATTCTTGCACTTATACAAAATTAGCATTAGAGAGGAGAGACTCAGTCCTCAGTATTGATTCCAGTCATCTCTATGACTTGAGCCTGTTTGTAACAGCAAAAAAACTTCTAAATGTATAATCTCTTTACAAGTACATTATAATCTTTTATGACTGTCACAGAAATACATTTTCTTTGCTACTATATAGTCTGCTTCCATGTGAAAAAAAAGAAACCAAACAGGGGAGGAAAGACACAGATTGTGTCTGATTTCGAGAGACATACCTAACTCCCTAGGAATTTTTCTTTTTTAACTCACAATTTCTTATTTGGAAATCATCTTTATTACATGTACAACTGCAAACTTGGAACATTTTTCATCCTTTTAGCCTGGCTGAACCAATGCTGAGACGAGAGCGAGTCTCTTCGGATTCTGTGTGTATCATCTCTAACAGCTTTGCTTACCAAGTTTTAACTACTGAAACCATTGTGGAAGATACATGAAAAGCCAGGCAGTTCTCAAATCGCCGTTATCTAGCGGCACAGCAAGAATTTCAACGCAACCTCATTCTGAATAAGTTTGAAGTGCCACTAAGAACAGTCTGAAGATGTTTTTGCTTCTCTCCAAAACTTTAGAGGAGAGTAATAGATTAATAGCTCTTTGTCAGGTGTCCCTCCCCCGCCATCCCCCATATGTTAAGTTTATAAAAATCTCAGTCTTAGGATAAAACCCTGAGCTGTTTTTGGTTTTGGTTTGCTGGTTTTGTTTTTTTTTTTTAAAATTTATTTTCCTAATCCTATCTACAGCCTCAACATTTGTTGTTAGATTATTTATTTCTTATAAATAACCAAACTAAACACACACACAGTTCTGCTGAAGCTTTATGGTAGCAAGATGGTGTATTTAAATCAGATGTTAAAAAAAATCAATACACAATTATCTTTTATACATTTATGTTATTCAGCCTTCCGTTGGATTTCTCTATTAATCTTAAATTAATGTACTTTATGCAATGGTTATAATGCCATTATTGGTTTTTGTATCTGAAATACTTTAAAAAAGAAAGAGTATCAAGTATTTTAATATATTATAAGGAAATCTATATCCAGGTAACGGATCAAAGCTGCATATTTCATTTTTACAAGCAAATAGAACTACATGTTCCTTTGTTTAGAACAAATAAATTATGCCGTGATAAAGAATGGTATAAAGAGCTGTCAGAGAAGGATTTGGCTATTCCCTTTTTTTTTTGTCCTCTATTTAAAGTGGTACATTTCCTGTTCTATCAAATATTTGTGATCACCTGGGAAAATATTAATGCCTCACCATTTATCTCACAGTGGCCACGCTCGCCGTGCCTGCATTCTTAGAAAACCCTTTCACTGAGCTCAAGATCAGTAGCAGAGACTGCTCTTGAAAATTCAAGCTCAGACATGTGCTCAGGACAACAACTTTACAGTCAATCACTTTAAAATAGCATTGGAAAGAGAAGTTATGCAGATGCATATAACTCTTCTTTTCATCATACAAAACCAGTATTTTTTTTCTTCACGGTAGAATAAAGAAGGAAAAAAGTTTACCAGCAAGTACTCTTCAGGAACTGGTATCTGCCTCTTACTACTGGTCCACAATGCAGCTTCCTAGTATTTAGCTAATAGCTTGTGGATATATTGAGTTTTCTTTAAGTATTAGTATTGTTAATTTTCTTGATTTTGAAGGGTTTCTCACCCTGCATAGAAAATTGACTGTTCCAAGTTTCAGTCACTGCAAATTAAGAATGTAAGCTGGAATGAATAGTCCCCAAAGACTAAAAGACTTTTTTCCTCAAAGTTCAGACAGAGAAAAACCCATGACAAAAGAAGAGGCTTTTAATCTGTCTTTTTCTGCAGTCTTTATCCGAAGTTTGATGCTTCTTTTCCCTCCTCATTCTTGTTCACTGGTAGTCTTCTTCAGTTACCCACACCCATAAAGTTCCTTAGCATCAAGGAATAATAAAAGTGATACAAGTCAAATGTAAGATACTGGAAACAAAAATGTACCTCAGCACAAAGACGACAATTCTACTGCTGTTGCACTGATCTAAATTCAAATCAGTTTGACATCTTCAGCAGGGTTACCTTCTCACTCACATTATAAAGAAAGGAATGTGGCTTTGAAATTCTTGCTGTTTGTCAAGAACCATTGCTAGATTTTTAGATGTGTTGACTGAAATTGCTAGTTCTCATAGGTCCCAGAAGCTCTCTTTATGGTACTAGAAAAGAGAGTTCAATGACAGCAAGTTTCCTCTGAGCATCTTTTTTCTCAACTACACTCACATGGTCAGTAAATGGTCCAGAAGGTATGACAGACACAGAAAATAATGTGATCTTTATCATACAACAGAACAGGAGACAGGGCTTAAACACAGCTTTGTTTAAGTAGCAAACTCTTCATGCAAAGTTATAACCCTATAATTGCTCTAATGCCTTATTTTCCAAGCAAACTTCAGCTTGAATATCACCAAACAACTTCAGCTGTTGACACGGAACCAAGTGAGAGTGATTAGGAACATAAATAAAAACAACTAAGGGCGGGGGGGGGGACGGGGACGGGACACCAGAAACTGAGTCAACATCAATGAAAACTAGGGCTGTCAGCAGTAGAGAGGAACAAAAACAGAGCCTAAAACAATGAAAAGAAAACTCAGTCCAGAGTAGTAAAGCATTTGTGCTACAGATACTATAAAAGGGTTCAGATTTATGTGGACAACTTGATTTATAATCATAACTGCATAAGGTTTACAGGCACCATGGAGAACAAACCGACTGGACAAGAGACTGACATCATCTTTAGTTTCAGGTTCCAGGCCATTCAGTCATTCATCCTATAAAGAGTATGATTTTTAAAGGTGTAGAGTATGTGGGGTTTTTCTTGTTACTGTGATGCTCTAAGCAAGGAAGACTTGTTATGATAAAAGCCTTGTAACAGATTATATTTTAAGGGAAAAACCAAAACATTTCTATACAAGCATTCCTAACTTCCTACATAATCAATCTAATTCTAACACACGACCCTCAAAGCAAAAGGAGCAGATACTGTCCTTTAAGAATGAAAAAACTCCTGGAAAAAAAAGCAGCCTTTGATGTATTTGCTATTTCACCCACTTAAGAACAAATCTCAATTTATTTCTAACACACTGCCAATTTCCTTGTCAGATGTTTCTGGTCATTAACATCTTAGCTTATTTGAAGAACTTTGCCATTCAATTGCTTCCTCACTCTTCACAACAATACTTCATGTAGCTTATTACTGGAATTAATGATCACTTTTTAAAAAAGGATTTGGCAATTATTTGTGAGTTTTGACTAAGCAGTCAGCATACAACACGGCTGAATTTGGACTGTCAGACAGTTGCGTGTTTTTTCATTAAATTTCACAGGAAGCAGACTGGAAACCTGATTATCAAGACTTATTCTGGTATTCTGAACTCCCTACCTGTCTTGTACTCAAGACAACAGGGACAACTTTTTAGGGAATATTGGTATCAAATAGACACTGAACTAGGACAGACAATAAACAGTGTAACAGAGAAGCCTATATGTTTGAGGTCCATAACAGAGAGTCGTCTTTTCTTCCTTCTTCTTGACTTGGATAGGAATAGGAATAGGAATAGGAAAATTCAAAAATAATGAATGGCCTTATACTGCAGCAATTGCTTGCCCATGAGTGACAGACGGCTGGGTCGGCATACTGAGGCAGGCATACTGCGCCATTTCGCCATCAGAGCTGCTTTATACCCTGGCATATTTTCCATTATTCTCTCAGACTCCAGACAGGATGACCTGTGGTTTTAAGAGAAAGACACTTGCAGTTGGCATTTGTGGCTAACAAAAGGCTGTCTCTGTGCACAGTATCACAGAAAAATTGTCCTGCTTTTTGCCTTACAGAAGCGTTAGCTACAAACCCTGTCAACAAAAATTGCCTGGTTATTGCTAGCAGCACAGACACACTCGGGTTTCACATTGCTGAGGGGCTTGCCACATACCAGCAGAACTGTAATCTTGCTTGTTTTTGCCGGCGGGGGGAAGGAGGGCTGCCATGCCACATGGCACTTGGAACTGCTGCCACACACAAGCCATTTACATTCAGTTTACTAGCTTGCAAGTTAAACTGTATTTTAATGTAAACATAAATGTAGATGGATTTTTTTTTTCCCCTGTCTAGCTGAAATTACACAGGCATTTTGCAACCATAAACCAGCCACCAATTCATTGACTCGGAGTCCTTGAGAGGATGCTGCAATGCCATAGGTGCAAGAAGTTGCCTTTTTTTTTTTTTAACAGCAGTAAACAGATACTGGTAACTGCCCAACCAGAAGCACGCTTTGGGTGTTCCTTAAGGCAGGCAAACACATGGACTGTACATGCTGTAGTCAGGACACATGCTCCAAATATCTCCAGTATGACTAACAGGCAGATTCACTATGCAGGGAAATAAGGAGGAATATTTCAATGCTTTTATCATCATTTTGATTCAAGCTATGTTTGTGCTTCTAAATTCTTGCAGATAACTTACGGAAAGTCTTACCTGCATTCAATGACAGTAACTCAACACTTACATGACGGAAAAGTCCAGTGAACTAGGAAATTAAGAATCTGTAATATTCGATATGACAGGAGTTCTCTAAATGGTGCTCATTCCTGCAAGCTTATTAACCTTAACTTCTCTTAATTGAGAAACGGGGGCGGGGGGGAGGGAGCATCCTACCAAACCTTCCTCTTAACAGAAGTTACCCACCACCCAGACTTTTTTTTTAATAATGAACTGCATCTGGCACTCCCCGTACATCTGCTTCCTGCCTGCTCTTGATATATAATACGTTTATTCATTTCCAGGTCCATGAAGTTCCTACTTCCCAGCCATGATGTGACAACTGTTTTCAAGGCAAATGAACCCTCAGTTTTTCAAGCTGTATGGAAATATCAAGAAACATGCATTTTTCACACTAGAAGAATTCCTTTCTAATATTGTTAAAACTCACCCACCTGCTGTAAGTGTAGTTTCAATAATTGGTGATACATGAGGAATCTCACCAACCAATACATTTAAATTATTTACCATCTATAGGGCAATTGCTGTTTTCAGGGTAAGAGAAATGAACTAGCTCAATATTATTGAAATCCTCCCAGATGGGAAGAATCAAGTATCTCATTGAGATTATACGTCAATAGCAACTTAATGATCATCATTATCTTCAAAGGAGTCTCTATTATATCTTAGAGGTTTTATTTTTCATATACATGTGCCACACATTTTAGACATTAAAAGGAAAAAAACCCACAACATCAAAAAGGCAGGATGACTTTTTTCCTGAACAACTCTGCCCCAAGCCTGTGAAGTGAAGACTTTTTCAGTCCAATTGTGCAAAGAGAGACAGGGGTCAGATAAGCCACAAGTTTGCCTTCATAGAATCAAGTCAGACAGCGCTTAAAACGTTCAGACTTTCAGGCCCTTACTAATTGCTTTGTGACTTATGAAATTTAGGCACTTTCCTTCACCGACAGCTGATGCCGCGGACAACAAACACAGCAAAGCAAAGGGGCACATATGCTTGTTCGATGGCAGTCTGTCAGCTGTGCTGTTTTCTCTGGGGACAGCAGCGCAGACCTGTACTTTTTTAAGCCCCTGACAGTTACAGAAGGTCTATGCTTCCCCTGCTTCCTCTGGCAGAAATAAGACCTTTAAGAATGGACAAAAGGTTGGGGAAAAAAAAAAGAAGTTCTATATCCTTCAAGGTGATTAATCAATACTTAATTATTTAGAAGCTCTAAATGGCTATCTTTGGCTGGCACACGTACAAAACACGTTATCATCTGTCAATAAAGGCCAGCAAATCAGATTGCAAGCATGTAGCAGGGCATTGCTGTGTAGAAAAGGAGTCTACTCCATTTGCTGCACTTCACCATTTCATTTCATCAAAGGTGTTTATGTCACACTTAATGAGATCAGGGACAGCAGAGGCCTCAACAGCAGGTCTTAGACAGCACTGTCTGATAACTGTAGAAAACTGGGAATAAATACTGCTTCGCAGAAACCGTTTTTCAAAGCCCTAATAAAGTAATTGTAGACCTTAGTAGGAATTGGTTAATTGGATCATCCACATTTTGTTCCAGGAGTAAGAAGTGTATTCCTATGATTAATTCATTAGAGTGTGTTTTTACTGAAGTTAATTTGATAGTTCTGAATCAAGGCATCAGTCACTTGGTGGCTATTGTGCTTCCGCAGAAATTATGTACGAAAGCCTCCAAACCTTTCTGCCTTGCTAAAGTTGCCCCAGATTATCTGCTCCTCTGGATGTAACAGGGATCTTGTTGATTCAGCTTGTGGCCAGCACAGGCATTGCTCCCCAGAGCTCTGAGTAAGGGCAGCAAGTGTTGATTCACAGCAGTCCTTCCGAAGCAATGGGAATACTTGACGTATCTAAAATGGTGTGCCAAGTTTTTCCAGCTCCCTTTTAAATCTCCCTAAGCAGTGAATGAGCTTTCCTCTGTATTTGCTTCTACGTGAAAGACTTAGAGAAATGGTGGTCATCTAGACAGTAGCTACTAAAGGGACTGCTTTAATCCATCTAGTCAGTAGCTACTAAGGGACTGCTTCACAAGCCCAGACAAAATTCCAGTTGAGATATTCCACCTTTTTTTCCATGGACGTTTTTGCGCTCAGTTGGTTCCAGCTGGATAGCAACTGATCTTCTGCTCTGACAGTCTCCCTCACCTGCTATTGAATCCATCTTTAGGAGCATGCTATCATATACGTATTTGTACTCCTAGCAGAATTGCCATCAGTAAATACTGCTAATGTGTCGGTATATGAGAAAAGGGTTGCTTACCAACTGTGTGAATGCCTACAGGCACTGGGCACTTGTGATTCACACGAACGAGAGAGAACATGAAATTGCATTTCACCAAGGGAAAGAAAACAGAAATCTTTTACTGTCCACCTCAAACAAGATTACGATACCCTTTCCAGAAAGCAGTCTCAAAATAATAATCTCGTTTTATACCTTCAGAGATCTCTAGATAAAAACTACTAAGTACAGGTATTAATTATAATGCAGTACTTCCCAAAGGCCCATGCTGAAATTTATTATTTACTGTACTGGGTACTGTATAAGCACATAACTAGGAACCATCTTTGCCTTGAGAAAACCTGTCTCTAGACTGGGCTGCTGGGGGAAAAAAAAAAAAAAAATAAAAATCAACAAATACAGATATAAGGATAAAGCAAACAATGACTTCTTTCATCATGGCTGTTCTAGCTGTGACTCTCTCATGTGTTTCAGGGAAGCCATAAATCTTTAACCCTATAAAGTAGTAAGAAGCCAGGGTTAACTGAATTATTTATTAATCCTTAAATCAAATTATAAGGACAGAAGTCGATTTACCTTTCTACATATCTTCCATTCTTGATACCTGATGTGTTCTGAACAAATAAAAGTTTTCTTTTACAGACTTGTGTTGGACAGAAAAACTTTCTATTGCTCTCACAGTTCATCTGCTTGTTAAAATAGGCTGTAATAATTAAATGCATACACATGCTTGAATGATAAATTTTAGTAATAAGTGCACTGGGACTTAGTATGACCTTATCAAGTGGGGTTAGCCAGTCATTAATTCAGATAACGCAATTTATTATCATAATCTTTTGCTTATACTATTGTTGGGCATACCATTTATCCTAATTTGCATATGCAGATTGATATGCAATCATTTCATTAATTTTAATGCTTTTTCTTAATCACATCAAGATTAACACTTTGTTTTAAGTTCTATACAACATATTTGCAACTTCCCATTAATGTGTTATTCTAATATTATGAGTGAATTATAATGAACAAAGTACACTAATTCGAAAGTACTAGTTATAGATAAGAAACTACACCAATAAGGCATATATAAAATTCTCTTTCTCCATGTATAGATACTTGTATTTGTTGGGAACATTGCAGTTCCTGTATATAGTGCATGAATATTTCAGGCAGGCATTTTGGGAACCATCTATGACCCCCTACTATCACTGCTGCCAAAGAGACACTGTGCAGTGAGATTTCACAGCATGGTCATACTGGCTGGGTAGGGCTGGAAGCCAGTTTAGTCACTGTCACCTCACACATTAGTGGAGAGATTCTTTGTCACAAGATAACACTAGCAGCATCAAAAGAAATCCTTTGAATAATCTTAAAAGGAAATAGAGTAAATGGGGATTAATGAGAACATCAAAATGATTTTAAAGCCAGCTCTAACAACACTTTAGCATCTTTAACATCACCAACAACTATTTAACTTTCCCATTTTTCAGTAAACTACACAGTGGCAGAATGAACCATTCATTAATACTTAAAAAATGATGACTCACAGAAAGCAGACACTTGAAACTGTTTACTAGATCCAGGTTAGGAACCGATCTATCATGTCAATTCACATGCAGTGTTCCACCAAGTCGTACTCTTGATTCTAATATTTGCAGTAATTCAACCTAATGCCATCTTCCTTTTATATATAGTCTGTGCACACCCACAGAGAGTATTTGAATGCAGGGCAAGTAACTACCCTTCATTCACGAAATTAAGGATGAATGTGTAGCAAGCAGACTTTATAACTGCTGCAAGTCAAACTCAGATTACGTTAATTTGCTAAATCTGCTGAACAGACATTAGGTAGGCATTTCAGTAATCAAAAAATCTAAACAGATAGCTATGTAATCAATACGAAAGACAAATTCACTTTACTGTTATACTGGAATGGCAGTTTGATTTTTAAGATTATTGGTAGAAGAGAACTAATAATTAAAAACTTTTTCTGAAAGTTTTCTATAGCTGTTTCCTTATATTATTTTACTTAATTATGAAAAATAATAGTTTCTGACTGTATTGTTTGATTTCGTACAGTGCCATGGATTAGAATAAGCAGTTGAAGTTATCAGTTTCATTGTGCATTTATATCAATGTAACTGAGTTCAAGATTTGACCCATTTAAGTGCATGCAAGAGGAAATATATCAAGTATCAAAATATATCAGGCATCCTAATTAGGCTGTGAGGATTTCTCAGGGATGAGTAGGTTTTCATCAAGCAAGTAAACATACATTATATCCCAAGCTCTTAGAAACCTGTCTGGAGATGCTTAAGGTAATAGATTTGGGCCAGTATGTTTTATTCATGACTTATTTAGAGCTGGTGTTATTTTCCAAAGGGAAAAAGCAATTCCAAGTTTGAATAATTACTATATTGCTCTGACCTTTCACTGTTATTAGCCAGCTCTGACAATATCGAGGACTTCAACTTCACTCAGGCCTCCCCCAAGTTCAGAGGGCTCCTTCTGATCTCCCTGTTCTTCTCAGACCATTTCTCAAACTCGTCAACTCTTTCTATCAAGACTTCATCAGAATTTCAATCAGCAAGGGGAACAGAGGATGTGTAGATCCTTCAACATGGAGACAAGAACCACTGTCTGTGACTCTCACCTGAATGCATTTTTGTTAAACTATGTTTTCAGTTTTACTACTTTTATGTGTGTTCTTCATTCCGAGTAAGCGTTATCCCAGAAATGCATTTATGTTTTAAGCAAGCCATCTGCTGATACTGTGTCTACTTCAGTGGCACTCTGAGCAGACTGCTCGGTTTTAAGATTGAGGTATATGTAGCATGGGGGCTGCATTCTCAATATATTCTTAGTATATGTTTATATTATTGTCCAGAAGCAAAAAGAACTGAGAACAGCAGTGTGATATTGCAGAACACCTATACTTTGGAGCTACAGGACTGTACAAGTTTATCTCAATCTCTATTGAAAAAAATTGTCTTATCACATCTGGAAGAAACTTTCAACAACATTGGTATTAACAGCGTTTCTTACTCAGTACATTGTCCAACAAAAAATATAATTCAAGTGAGAGCACACATGCATATATCTATCTGTATGGCATTGGTAGGGGAGAAATTAATTCCACGGACATGAATCTCGCACCAAATTATAGTCTTGCACCAAATACGTCCATCTTTTGGGCAACAATAGTGCTTTCTAATTAACTTTGTCTTTTGCAACACTCATGCACTGTGCTGAGAGACATCGAGTTCAGAGAGGTGTTGGTGTTAATCAAATCGATACAACGCCTGGAAGTTGTGCTGTATTTCTCATGTCATCTGTTCTCTACTGGGTGTTCTGAGTCCATGAGCCCTGCTGCACCTGCGCGCTCTCCTCATTTCTGCTCTCCACCCCACAGTACTCTGGAGTTTGAAAAGATTTACCACCCTAGTGGTAATAGTATAAATGTGTTGAACCAGAGCAGTCCTGGCACACACAAATAAGCCTCCTATTAACACCACCACTGGTAAGGGTGGCACAGAGGCATCTGAGACACAACAGCAATGTCTGCAGTGCAGACACATGAGTAATTAGCTCCTGTTCTCCAGAAGCCAATATAAGTCTTTGCTTATTAGCACCAATTTCACCCCAGCCGTGTCAAAACAAGTCAGCTCGATGCTTCCTCCTGCTGGACTCCAAACAGAGAGCCCCCCAGCTGCTTCCAACGGGATCCTCAGCATCTGTACTACCGGCATTGATTCTGTGCTCACAGTAGCTTCAACACCAGTTTACATTGGATAATGAAGTTTTGTTTGCATATAAATGGCATCAAAACCTTTTCCATTGAACCTAGAAATACAGCGCATAGCATACAAACTGGATTTAGGGAGATTGATGAACATTTTTTGATCCAAGCACATGCAAAATCCTACTGATTAGCATCTTTTAGCATAAAATACAAAAAAGAAAATTGAGAACACCTAGATATAGATCAAACTCCTCCATAGGACATGATGCCATACTGAAAGAGAATGAAAAGGACACATTTTCTCCAGCAGAGTATTGATCTTTTTGATGTTAACTGCAAGCTTTAATTAAAATTTCAGATACTATTATCATGTCACATGATTAACAAGAAAAAACACTACTACTCAAGTTTAGAGAAGATACAAGTTTTATGGCTTGTTTCTTTGTTTTCATTTTAAGTAGGAGCAAGGAAATCCCTTAGAAGTGGAAGAACATTTCCAACCACAGGAATGTTAAGATGGTTCTTCTATTATCCTGAAAAAAATTTAAAATTTGTTCCATAACATCCAGTTTGCTAAGCTTTATGCCAGGCTGACTGCAGAGAGTCCAGTCTTTTCTTTCATCCCCTCAGTCTGAGATGGCTGTAAATCCATTTTTTCTTCCACATTCTCAAAAGCTTACACTATCCCTTTGCAATATGTTTTATTTCACAGCCCTGCTATGGATTACCCCTTTACAGCAATGTTTCTTTTCCACTGTTTATAATAGGGAAAAAACATCTGATTCTTTCTCCTGGGCTGCTTTTTTTGCATGTATCTCCTTGCATATTCAGCAGGTAATAGTCTGATAGCAAAGACTGAGTTTTAGTGTCAGGCCCAGACTCATGCCACTAGCAGTTAGGAAATGCTTACATTCCCTTTCTGGTTTTCATTACTTCCAACATGTTCAATTTGTTTCTCAATATACTTGAAACCTAAATGTTACAAAAATTCATGAGAAAGCTCATCTTTATTTCAAACAGTATTCACTCCTTTGAAAGGATACATGACAATGTTTGTCTCAACTCCAATATAAACTGCCAAAAGCAGAATGCGGATCAACCACAGTGAGCTGAGGGCTACATTGAGCTACCTGGCAGCCCCAAGCAATTTGGCCACCATGCTCTCCAGCAGAATTACAGAACTTTCATGCATGACCCAGATGGGCCCACACTGAAGTGTTTTGAATCACAACAGGTTGTTTCACCCCTTCCTCCTCCCAGAGACAACCACTTCTTTCCTTTGACTATACAGTGAACTCAAACTCCAAATATCGGTCTTCTGGATCACAACAAAATTAAATGCCTGAAACACCCTAAAGCAGAAAAAAAAAAAAATAAACTTACCATCCTTTCTATACACACAGAGGACCCGATTCCTACCATAATAGATTGCTACAGACTACAATCTGGATTAAAATTAGGAATTTGCTATGATAAAATGACTGAAGAAGCCTTTCATGAAACACACAAAAAAACCTTGGAAATAAACGAAAGTTCAGGTTTGGTTAAAAATCTGCAGCCGGGGGTTTGTTAACAATCCTCAAGTTATTTGAATTCGATTTGAGATCAAAAGTATGAGCACTTTCTCTTATCTATATATTCTTTCACACGTAATATATACATAGCTGAACCCCATTATCTATAGAAAGAGCTACGGCAAAAGCAAGCACTCATTTATGCAACTCCGCCAACATACAAGTTTCTCCTCAGCAGTGAACATCTTAAAGAAGGGTTTCTATCTCATTGCCCAAAGAGTGTGGGTTCAGAGAAATATTTTCAAAAGTAGACTGTCGTATTTCCCCCTCCCCCAAGAAGCTACTGAAGCCAGGAGGCAAAGCAAGGGATCAAAGCTCACTGCTTAACTGGAAGAACATGACAGTACAGGGCACAGCAGTTTGGCAACTGTGGCATGAGTGAAATTAAAAAAAAAAAACAAACCACAACATTTCTTTTGTCAATTATTGCCTTTGGCTAGTGTGCACAGATAGTTGGGCAAGTGTATTAGTATTTGGGATCAATGCATGTGGCTTTGGAGTTTGCTGGTGTTATTGCTGTGATTCTGCCTAGGAACCAGGAAGCTTTTCTGCCAGGAACACACGCACAGAGAAGAAACAGAACAGTTCAATATAGCAATGGGATGAGGCGGCCTGGCCCACAGGAGCACACCCTGCATCCTCACAGCTACACACACCATGTAGAAACAACTCCAAGCACAGAGGAGGCAACTTGAATCCAAGCATCAGCACACCCAGGCCACATGCAGCACAGCTACAGAGAATGAAACCCTCCATGTAGGGAGGGAGGAGAGGCTGGAAGCCAAACGTGGTGGGCAGCAATCTGCCACCAGCACCAAGCCTGGGAAAGGGGGAGGATAGGTCTTCACTGAAGTGTTTGCTCTTCGGTACCTGACTCAGACATCACACATCAGTGTGCTAACTAGCAGTAAATTAACCAGGACTTCCCGAGAATGCTTTGCTCACAAATGTAGCTTTTAAGTTGGAGATGTAAAAGGAGTGATTCTGAGCTCATTTACCTGGTGGCTGCTTCTGGAGAATGGATAAACCCAAGCATTCTCCCTCAAGACAGCATCTTAAAGAAAAAGCAGACTACCCTCTACAATATTTTTAGTCAAGACTGGTGCTAATTTTATTTTCACCCTTTAGTGGAGTTCTTTTTGAAGTACTTCCTCAATTGTATACATTTTCTCCCCCTGAGGTCAAGGGAACTTTCTTTTTTTAAGCTGATAATGTTAATCTGACCAGTCCTTTGCGTGGAGATACTGAAACAGTGTTTCCCAAGTTGCTTGCAGACACTGCTATTATTAAAAAACCTCAATAAAACCAGTAAATTTTACCAAGCAACTAAACAGAAGAAATAGCTGCCCAGTGGAAGTTTCAATTAAAGCCTGTTCAACCAACAGAGACAGCTGGCTCCTAAATAAGGGGAATTTCCTTGAAAATCCCTGTCTAACATCTTCACACTGAGAACTTAGTACAGTGCACATCATTTTCAGCGTGCCTACCCTTATCAGCATGAGATGGCTCCACTGCGGCATGATTCGTATCACCACATAATGTGGTTAGTGGAGGTACAGTTGATAAGCGAATAATCATTGCTGTAGCCATACAATTCAATTTATGGTAGTTTGAGAAATATGTTGGTTGGCACTTACAGATTTAAATGATTGTGTGATCCACAAGCAATCTGAAAAGGGAAAACACGTTGACATCACGTGTAGATGAGTAGATGAAAACACGTTGTAGATGAGTTACTTGTAACAATTGTTTCATTGCAATCGCAGCATCTTCAAATAGATGAAGTGATAACATGAGTAGTAAGTGAATTTTATATCCAATTCTTAGAGCTGGACTTCATAGATAAGCTGCCAGCAATTTTGAAAATACTTTGAAGACTTTAAAAGATTTGATATTTCTTTAAAAATTCCCCCTTAAAACCAGAAACAAAAGTTTAATTTTTTCTTTTGATCTGCATAGATTTTCATTACTCTTTAATTCAAATGGGATCCTTTCAACTTTGAAGGATATGCGAGTGCATGTATGTATACAGAACGTATGAAATATATATTAGCTTGTCTGCAGGCTTCAAAAAGAGCTTTAATTTGCTGCTGTTTCAAAAGACAGGGAATTGCTTTTAGTAGGTTGAGAAGAGTGGCAAATGTGACAGCTTGCACATTTGGGCTCTGGAAAGATCAAGTAGAGAGGGAAATAAACGGACATGGGATCAAGTTGCTGAAGCCGGGAATCTTCCCTTCCTCTCACCCCCAGCCGGCTCCTCAGTCTGCTACAGGTAAAAGGCAGATCAAACCTGACCTCCCCTGGGCAGGGACAGGAGTGTTTCTCCAACACTGCCATGCCAGCTCATCTCTCAGATAGCCCAGATCTGACACCCCTTCTGACCATGCATTGGTTGATACTTCTACCTGAAGTGGGCCTGCAGGCAGAAATGGCAGGCAGAACGAGATGCCCGACTACAGCCCCACCCTATAGGCAGGACACAAATGGCTCACGCCAGCTCCTTCTTCCTCAGGCAGACACGGAGCACAGCTATCACAGCCAATACAGGCACCAAATCACATTCACGGGACTTGAACGAGAGCAGACTGAAGAGAAGATCAAGCACAAGGCTCAGCAGCCTGCATACTTCTTTCTTCACAAAATGAGCTCAGGTACCCAACTGGAGGATGACTGTAACTGAATTGCTCCTGCTTCTTTACTTTCCAACCTAAAACCTACAATTTTTAAAGAATTTTTTTTAGTCTTCTAAGCTCTGTATTAGCATGAATTAAACTCAAGTCACTAAACGTTTTACATTTTACATTACTGCTAGGTGCAAATCCAGAGAAAGATAAAATACAGTTCTCTGAAATTTTGTATTGTGAAGGTCTTATGTTCAACATTAGTAATTACAATTCACTTTGGGATGAAATTGCATTATTTTAACTTTGCTATCTTTTTTTCCTCTCCGCAGCATGAAGATTTACTCAACTATTTCAGTGGCTGTTAATGATAACTGTTCTTTCAATAAGAAATAATGTACTTACATAATCTATCTAATATGTACTGGAGACACTAAGTAAATCATTATCTGATGTACAGGACCATTATCACTGTGTGCCGTAACAATCAGACTTAATGAGGCTTTCCTCTTGCCTCCTCTCTTGACTGCCACCAGCAATGTACTTTTGTTTACGAAGTTTATGCTGATTATGTGTTGCAATTACAATCCATTCTTTTCCCACAGTACACCATTTGTATCAGTAGCTGAAAAGTAGAGAAAGGGCATTTCTGTTCTTAAGGCACAGGGAACGTCTTGGATAATCTGGGTTTAAATGCATTTTCTGCACCAGTTTAGGTAAAATCATTAAAGGTTTTGGTGTCTCCTTGCCTATTCTACATAGCACACTTCAAGGACTCAGTATTGTCAAACACAAACATGCGAAATAGGAAGGCAGTTACGCGGGCCCCAGAGATGAACCAGGACCTTCCCGGTCTACCTAAAATCCAAGATATCTTAGATCTTGCTCAAAGTATGATATGGTTGGTCTTTATAGAGTCATCTTCCATTAAAACATGCCGAAAGAAGGATAGCTCCACTACAATAAGAGACTTGTATCATTCTTTTCCCTAACTTTTACAGAAACTGCATAATTTCAGAAACTCAGTTATAAGAACGGTTAGGTAAACCATTTCTGGATTTTAGTCACGTGGGCTTGCACCTTAAGAGCTTCATGTTCAAGCAAGCCCAACATCTCAAAGCAACACTTAATTGAGACATTATCATTATCATCACATCACAGCTTTAAATCAGTGCCAGCTGGACCAAGATGAGGCCTCACAGGGCCCCTTTTGAGCTCCATGAACTGACTGATTTGCAGTGAAATACAAATAAGCTCAAGAGACTTTATATTTCACAAGAAAAATAAATTACAGTTTTAGTCATAAGGTGAACTTTAAAAAATACCCATGGCAGGATGCAACCTGAAATGCAAATACAAAGCCTGTCATCTCCCAAATTTTAAATATCAAGAATGACCTAAAATTTACAGTAGTTCTGTGAAAGTCATTATGCTTGTTGTTATATTAAAATTACTTGATTGAGATCTGCGTCTCAGCGAATGGGATTTTCAAGAGTTATGGATGACCTCAGATTTGCTGTAAGCAAAAGATATAAACAGTTTATCTAGAAAAATAATATCCTGAATACCTCCCCTACAGAAAATGAGGGTGGTCAGAATCATACCCTATGCAGAGAACTAGCTTTTGTTATACAATATTCTCAAACTATAGGAATGTCATCAGCCAACCTTTGTTTCCAATTAAGTAAATAAAAATCTCCATGTTTTTAACTTTAGGAAAAAATCAAAAGATTTAATACTTTAGATAGCAAAAAAAAAGGGAGATGGAAAACTGTTATGCATACACAGTTATTAGAATGTTTGCTTGCTTAATTACAAGTGATACCAAGCAAGGGGATTCCTAAGTTAACTGGAAGACAAGAAAAACTTCAAAAGTAAGAAAAAAGCTGCAACTCAATAAAGGTAAGTGACACGTGCTGCTCTAAGGAGACAGGAGTAACCACCTACAAAAACACATACTTGGAAACAACCGACCAGGTGCTGTAGAAAAGGATCCAGCTGATATCTGAAACTGAACATGAACTAAAAGTCAGCATTGAGAAAAGGGGCAAGTAGTCCATGTCTAATCCATGGAACATATTAAGAGATTGATGAGGCCTGATCTGAATTATTATATCTAGTCTTGGATACTACATTTGCAAACAACTGAAGACAATCCAGAGATGAGTTCTCCAATTGTTGTCACTACTCTTTGTGTCTGAGAAAAATCTGGAAGTACTTGATTAATGTAGTAAAAAAATGAAAATGAAAGAGAGAACTCCGTCCCTGCAGCAACTTTAGCGTAGTTTGAATACAGTGATCTATGCACTATTTCCACAACAAATAAGACTGGTAACAATTCAGTTGCAGTAGAGGATTCCTAACGTCAAGTTAAACATTAAGTGCAAGAGGAGTGAACCACTGTCGTAGGAGATTGCCCGAAAGACTTTCTGGAAAGGTTGGGCTTCCACCAGAAGATATTCTTAAAAGACAACTTATCAATTATCTTATGGATTGGACAAATTTGTAATTAAATCTCACAAGGGAAGCTTGATAGCTAAGGATCTCTAAGGTGTTAGAGATCTTTCATGAGAACAGTGGGAAACAAGTGAAAAAGAGAAGCTGATTTCAGCCCACCACTGTAGCACCGGAATGAGTTTGGAGCAGCCCAGGGCTGTGACTTGGGGCTCTGGCAACTTTGTTCTTGAAGTAAGCATGCCAAAAGTGACTGAAAACTTCAATTTCTAAAGCTGGCTTTTGTTAGAACAGCAGATGTTAAACTAGAACAAAACAAGGCAAACTGATGTGCAGCATATGACAAAAGGTGTCAACACAAATCTTCCCCTTGCCCGCTGTGACCTTTTAGAGTACATCCCAATTTAACTCCAGCCTTGCTTTTAATGCAACACCTGTGGTGACTTTGCATTGCAAGGAAACCTAAAATGTGTTGTGCTCCCACAGAGTAAGCCACAAATCTCCATTACAAAACACAGCTCCTACCTCAGGCATCCAAATTCAGAGTTAACAGAGGTGGAGGTGGTGTTGGTTTTGGTTGGGTTTATTTTGTTTGTTTAAAAACCGAGTCTCTCCTTTCTGGTCAGATCTGGACCTGCATGCCTTGACTATGTGCTTTAACAAGAGTTAATTTTAATACACTTAGGACTCAATTTTTGGCATCTCTTAAACAATGCAGCACTAGTTCGTTTAGATACTGTGACTGTTGCCTGGACAGGCAGTAATTTAAGAACATGAGGAATTCTTCTGTGGCCCTCAGTATAATGCCAAATTCTGTGAACAACAAGTAAAATACATGCAATTTGGATAAATTACATAGATGATTCCATCTGTACTACACTGACTTCCATAAACAAGATTTCCAGTTTTCAGTATGCCTGCAGATAAGTCGCATCGTTTAGTGCTAATAATACTGAATAAGCGGATTTAATATATGAAAGTATGAGTTCTCTGACCAAATTAAGAAAAACACTGAAGATTAAATTTAGTGTTCATGAAAATAAATAGTTTTCATTCCCTCAATTTTGAGCCAGAAGTTTAGATCCAGTATAATCTCAGTCTTATATAAAGGTACATTTAATATGAAGGGAGATCTTTTTCTTCCTATGCTACAAGGCAACCCAGTGAAGGTATTTGGAATAAGTTTGGCTAGATACCGAGACAGGCATGCTGGAGCCTGCAGTTGTAAGGAGTTAACCATTTCACTGGTGTTATGAAAAAAGAAACTAGATGATTCCTGTTCTGCAATGAGACAGTCAGCTGCTCTGAACCAGCTAAGCCTCATAAATCAATCACATCGATTTGTTATGCTAGTGACCACCAGCTACGTCCTAGGGCTCAGATATCTGTGCTTGCTGGTGTAGATAGGGACAGGGTGTTATGGCACCCACCTGCTTACGCTTATGGTAGGCACTATCCTTGCCCAAGAGCTGTGAAAGAAATAATCTCTAATAGAGAAACTTTAAACCCTACTCTTGAGAGTTGCATAGAAATCCTTCCTTTCCCATGCTGACAAGCATAAGACTGTCAGGGAGGGTGAGAGTTAAGGTCAGCAGGTTAAACAAATGCACACAGCGATCGTGCTAGAGGGTTTCATAGCTTTCCTGCTCCATGCTAGGGATAAAGAAGGTGTGGAATTGTTTCTGAAATTACTTTGGCTCGACAGCCCGTCCATTGCTTCTCCTCTGGGTCATCTTGAAGCTTTGCCAGGATGTTATGTTCTTTGATGCAGATCATTTGTCATGATGAATAGTATTATGTAAAAGTTGTATTTTTCCCTTCTGTCTTTTGATTCGTAATATGAGAGATCATAATGTGGATTTAATGTTATGAAGCCCAAGTAATTTAAATCTTTAAAATATGTGAACAATCAAGAGCTTCCCATTTAAAAGTGTCAGAAACATCCTTTTGGATTCACTATATTCATACAACACCTTCTTGATCTGCTTTACAAATACAGTTTAAAAAAAAAAAACCAAACATTTTTCCTCACAGCAAGGAAAACCAAGAAACATTTTCTCCTCAATAAATAGAAGTGACTATAGTGTTTTAGTCCTGATTTCACAGTCCTTCCTCAGTGCTAGTATCTGACACTGGTTGCAACACACTCAAATTTCAACGTTCCCCTCTTCTTTCCCATTCCCTCTCTTTCAGGCTCATGCTTATGTACATCTACAACACTGAGTACTAGAGTACCATTCCTTGATTTTTATTTTTTTTTTAGTAGATATGCAGGCAGGCTGATTAACAGCACGAGATACAACTGCACTGACGTTTACCACTTATACCGAACAAACTACAATCACTATTACTAGCCCTCAAGGGATAACTACACACAGTACTACGCTGTATAAGCAACGACCACAGGCTGATGCTGAAAACGATCACACCGCTCTAGCAGGCAGGCACAGGGATCTTGATCTCTGAGTTCCCTTTGTTCCCTCAGACTCAGTACAGAAGTCAATTACACATTTACTGATAATGTGGCTCACCCTGCCAGAAGGGTACTTCCATTAATATTACATTGAATATTGGAATAAATGCAGAATAAAGGTAATTCTGTGGTTAAAACCATGATACTTTGATCCCCGCTTCTCTGAAAACAACAGCAAAAGGTACGTATAGCAGTAACAAGGTAAAGAATCACATGACAGATCTTCAGAGGAAGCCAAAGTGCTTTGAAAAAGATCAATTACTATAAAATAGTAGTGCACTGCTGTCAATCTTCTACCTTTCTTTATAGTGAAAAATGAAATATAAATAGCCTTTTGTAGTGGACAGGAGTACTCCCAGATTAAGAAGAAATTTTGCAGAGAAGTCTAAGGCCAATTCTGCTGACTTCCATTAGCAGTGCAATGTCATATATTCAGTTCTGTAAGGCAGGAATAAATCACCATCACAACCCCGTCACTTCCAGATGCCACTGCTACTTCTTTGGACAGCTCTAATCAGAGCAATCTCTCAAATATCCAAAATGTTTAGCAACTCAAGAAAAAAGTCTATGGAGAAGCCCTTTTTGACAGCCATTTAAAAGGGGAAGACTATTTTAAGACAAATAGGAGAAAAGTGTAGAAAAATCAAGCATTTTGCCGCTTCCTTACAATGGCCACAAAGAGCACGCAAAAATAACAGAAGTCTAAGAAAGAAGAAAAAGGTCATTGAACCAGTACTGCCTAAGAAATAGAGATGTCTCATTTCTATTAATGTCAACGCAGAGAGGCCTAAGTCTCTCAGGCTTCGCAAATGTCACCAATGTTATTATCTAGTTGTTGAATATTATCAGTATGCTAAAGGTACATATGCTTCTAGATAGCTTTATGCTGATCCTGCAGAATAAGTCCAATGAAGCATGAATAATGTGTGAATTCATACCATCATGAAAAGTGCTCATAACTACTTCTTTCCCTTGATATCTTCATAAAAAGATATTTCATTAAAGGACATTAAGATACTTTTCCAACTCAAATTCAATTGCAAAGTAGAATAGGAATTTTGTTGTGGGCAGATGCAAGAGGCAGAACTGAAGCTAAGCTGCATGCAATGGCAGGATAACCTGCTGTCAGCTGGAATCACCAGCACGAAGGACAAGAGCTCATCTTCTGTGCTAGACCATTTCTGCGCTGGGCCATCCATCAGCAAGTAGAGCTGCAGGGTGCTGCAATTCAGCAGCAGGGCCCCAGGAGCTTGAGGAGAACAGGGCCAGGCACCGTAACCTGCCCCTTCTGTGTTCCCATATGCTCGAATGCAGAGAGCGCGTGCATATCTAGTATTACGCATCCATTGGTTTTGTACAATTTTTACTACTTGTTCATCTCCAACTGAATGCCTTTTTTCAGTCATCTTTGTATAGCAATAATGAACTTGCATACTGGGCAGGACCCAAACTAAGCATGGGTTGTTTGTTTAGAGTGCCAAAAACTGCTGGAGGTTGATAGTAAGAACTAATTTGGATTTTTAACCTCATTTTCCTATTCAGAATTAGTTAAGAATCTCTGCAAATCTAGAAAAAATATTACAGACTGAAGAAAAAGTGAATGCTAAATTTCATAACAATAACACACACTAAAAAATAAGTGTAATTTTTTCTTAAACTATCAAAGTAATTTAAAACCCTTGGCAAGTAGCTTAATAGACAAGAGCACTCTAGCTTCAAATGGATTTTAATGGGAGGGTAACCACAAGAATAAAATCAATTAATGAATACTATAAATAGATTAGTGAAAACTCTCAGCTCTTTTTCTTTCCAAACATCCTCCTACCACACCACCCATGGAACTACTTCCAGAATAATATGATTAAACAGCCCACATAAGAAATCAAATACTGCTAACCAGTTGGAGTTAGCACTGAATTTTCTGGAAAGTTTATGCTTCGAGAAAATTGGAGTGTTGTAACTACACTAACAATACATTCACTTGAAAATATAGAGAATACCAACATTTTGAAGTATTTTGGCTGCATTTGGAATGTCGCAAATGAGATACCTTGGAAGTCAAGCTTTCTAGGAAACTTGATCTGACCTGGTGAGATGAGCTGTTCATAAGCTTCGTGAAGTTACATCCTCTAAAAACAGCAAATACTTTTGAAAACCTTGGCCATAAGATGTCAGTTGCAACAGACATCAAATGAAATGGGGAAGAAATCTGTACCGTCCTTTGTTTATCACCACACCTACCCCAAGAGAGAGCATGTTATTTTGCACTTCAGGAACTGATGACCACACATGTGCCTCTTGTATCTTTGGTAGTGGTAAAAAAAAAAAAATGAGTGGGTGCATTTAGAAATGAGAGAATATATTTTTTTCCTTCTGTTCAGCTTCCTAAGAATGAAAGAAAAGTTGAGACACAAATCCCACTGTTGACAGACATCATGATGCAAAGAATCAGGTTGTGATTAAATATGGAACAATGACAGATCAATAACCAGTAACTGGGTATTGCATCCACGTGAATGATATTCCAAAGTCTTTCCACCATAATAAAGCATGGCTGAAAGATAGATCTGACCTCCTTTTACTGATGTGGTTGTAATTATAGTGTCATCTGAAAAACAGCCAAAGGTCTTTCTTTGAGTACTTAACCAATGAGCCCCAGCTGTATTTCCCTTTGACAGTCTGTCAAGCGTATGGGAGATATCTGTAGCCATCCTCAACATCCTGAGGGTTGCAACATGAAGACGGAATGTGACAAAGAACAGGAATGGTGCTGAGAGCGTGTACACAGCCAAGTGTATCAGATGTGAGACTGTTAGAATTTTATCTTCTGTTGAGGCCACTAGATTCAGACAAACAGAAAACTCCTATTCATAGAAAGTACGCGTGGTGGAAATCAATAAAGTAGCAATTGTAACAAAGCTGTACAATGCAAGAACTAAGAAAAAGCAGGAGATAAATACCTCTTCCTCCATGCTGTGTTTCGGTAGGGATTTACTGCTCTAACATCTATATGATAAAGCTGTAACCATGGAAATAGGCTACAAATGTTTATCCTTAGAGGTTCTCTGATTATGCGTCATAGTTGCTTCATTTGTAGCCTTTTAAGAACATAAATTAAGTTGTGCAATTATTCCATGTTTGTTCTTTTAATTGCTTTCGTACTGCTGCATCCTCAATGACGCAATTTGTGCACTGCGATATTGAAGGGAGTCATGCCATATAGAACCATTCACAGTGGAAAGTTCAATAAAGACTACCATGGAACAGATTTATTCAGTATTGTTGTGAAGGGTGGGAGAGCTAATACGGACCTCAGTGACAGTGGCTATTTCAAGCTAAGGTTAGGAAAAGTCAGTTGTAGAATTGGTTGACTTTTCTCTGGGTCTCTACCAGACAAACATATCCATACATTGAGGATTTTTAGTACTTACAAGGAAGTTTGCGTAACTAATAATTTGTCAATTTGACCATAAGTTTTCCACATGACAAACGGTGGTGAATTAGGAACTGGTGATCTACTGGGGTAGGGGAAAGAGCGTGAGATTAAAAGAAAGAGAGACCTCAAAAGAGGAGGCATGCCCTAGGAGAGTGCCTGAGGACTGCCTCTGCAATAGCAACCAGGGCTTTAGCAGCTCTGGGGCTCCCCACCATGACCTGGTGGGAGCACCCATCTTACCAAGCAGCACATCCTAGGCACTCTAGGAATCCAGATATCAACTGATGGGGGGCTCTGAAGAGGGAAGGTTAAATTTGAAACAGGAGATGTGCCTACGGAGAGAACTGATCTCATCAAACTTTTGGTGATGTCCAAATATTTTAAACCACTGAACTAATAACGAGGCACCAAAATTCTGGTTAGAGTTAACAAAGACAAGACTGAACGAGAGTGCAGACACTCGCTGCTCTACAGGAAGACTCATTACATCATGAAATATGTTTCTATGATTATAGAGATGATATTCCTTTGAGGTGCTTCTCCACTGCCTATTGCTTATAGAAGTTGATGACACGGGCGACATTCCCACTTGCAATGCATTCTTTGCAGTGAATATGTCAGAGGAACTAGAACAATTTGAAGAAAGCACACAGGAAATACTAGGCAAAATGGATAAGATAAATCTCATAATTCAAGATCAAGTTGAGGAAATAAGTACACACAAAGAATCTGTTTGAAAAGGCTCTTGTGAATCAAACTAATAGCAAGCACTAGGAAATAACTGGATTTTTTTGAAGTCATATCAAAGTATGAAGCAGCAGCTTCAGTCAGCTAAGTCTTTTGAAAAGCAAACAGTACAAATCCAAGACTGTGCTTTGTCTTTCTCTTAGTCACACAGTTCAAGACACAGAAAAGGATAATTACCAAGAAGTTCATTGGTTATATACAGTACATGTTGAAATGAACCAGTATTCACTCAGATGAGCATATACTTATTTCCCTTCTGTTTTCTGTACAGCAGTTAAATATTACTCCTCAAGACATTGCCGTATCTATTTGTCTCTATATATTCTACTGACAAACAACAACAGAAAAAAAGAAATCTTGCAACTGAGGAAATGAACATTTTGAATGAATTAAGATTGAAGTCTGACTCACAACACAGTTTTGTC
This sequence comes from Dromas ardeola, assembly GCA_013398915.1. NCBI lineage: Eukaryota > Metazoa > Chordata > Aves > Charadriiformes > Dromadidae > Dromas > Dromas ardeola. The sequence continues at coordinate 216,702 of VYZM01006826.1, forward strand.
ACACTGTCTAGCTAAATTGCTGTAGGAAAACACCAATTCACTCCTTCAGTGTCTGTGCAACTATCCTTGACTTACATAGGATCTCAATGCCCAATCAAACAGAATACGATAATCACAGAAAAATGCAAAAGTATCATTTTAGTAATATGAATAGTCCCACAAAAGCTGTAACCACATCCTTGTAGTTAATCATGTAGCTAAGTGCTTCTCCTAGCTCATATCCTAAACAAGCGGCTTAGGCAGTACAGAATTATACTTTCACTAGGACATGACAACTCGTTCGCAGTGTTAAGACATTCCTGATGCACCTGTTTTCCTCTGCCAAGAGTACACACTTGTACACGTCACATATTTGTGTTTCAAGTTGTTGTGTATGTATCAGCCATTCTAATTTTAAAACGTCTAGACGTATCAGAACATACTAAAAGTTAAAAAAAATTAAAAAACCATAATTTATATGGATTTGCAACTCTTCATTAAAACATGAATTGACCATGAATTAACTCATAATCACTAATTATATATCTTTATGAAGTGTAATATATGTAAATATGTGTACACAGACGTATCAAAATATATGCAGAGGGAGCAAGATAAAATAGTAGAATTATCAGCTTAGTGCAAATACACACACATAGTACAGGAAAAAACCCTAGCCCTTGTTGTATTTGCAGCTGCAAAGCTTGAAGGTATGATGTTTTTTTGTGGGGGTGTGTGGGGCAGGGGGTTTGTTTCTATCATTTGTTTTTGGGGTGGGGTTTTTTTTTTTGTTTTGTGGTTGGTTTTTTTATTATTATTTATTTTTTATTCTTTTTTTCTTCAAACACCTGAACCTGAGCTCCCACATGGGTCTGACTGGACCCCCACCTATTAGTGACACGCTGCCATGCCACTCCAGTGGAAGCATTTGTCTGAAGGCTGGCTGAACCGTGTGTGTACCCCTCATGTGTTGTTATTCCAATTACACCAACACCTGTGCCACAAACTTCATCTAGATCCACCACAAAAATCTGTGTTCAGAGGACTGAAGTATCTTCTGTTTTTTTACCTGGGGCATGCTAGCCAAGGGTTTATTATTACAGTCTGTTAAAGCTACTTAGAGCAAAGATTAGTATTGCACTGTAGAAAGGCTGAGAAACACAGCACACCTGGACTCTTATTTAGCTGCATTTTGCTGAGTACAGGAAACAGTTTTTATTATGTGCCAGGGAAATAATTGCAAGAACAAGTCTGGCTTTGAAACTGAGAATCACCCGTACTGAAGCCAAGAGCAGTGCCAGCCTTGGACAGGTGTACAGTAAATGAGCAGGTGAAAAACAAATACAATTGTGAAAAGCTCGAGGATGCTTATCTCATCACAAAGAATGCACGTCTCTTGTACTCGTTCAGCTTTTATCGTCTGTTTTTATAGGGATTAAGTTTGTGCTGGAAGACACCACAGGAAAAAGGGAGATCATGAAAAGGCAAGCTTGGAGCCCTCACCAAGTTTTCAAATTAATGACCTTTTTTGAGGCAGAGCTGTCTCTTCCTTCTGAATCTAAAGTAGCTCATTAGATTTCTGACTAAAAGTAATTCCAAAAACAAAATTAAAAAGAGTAAAAATTGTGCTCTTGAGCCAGTGGAAAAACATGTGTAGTGAAATAGTGTTAAAATAAAGATGCTGCTCGTTCAGATCTTGTTCTCAAATAAGACCTGAACCAGTAAGTAGGAGAGAATCAAAGCCTGGAAAGGCTCAAGGTGGTCTTCAGGATTTAACGTGCTTTATAGTATCATGTTCCCATAGTTAAGAAAGGATGGGAATGCATGTATCATAGGAAGAATCTGATTTCTCCAAACCTGCAGTATTCCATAGACATTAGAGGACTTGCTTGGCACAAAGGACATCGTAATCTCAGTTTTATAGCTCCTGTGCTTATGTTGGCGTTCCGACTTTCAGTCAGCATTTTTAGTTAAGCAACACTTTAGAGAGGAGAAAAACAAAAGTGAAGAAGCAGCGAATAAAATCAGAGAAATATATAGCATCATAGATGAAAGGACCAGCTACACTAAAGTTATTCAAACATCTAGAATTCTCAGAAAGGGTAGCTAAGACATATTTTTTGCCCTCATTCAGGGTAGTCAGTGAACTCCATAATGAAGCTACTCACTGTAACCTGTTTCAAACCAAGTATAAACAATGTGTGTCCATACAATCTGAGGGAGAGCAGTAGACATGAGATGGAAAAACAGTCTGCGCCAGGAATTGCACACCGAGGTCAGAAAACCTGGTTTTTCAAGTACCAGCTTCCCACTTCACTGAAGTCAGGTGCAAAACTCTTACAAGATGAGGCCTCAGCAACAGACTGTTTTCTTTAAAATTCCTGTACTTTCCATTAAATATCACAAACACAAACCTTAAACACAGCAGTTGCCATCTTTTTTCTTTCATTGACTAAGTTCTAGATGAGAGAATCATGGCTCATTTTGAAACCTATCCCTTACAGATTAATTATAGAAACTTTTTTTTTCACTGTAGATTTGTCTCAAGCAGAGATGAACGTTGAATTAAAGTGTAATCACCTTAATGGCAATTATATAGGGAAATTTTCTAAAGTGCTATAAAACTTACATAATTAGTAACACGCCTTTCTGCTCTGCTAAATGTAGCAACTCAGATGTCTGGATTCCAGCTGCTTGGGAGAGATGAACAACCTGCAAGATTTTTGCCTATTTCATCCACTACAGTGCCTGGCCCAAGTCTCTCATTTAACGTCCAGAAGCACACTTATCCTGTAAAGTGACCTGCTACAAGAGGGAGAAAATCATCTTTCCCCATGTTCATTCATCTCTTGGCCTTTCAGCAGATGTCAAGTGAGTTTCAGTTCAAGATAAATAAGGATGAATGTCTGAAATCCTAGGAATGGGGCTTTATATTTGTCCTGGTTTCAGCTGAGATAGAATTAATTTTCTTTCTAGTGTTTGCTGTGTTTTCAGATTTGGTGTGAAAGGACTGTCAATAATGCATATTGTTTTAGTTGTTGCTAAGTGATGTTTATACTAATAAAAGACTTTTTTGAGCTTCCCATAGAAGCTGAGAAGGAACATAGACAGAACAATAGAATGGCCAATAGAATATTCCGCACCATAGACATCATGTTCAGTATATAAGTGGGGGTTTGCCTGGGGTGAGGAATACGCTATCTCCGCTCAGGTCAGACTGGGCAACCAATTCACCAAGTGGCGAGAGTGACTTGTGTCTTGTATATTCTTTTACCATTATTATTATTGTTATTATTTTCCTTTTCCATTATTGTTCTTGTTATTATTTTCCTTTTCCATTATTGTTCTATTAAACCGTCTTTATCTCAAGCCACAAGGGTTATTTTTCCCCCCTTTCCCCTCCTTTTCTCCCTACCTTTCTGGGCAGGGGATAAGGGGGGAGAGCGAGACATTGTGTGGTCCTAGTTGCTGGCTGGGTTAAATCATGACAATATTAAACACGTCCTACATATAATTGAGAAGCGATGGGTCCTGCATACACACAACATGTTTCTCTCACCTTGGCAGGCAGTACTGACAAGAAGCCACCAGCTGAATACAACTCATCCCAAATTAGCTGTTACTTCTTAAAAGCAGGACTCTCCAAATAAAAATAGGAGTAATGCTAGACTATCTTCTGACTTCGAGTTTCAGGGCTGTTTAACGTCCTTTAAAGCAAATGCTACCAGTTATTTTCCTTGAGTAAACTTACTCTTTGTATGTGTGTTTAGATACAATTACAGAGGGAAATGGCGCTAGTTTTTAATATTTTACAGAAAAAAAAAAAAGAGCTTTCTGGGGTAAAAAAAACTTTTAAAAACTGTTGACATCATGAAGCAGATATTAACTCAAAGCTCAGAGGTCAAGAACTATGTTCCCAGGGATTGCTACTAAATATTTTGGATTGGGCTTTTAGAAATTCTGGGTTCCCAGGTAGTGCTTGAGAACTCACATGAACTATTCTTTTCCTGTATTTATAAATTCTGGGGGTAGCAACATCATGCTTGTGATTGAAACTCCCATATAAGAACCTAATAATTTTTAAATTATTTTTATTTAAATGATATTTTCTTTTATAAGCTTACAGCAGAACATTTGTTTTGAAAAGCTGAACAAGTAAATGAAAGAACTGGCTTTTTTTTTTTTTATTCTTAAGTCTTGGGGTTCAAAAGGAGGATAGCTGGAAATTACAGCGTTAAGTACATGATCCTAGACCAGTTAGTTATCACTGGCAAAATATCATTATTATATAAACTAAAATGTAATAGGTGTTTCATAAATGAACATTCATATGGGAGTTATTCCTATGGGCACACATGCTTCATTTGAGATATTAAATAAACTGATGGTAGACTGCAGAAAGATCAGATGGTCATGCAATAAAATACAAACACAGTTTTATTGCTTCTTTTTTTTTTCCTCCTTTTCCTTTTTTTGAGATTTGGAAATAAGTAAAGGGTTGTGAAGAGGAAAAAATGGACAAAAGAAATGGGGATTAAGTCATCCAGATATGGATACTTACTATTTGTGTACGTACTTGTGTAGCGCCATTTAAACAGGCTCCAACAAATGGTTTCTCATGCCAAGTAGGTAGTAATTTAAGCCTTAATATACAAGCTTAGAAGTCAGTTGCACTGTATTGTTCACTAGTGTTAGAATTTATAGAAAACAACATTAACACTTCAATCTGAAATCTAATGTTCTTTTGTCTATTTTTTCACCTTTACAATACGCATTTGCCAAATCTGAAAACCATATATTTAGACCACAAAATGAGGGCTGACTGCTTGCAGCTGCTTTTTTCGTGTGCACGTGGAAGTGATCAGCAAGTCTAGGATGTCACCTGGAGACCTGCTTGCTTTATGTTTCCATTAATGGAAATATTGTTCTTCAAGAACATATCAGAGGGGTTCCTCATAAGCAATTTTAAAAAAATGCCATTTTCTTATCCATACAAATGTAAGTCAAATAAAATTACTCTACAGCTGCTGGGTTTCTAGCTTTTCTAATTGTATTTGTTCACAGATTTCCTTGGCATTTTAAAGTGGAACTAGAAACAAAAGCAAAGAAAAAAATCCAACCCAACAAACACAATGCATGCATTGATGAAACCTCCTGAGTGCTCTAATATAATCCAAGGCAATTTTCCCTAAGAAACAAAATGAATGAAATTTGCTTATGGACCCTAAGCTTCAAAAACCCTTCAACTAGAACAAGAGAAATATGTGGCTGGAAGCCAATCGGCAGCCAAATGTGTTAGATGTGTTCCATTTATTATTAATGTGACAACATTCTATATAGCAGCAACAGTGCAGGCAAGTAAGGGGTTGCCATGGAGATAAGTTACTCAAGATGCAGCTAAAAATACTCCCTTCTTCCCTTACTGTAATAAATATTGCATTATATGAAGGCTAACAATGATGGTATCAAATGCCATCTCAAAAAAACCTTCCAGCTGTGAGCATTATGGCCTGATGGTCACACTGCATTTCTTGTCTGTGTATGCGGCTCCTTTTTTTTCCCCCCTTATTACATGGTTAAACGCTAGAAGACAGCTGTTGACATTATTAGAACAAAATATTGCTGCCTACTCAGGGTAGATTTCTTACACCATTGTGACTTTGGGGGATTACAGTCATGTTCTGTGAGGAGATGCAGCTTAAACTGGAAAACAAACATATGGAAATGTCTTCTGAACGAGATCACAGGGGGTTGTTAGGCCTCATCTCTGAGGACTGTGGTTACACATTTCATCTTTTTGCTGCTCTCTGGGTACCTTAAGATTACCAAAGATACTAATGCTACCTATTAATCAGTGACAAAAAAATTTGTTCAGTCTTTTTGTAAGGACTCCTTCCCACCTTTGGCTTTCATGTAGTTTTGGGTAAGTCCAAATAGCGGTAGACTTTTTATACATGGAGTTAGTAAAAGCTGTGTTGCAGCATTCCTTGTCCTCAACAGAATGTCTTTAAAAGCACCAAACTTCAATTTTTTAGTTTTACTTCCCCCTTGTTAAAGCTTTTCAAAGATTCTGATACAAAGTGAATCCTAATCAACTAATTAGGCTGAGACAGAGATTAAAATATTTAATACCGGAGCAAAACATTATTAAGACCTTTGTTAATGTGATAACTATTCTTCCTTTTCTCTGCTTACAGTCCTTAAAATATGCTATTGGCATTCATTTCTTTTCTTAATTTATCATCTAATTGAACAAAGGAATTATATTTATAGAATCACAGATTATACAGACAGGAAGACACCTCATCAGTCATCTAAGCTGTGTCCTTGTTAAAGCCTACTACTGAGTAGTAGATTGTGCCTGGGCTTTTTTCAGCCACAAATTCACCTTCAGTGATGTAACAATATAGCTTCTTGCCAATACACATAATCATATATAAACTTCTCGTATTTCCAACTGAATTTAGATCTTTCTTGCTTAGGGTGATCTTCCATTGACAACATATTTATTTTCCAGTAGAATAATAAGCTCCATCTTAAAATACAGGATAATGTTTACACTTGCAAAACTAAATTGCTCCTAGAGAAACAGAAGGCAGGGTGTAAATTCTAATTTTGTTATTTCTCAAAGTGCAACGTTATTTCTGCTGTTAACAGGCTGCACAAAGCAAACGTAGAAAAGGAAACTGGTAAATTTAAGGAACTTGGGTAATGTTACACAAAACTTCTCTCCGTGTATCCCAGGTGCACGTAGCTCTGTGGGTCAGCACTGTTTCCCCTTGGAGTGACACACTTAATTATCACTTTGCTGAGAACAGTAACCTTCCATTACAACATGCACAACCACTTCCTTCAGTATCACTATCTTTAACTATCATTTTTCCTCTTTTTCTGTGTGTACTCCTTTCTTACCCACGATGGCACAAAAATGAGATACCTAACACTGTACCCCCCAAGCACACTCAGCTGCTGGCTGAGTAAACACAGGAGCAAGTCTCTCCTGAACAGCGGGTGAGCTTACAGTTAAAGAAATGCCCAGATACTTTTTCAAGAAAAAGCACTCTTCTTCAAAATCGGCCTCCCTACCATGCTGAATTTCTGCTTCTCCCCTTTACCTAGAAGAAAATGGATGTGAAACTTTGTTTTAAAGGTCCACCTGAGCTGAACCCCGCAGGATCTCTGAGCATGGGCTCTGTGGTTTATTTGTTGTCTATAAAGGACGTAACACACTTTTGGTACTGTATTAATGGTATCACTACTACCATCTAATGGATAATAATTTGACTCAGATATGCCCCTGTGGCTCTGAAAGCCTTCCATTTGATTCTCCATCATTTGTGTGCCATTAGTTAACACCACATCTGGACACACACGGACACATAAAACTGCAGACCATATCCGATACCCCTTTGAATAGTTTCATGATTTACCCTGTATAGGGTAGAGCTATTTCTGTTTGTTTCCAGAAGTAGGTTGTTAGTTCTTTTGGGAAGGGACTTTTTGTTTGTTTGGCTTTTAATTTCTCCACTGCTGTTAAGTACATTTACCCTGTCCTAGACTTTTTTTTTTTAAGCAAGATGTTATCCTGTAGGGTTTTGTTTTTGGTTTTTTTTTTTTT